>CM077034.1:193286408-193713792 GCA_039090855.1 Macrothele yani | reverse complement strand
GATATAAAGTGCATCTCATAGACGCAAACTAGATGGAGAAGCAAAGAGAAAAATGAGTATTGATAAACCGCTGGAGGAAAAAAAACCGCTTGAAATGTCTTTGTTATACTTCAAAACCGTGATCCGTAGTCTGAGTCAATAAACCAAACCGCCCTCACGAGAGCAACGTCATTTGATACTTTCGACCTTAAACTGGATTTAAAAGCCTTTCCATATATATCTATAATTTTTTTTTTACTAAATAAATTGGATTCGGGTGCATTATTTATAACCAAAAATAAAAAAATCGTGATAATGACCTAGACTTACTTACTTTATTTTAACAGAACTATCAAATTGTCAAATTCAGCAGTGCTGCACTACTAACGGTTAGTATTACTTTTCAATGATACAATATTTCCCTGCTCTGAAAGTGCAGTATTTTGCATCGAGTGTCAGTTGGAAATACCTGAAGTTTAGGTGGAACAAAAATTCCCGAATAAGATTACTGGATGTAAAAGCCTTTTATAAAGGGCATGTTCTCTCGGAAAATGGGAAAGTGTTCAAAACTAAAAAAAATAAAAAAGAAACCAAAAGTTGGTGTTTGGCACAGAACTGATTAGAAATGGAATTCGGGAAAAATAAATTCGCACTGTTTAACTACTCGTCCTGAAGAGAGAATACTCATTGTAGCATTGTAGTAAAGGGCTTTCGGGCAGTTTGCCTTGTCCAGCTTAAACTAATAACGCGCTCGCAAAGAGCAAGGAAAGCTACATCACTCCAATACTTTGGGCTGAAAGGGATAATTTTGATCTTACAATAATGGTAAGAATTGGTAAAGAACCAATTCTACGATTTCTTGTACTTCTGTGGTTAAGTCTTAGCAACACATGTTATTAATCTGAGTTTTTATTCAGTTCAGTTTCGTGACACTTTGAAAATCAAAAAGGCTATTCCTCTTTTTCAAAAAAGGAGATAGGAAATCTACCTCTAATTACAGACCGATATCTTTGTTGCCTATTTAGAGTAAAAATTTTTGAAAAGTCTATTCACAGCAGAATGTTTGATTTTTTACACACCCATGGTGTGCTCTCTTCGTATCAGTTCGATTTCTGAAGAAACAGATCTACTGAAATGGCTGTTGCTAAGTTGTCAAACTTAATTTCCGAAGCACTACAGTAGAGTTGTTAAACTATTTGTGTTTTTATTGATTTCTAAAAAGTTTTCAGATACTCTAAATCATGACATTCTGCTACAAAAATTACCCTCCTAAGCGGTTTCCATGGCAAAAGTTTTCCCTCTTAATGAGCTACCTCGCTAATCGCAAACAGTCTGTAAATAAAATAAATTCTGATCTACTTAATATTCTTCATGTGGATTGCTCCAAGGTTGTGTATTTCGACCGTTACTGTTCCTGTTATATATTAATGACCTTTTTCAAAGTCAGGTGCAATTAACTCGCGCTTTTGCCGTACGTTGATGACAATCATTGTTCAAAAATGTCATAATTTGTATAAGTTGCAGATCAAAAATGATCTATTAAATTTATCTTCATCTGCTATAAATTAACAAGTGATCACTTAATATTTTAAAAACCAAATCCGTATATTTCCGAAATGTTCATAAAAGAGAGGACATAAATAACTTTCCATTCAGGGATTACTCATCTATCACTTAAAATTGTGGACAAAGTTCAATATCTTGGCGTTTGCTTCGATGAATGAATTCTTTAACTGGAATAACGCATGTTCCGTTTGTTTTGAAGAACAGGTTTCCCTACAGGTTGGTCTACTTGATAAAATTAAGCATCTCTTCCCTATCAATATCCTAAAAACATTTTACTATGCTTTTATTAATACCCATCTCTCCTGTTGTCTGGAATCCTGGTATTCAAATATAAGTGCAAACAATGTTATGCTTGCTCAAATTACAGAAGAAATATGTTCGCTATAAGCTGAACACAGAATACATGTCTCATTCAAAACCATTATTTCTAAAACTAAATATTCTAAAAATTCATGAAATTTTTACCTTGAAACTAGGTATCATGTTTTGTAAAATAATGGATCGCAAACTGTGTATTCTTCAATCTGACATCTAATATCTGGATTATTCTATCTTCACCAGATATGTTCCTAACGACAAATTTAGTCAACCGTCTGTTAGACCTAATTATGGTTTAAATAGCATACTGTATAAAGCCATTATCCTATGGAATTATCTCCCAGAGAGCATCAGATATCTGGAAAATACCAAACCTTGTCCTTATTTTTGCGAAATTTTATTGTAAATCACCTTGATCTCCAAAATGAATCTCAATCCCGTCATTAAATTGTAGTTCCAAGCATGCTGCTCTCAGTTGTGCTTCTGTTATAACCATCTTACTTGCTTTTATATATGATATATGTTTCAATAAAATAATTGTAATTGTGATTGCTTGTTCCTACAGGCTGCGAGTTTGCACTTGTTATGCTCATCGAAAAATTGGCGTATTCACTGCCCAATCATGGTATATTCTTTCTTGCTAGAAAGCTCTACCAATGATTTCATATTAACATTTTATCATTAAAACCTGTTTTCTCTGGTAAAACTATTACTTTTCTTCTGGTTTTCAGCTCTTCAAGTAGTTTCAACTATCAATGCGCTTTGTTGCCTTCACGGGGCAAAGAAACAAGTCTGCCTCTTAAAAAAAGATATTAAAAAAATTGGTGAAAAAAAGTCTTATGATTTGGAAAGGATTTGGCCGCCCTTCTGAATAGCTACCCTTCAGCGAGCTTGCTTACTTTTCCTTCCATGACTTTCCGTATCCCACTGCGCGATTAATATAGTTCCCCAACGAATTGAAAAACAATGCTTGTGTGCTTGCAAAGAGTATAACAACGTACTTTCGTAAAGCCAAATAGTGTTGTTCGATCGTGTAGATGGGTTTTAAAACATTATTACAAAGACTTTCTAAACTTGGATTTAGGATGGTGAAAGCATTAGCTAAGAGCGTTTTTCATCGGATTGGAGGGGCTTTCCGTTGAATTTGGTTCGAAGGTGATATTCATTAGGTACATTTTTTTCTTCTCCACAGTTGTATCCTTAAAGTATAGACATTCGCAGCCATATTTTTCATTATTCAAGAACATTCCTTTACTGTGTAATATTATCATTCATATCCAATCTTCTGAGAAATAATATCTCCCTGAAATGTCTTTTGCTTGTACGCTATAGAGTTTTACCACTCAGTTTAGAAGGGTTTATTTTCTCTAATCGGCATCTCGCCGTTCCCTGTTTAAACTTATCTTTTTTTTCGCAGCGAGTACAGGCATACGTCCACTTCCACTATCACAGGTTATGTTCCTATATCACGCTGCAATCCCATGTTGTCTGCACTATTTGTGGTTACAGTTGAATTCAAATGGTAACTTTTAAATTTACGACTAGCTTTCTAGGCCACTACCCTTTTTATACAGCAGAAAAGTAGTAAACGCAAAAGCTGGAAAGAAATGACGTTACAAATTAAGGATCACTTGGACGTCTGTTAACGATATAAAGGTAATAACTGTGGATGAAACAACAAACACGATTAACAGACATTGGTATTCATTGAAGAAAATTGTAGTGCAGTTAACATTCTACCTACAAGCAGTAAATATGAAACTTAGAAAACGAATAGGAAACCACATGATTAAGGTGTAGCGTATATAAGACAGATTACAAAAACCGAATTTCACGTTCGATCCGCGTTTTTCTTTTTCGGAACTGAATTTCAAGTTTGTTTCCGCCTCCCCCCCCCCCCGGTGGCGCAGTGGTCTAATGCGATTAGTTTCTGATCATTCGTCCGAAAGGGGTCCGGAGTCGAATCCCGGTTAGGCATGGATGTTGTGTTTGTCTTACGGCACTGGCTCTTTTCTCTTCCCTGGAACGAATGACCCTAAGTTAGGGATAAAATAGCAGGCACTTGCTTGAAAGAGGCCGCTAAGACCTGGTATCGGCAGTGGAGAGTATCGAACCCGGATTCTCGTTATGAGAATTTCCGAGCGGAATTTTTTGAAGTCTTTCCTTTCGGCCTCAGTCGAGCTGGCCTTGCACAACAACTTTTTTCTTGTAAGCAAGGACCCAACGATAGCCCTGTTGCGTTTGCTCTAGTAACAACACGCTTTGTATAAACTATAGGATCCTCATGCCAGTCATGTCGACATGTTGGACACCCTATTGCAACAGCTTGATCCATTTCTACAGGATTTTATTGAGGTCCGACACCCTGCTACAATACATGAATGCCTTCGCCTCATACGAACGTATTTGGAGCCACACGGCAAACATGGACCAACTAAACATGCTCGGGAACCCCGGGGGCTTATCACGAAAATCCTCAGCGGCATAATAGGCCTAATGACTTTCAACACAAGCGTACACAGGTGCAAGTCCAAGCATCATACGTACCACCGCATAGAAGAGTGGTACACCAACCGCTAGTTTCCAAACAATTTGCTGGGTACAGTACAAATGCACAGTATGCAAGTTGACCCCGTTCCAATCCGCAGAATTCGGAACATTTTTATGCTAAGGGCAATAATGATTTTTCTGCCTGTGCTGAGGGAAGAAATAATAGAAATGGAAATTTCAACAGAAATGCGGATTTCCCGCAGCAGTTTTCACGAGGTTTTTCTAAGCGTGAAAACTTTACCGATACCAGGCAGGGCCGAGGTTTCAGACCGCATGAAAATACAACCAGGAATCCTTTAAACTTCCAAAGGAAGTAGACCAAGGGTCGGCACTGCTTCCTGATAACAAGAATTCTTACCCTAAAATAGTATTATTGACTGTCCAAACTCCTCAGTTGCCTGATGTGTCATTGACAATTGAAGATATTATTGTCGAGACAAAGTTCGACAGTGCTTCTAAAATATCAGCCCTAAATACGAAGTTTTGCACTGGAAAGCTTTCCTGCAATACACGTTCAGCCTGCGACGCAGTATTTGCGAGGTGCAAATTAGGAAATATTCAGTATCACAGGAACTGTCACATTATCTCTAGGGCTGGGAAAGGCTCGTTTTACGCATTCTCCTTTCCTGCTCATAGACGACCTACCCGGTTAAATGTCTAATGGGCATAGATTTTCTAAATACTTTTAAAGTTACCATGAATTTCGAACAATATGTTATTTCCTTTTCCGGAACCTGTCGAAGTGATTCCTAAAGATCCTATAGACATAACGAATTTGTTACTGAGTAAACAACTGAATGAGAGGCAACGAAAGCAGCTTTCTCAACTTTTGAATGAAAGACCTGGTTTATTTTCCGACCAACCGGGTTTCACACAGGTGGTTTATCACGTCATTGACACTGATGGTTCGAAACCGATAGCGACGAAACCTTACCCTTGTGCTCCCCATAAAAAAAAATGAAATGCAACGTCAAATTTCAGAGATGATTACACAGAGCATAAGGGAACCAACAAGCGCCTGGGCCATACCCGCTTTTCTTGTTCCAAAGAAACAACCCAACAAATTTCGTTTCGTGACAGATTTCCGCAAGCTAAACCATGTCACGAAAGCGATAAATTATCCACTATCTGTCATGTCGCATATTTTGCATGACCTATCGTCAACTAAATGGACGTCAACCTTGGATTTGTCGAGTGGATATTGGCAGGTTGCGGCACATCCAGACTCCGTAGATAAAACAGGCTTTGTGACTCCTTTAGGGGTTGATAAATACCTGCGTATGCCCTTTGGACTAGCCTCCGCACCTGCTAATTTCCAAAAGCTTATCGATACGGTTCTCAGACCTGTTCTAGGTCCCCATGTGCATGTATATTTGGATGACATTATTATTACAGTATTAGAGACTTTTGACGAGCACCTTTCTCTGCTCAAACAGGTGTTCCAACTCATATACAATGCTGGTTTGACGTTAAAACCCAGTAAATGCCAGATAGCCATTGACGAGATTGTATATCTGGGGTTGAAAATCACTCCGCACGGCTTATTTACGGATGATGAAAAAATCAGGCCTATAACTGACTTTCCATGGCCAAAAACAGCCAAAGAACTATCACCCTTTCTGAGAATGACCGGATGGTATCAGCAGTTCGTCCCCGCTTATGCTACAATCTCAGAGCCATTGTATGCTTTGAAACGTAAATACTAGAAGTTTGTTTGGACACTCCGAGGCTAACGCAGCGTTTGAAGCACTAAAATCTGCGTTGACTCAGCTTCCTGTATTAGCTTTCCGATATCATACGGGTGAATTTGATATTTACACTGACGCATCCGAAAGTTGGTCTTGGTTGCGTTTTGTCACAAGCTGGGTATCCAATAGCTTTCTGCGTCCCGTACTTTTGCCAAAGCTGAACGCAATTATTCAACTACGGAACGCGAATGTCTTGCTGTAGTGTATGCTCTTGAAAAATTTTCAATGTTATCTCAACGATTTGACAGTTAATATAATTACGGATCATTCTGCCCTTCAGTATTTGAATTCTGCTAAGCACCTCTCTAACATATTTATGAAGTGGGCTCCTAAGTTACAAGAGAGCAATATCAAAATTTCGTACCAGCCAGGTCATAAGAATCAATTATCTGATGCATTATCTCGCGTTCCGATTAGTGGGGTTCCCAGTAAACTATCCTGGATGTCAGCCTTTACTTTTAAAGAAGCTAAAATAACATCCAGAAAGCAGATAATGATAGAATTAGTAAATGATCCAGATTTTGGGAAAACCTATAATTTTTTGCTTGCGGGTTCACTCAACAACAAAGTGGCCCTTCTCTGGCTGGGAGGTCACAGCATTTTGAAGTCATAGAGGGTCTTCTTTACTATACGAAATCTATGACTACTAGGGCAGAGTTTCGCCCATGTATTCCGCGAACCCTTAGAATGGGCCTTTTAAATGAATTTCATGACAAACCTATTGCAGGCCATTTAGGTATTCGCAAGACCCGTTGTAAATTGTAGGATGTTGCCTATTGGCCTGACATGTACCAAAGTGTGCTCGCATACGTTCAATCATGTCACTTGTGTCAGATTTATATATACCGTAATCAAGACTGGCCGGTCACTTGAAATCTAGTTCAAGTTCTCCTGTTTTTGACATTATTTCAATAGATTTATTGGGACCTTATCCTTTATCTGTTAAAAAACAAAGCTCGTTACGTTTTAGTATTAACCGATAATTTCTCTAAAATGGGTCGAGGTCTTTCCCATTAAAGCCGCTACGGCTAAAGTTATTTGTAATGTATTAATTAATGAAGTATTCTCTAGATATGGTGCACCGAATCAAGTAGTTTCGGATAATGGTCCCCAATTTATTTCTGACATTTTTGAAAGAATGTGTGCGAGACTACACATAAAGCATAAATTCATTTCCCCATATCATCCCCAGAGTAATCCCGCGGAGCGAGTAAACCGCACGCTAGTTAAAATGATCGCTACATTTGTCATCGATCAATACGAGCGGTGGGACGAACATCTTGAGCTTTTTTCGTTCGCCCTCCGCTTCTCTGCTATTGTTCACGAATCTACTAAGTTTACTCCCGCAGAACTTTTTTGGGTCGAAAAATTAAGACCCCTTTTGCTAATTTAACGGGGATTATCGACGAACTAAACCAGCGACCAACTCCGCAATGGCAGAGAAAGCTCGTGTTGCAATGATAGGAGCACAAGCGGCTCAAGCAAGATACTATAATACTAGGCGTAGGGAACCAGATCTTGTCGTTGGAGATCTAACTCTCTTGGAGACACACATCCAGTCTTCTGTTTCTCATACTTTAGTAAAGAAATTTGCACCCAGCTATGAAGGTCCATATCGGGTGGCAAACGTGTATGAAAATAACATTATCCTTGAAAAACCTGACAATCAATTTCAATACGTACACGTTGCTCAGTGTCGCAAGTATCATGAAGGAAATAAAGATTTTATAATCAACCCTACTCAACCTTTTCTGCTCCACAGACTCAAGAGTCTATATCACACGATCAACCTCCAGAAATTTTTGGACGGAACTGTCAAAACCTTTTTTTGAAGAATCTCCAATGATTTTTTTCTTCACCCTCCCCTAAACAAGACTGGCTTCCAAGAACGCAACCTGATTCTACCATAAGACGAAGGCTCGAATCAAGTTCTTCAAATTCTGGTATCATTCCCTTTCCTCCAACCATTGCCGAGACTATTGCTGCACCATTCCCTAATAACTCTGCACCAACACAAGCTCCAACTTCCTCGAATACCTCGTCAGAGAGTATTCCAATAGGCAGAAATAAACATCGCCCTGCACGACCACTAACTTACAGCAGCGACTCAGAGTCATCACATATTTCTGATTTACCAGATACAGACAATAGTTTGACGATTCCTAAACGTCAGACACATATTACAAACCGTCCAGCAACACCAAGAGCTGGTCGAAAACACGTCCATCTCCCCAATCTGCTTCACCGCAACAGCGACGAAGGCAGAGATGCTTTCATCCGCCCGGGGTTTCGCCCCTGGTACTTATGCTTAGGCGCAAACAGGGCCGATGCTTGCTTCTACTGTCATGCCAAAAAGTAGAAAGAGAAAACCAAGCGATGTGGCCGGAGCCACGTCCCTTCAAAAGAATGCTAGAAGGACAACACGGGCACCAGCACAAAGGGACAACATGTCGAAAGCTTGGGGAGCCCGCTCCTGTCAGGACGCAGGGAATTCCTGACCGACAGCCTTCAGCCGTTCCTGACCGTTCCTGTCAGACGCAGGGAATTCCTGACCGACAGACTTCAGCCGTTCCTGACTGTTCCTGTCAGACGCAGGGAATTCCTGACCGACAGACTTCAGCCGTTCCTCACCGTTTCTGTCAGACGCAGGGAATTCCTGACCGACAGACTTCAGCTGTTCCTCACCGTTCCCGTCAGACGCTGGGAATTCCTGACCGAGAGACTTCAGCCGTTCCTGACCGTTCCTGTCAGGACGCAGGGAATTCCTGACCGACAGACTTCAGAATTTTTTGACCGACAGACTACAGATGTTCCATATCCATTCAAGTCGCAGAAAAGATCGGCACCACCAGAATTTACCAGTCCGATTAGGCCTGAAAAAAGATATCGTACTAGGGTTCTTTATGCGTCCTCGAGATAAGTAAGTTTTCGTGGACAGGTTATTTTCTCATTATGTTGTTTTTGCTGCAGGACCAGTTGGCGTGACAGAATTTTTTTTTTCCGTGTGGGGCCTACGCATTCTTTTTGTGTATATATGTAGTTTTTTTTTACATATATATTCTATGTCCGTCTACTAATCCGAATTTTTTTTTATATATATATATGTGTGTTAGGGGTAAAATAGTGAAAATTGTTACTGTTAGGCAGCTACAGGCAATCTTCGCTGCTGATACAGTTTGTTTGTAATCAACGATAAATATATATAGAGTTGAAAATATGAGGAAGTAAAAATGAAATCAAAAAAAGTGATTCCCGCTGGGCAGAATAAAAAATAAGGTATGCCGATGCAGGTTTGTTCTGTACACGTATAAAAAGTGTTTCCTGCTTCTACAGACGACAATAGCTGCGGACACAGGTTTACTGAATTTGTTATGCCAAGCTTGAAGTTGTAAATACTGCTGCCACAAAAAAAAGAAAAAAAAAGTAGAACGATAAACAGTCAGTCAGCGAAATGTAAGACTACACTCAAAATTTGATAGTTTTTTTCAAAAAAAAAAAATATATATATATATATATAAGGGGGAGATGATGTAACGTATGCTCTAAATTCAGTTTCTTTTTTGATTTTACTATCTCTTGTTATTTTATTTTCCTATGCAAATTATCTTTTCACTTAACGAGATGTTGTTTCTCCCGCTGAATTATATGTGTGGCAACGAGTGTAAGTCATGGCGTGGTGGTATGCAGTATATATATATAGGCGCGCTCAAGTATACCGAGGAGCTTCGTTTTATATGTGATAGGTTCTTCCTGATTATTGATATGCGATTTACCTACTTTTCTCTACGATATTACGATATTACGAAAGTTCGGGCTATCAGTTGTTGTGTTATTTTGGAGTGTGTATTTGAGTAATACCAGGAGCTCCCCAATAAAAGGTTAAAAGTGAGTACGTTTTCTTAGTTCATTTTTTATTGTCAGACTTGTGTCTGGCCGTTAAGTCTATTTCATTGAGTGTTTACGTTAAGTTCAGGGTATATTGTGTTTACCGCTCTAATAAGGAGCCTTCAAGGTACTAATGTACTAAAACCGAAGTTATATTACTGATATTCAAGATAATGAGGAACGTTGAGGTAAAAATAAATTCCATATTCTTTGGAATTTCTTATTGCACGTGCGCAGGTCTTACCTAAACAAACTCTAGCACTTTAAAGATTAAGCACACTTTAGCTACGTCAAGTAACCTTTCAATAACCCTAACGTGACTTAACGTAAGCTTTCCTGCACTACACGTCCAGCCGGAGAATTTTATTCATTATAGACGGTTTTCTATAAACAGCAAAGTTCAATGGTAAATCCTGGTTCTGATGACGGTAATCATAATATCAAGAAACCGGAGTTATAGTTCTTGTTCGATTTCTAGGGTAAACTGTTTTGACGGAAATTGTGAAGAGGAAAGAACTCACGAATGCTTGTATATCAGGTAAGGAGTACGTGGAGTTGGGGCCTGAGTAATAAGATATCGTCTTACATTCCTGAGAAATAACAGAGGTTGGTGGGAATAAGAAGTCAAAAAAATTTATCTTTCAAGGTACTGCCTGAAAATGTCGGCTAAAAATACCCGAAAGCGGTGATTTCATGGTTGCGCCATCGGTTTGGCGATAAATTTTATCTTGAAATCAGGAAATTAGGACCGTTTTTTTAACAGACCGAAGCGCATTCATTATGGCTGAAATCTCAGTAAGTGGGTACCCTTAAAGAATGAAGTTGATTTTTGATAATCTGATGTGTGAATTAAACGGGTACATTGGGGTAAAGTGACACCATTTCGAGGCCATGGGATCGCAATTTATTACCCAGTGTCGAAGTATTTTATTACCCAGTTTGCAGTTTGCTTCCATGAAAAGGCCATTTGGTTTATGTGCGAAAGTTTCTGAAAACTTCCTCTTTTATGCTTTCCAACCGTAGGTTGGAGAAGCGTATATGCTCCAGCTGTTTCCGTCCGTCTCTCCGTCCGTCTGCCGGTCGGCACGATAACTCACGTAAAAATGGTTCGATTTAGATGAAATTTTAGTATGTGGTAGGGGGACTACCAGGGGACGAACCCTATTGAAAATGGGTGAAGTGGGGTCAAAGGTCACGCCATAAGAGCAGGATCCATTCAATTGCCCTTATGCGTCATAACTTGCGTAAATACGGTTCGATTTCGATGACATTTCAGTATATGGTAGGGAACCACTAGGGGACGAAGCCTATTAAAAATGGGTGAAGTGGAGTCAAAGGTCAGGACATAGGAGCGGGATGCATTCCATTGCCCTTATGCGTCATAACTTGCGTAAAAATGGTTCGATTTCGATGTAATTTTAGTATGTGGTAGGGAGCCACTGGGTACGAACCCTAGTTGAAAATGGAAAATGGAAATGGGATCATAGATCAGAACACTGGAGTGGGATCCATTCCATTGCCCTTGTGCATCATAACTTACCAAAAAATGTTTGGATTGCGACAAAACGTTATCATGTTGTTTAGCAGATATAGTGAACCAGTTCTGTTGATATTATCAACAGTAAATGGGGTCAAAGGCTGTCATTGCACAAAAGCAAGATTTATTCCACAGCCATTATTCTCATAACTTGCGTAAAACTGCTTCTTCTTTGGCGACAAAACTTTAGTGCATGTTGATGCTTGAGGTATACTGAAACCGGTTCTGGTGAATACTTCATCGAAATGGGGTCAAAGGTCAGGACACAGGAGCGAGATTTATTATACGCCATTATCCTCATAACTTGAGTAATAATTTCTGGTATTTTGGAAAGCGTATCGTATTCAATGTCATTGCATGATTTTACTAACTTGTTTATTCTACGCCAGTTATTATAAATTTGGATTACTAGTGCAGTTATTCGGAAAACTTGAAAAATACATGTCCAGAAGGAGTGACAATATTTGCTATAACGGGAAGTTGTGTTTGTGTTATGTGTAAGGATATTCACACAATCCATATCACTCTCGTGTGGTTCATTGATATGTAAACTCGTTAACAGATTTTGATTAAAAAAAATTCGCTGCTAACTTAATTTTCAGAGAACGGATCATATTTTTCTCTTAATTTCTGCATGTTTGTGTGATGAGAGATAGAGTATATGTGGGTGTGCACTCCAACGAAATATTTAGCTTATGCATGATCACGCGACCATTGTTCATTTTATTCTATTTGAATTTTAAACTCTTGGTTCCTATTTAGGTTTCAGAGTTGTAGTTTGGGTGCATGTTCTAGTGCCTTGATAATCTCTCCCGTTGGTGAAAGAAACGGCAGATTTTACATGCTATCGCCAGTGTACTTCGCTATACATAATGACCCGGATTATAGTTCTTTTAAAAATTTAAACTAAATCTACTTATGCTATACTCACATCGTTAACTACGTGCGCGTGTGCTTTTTATGAGCTTCGTTTTTACTGCTATTACACTTTTGGCATGTGTATTTTTGGTATTCCTGTTCGTTCGTAAGTTTGATTTATAATACACTTTCTTCACATATACATTATACATGTTGCACATAGAGTCTGAAACGCGTACAGAAGGACAATCACGATTCATTTAAAAAGCAAAGTGAAAAAAAGCGAGACAAATCCGATTCTTAGGATCAAACATCGCAACAAATCCTTGTATGACATGCACTAGCGTACATGGAGTGCAAACGCATTAGTAATGGTTACTTTACTGCTTGTACAGTTGTGCTTAACCTCAGAACGTCCCTGAAAGAAAAAAAAGGCGAGAATCTTATTCATATCACAGTGACATTAGTACTGTGGAGTTGTAATTTTCGGAAAATTACATCTCATGAAACGTGCAAATTTACCAACTTAAAATTTATGTTGGAGAATGTATTTTTTATTTGCTGTTTATGAATAAGATGCAGTTACAATTGACAGTTTCACTTCCTTGTTGTTAGCTGACAATGAGCAAAGCGGTTAGCGAGTTCGCTTCTTTGACGATATTTTGAATTTCTAACGGTTCTTACAGAAGTTTTGAATGATCATATTTGACCTTGTTTTAGGTCAATACATATAACACTTCATAAATATAGCTGAATAAATATTTCTGTGAAAATCTGTATTCCACTATATAGGATATCCTAGGCCAGAAAATGCAGAAAAAAAAAAAAAAAAAAAAAAAAAAAGGGTGCAAAAATAATTATTTTGTACGGTATAAATTTTTGATTATAAAACAAATAAATTTTTTTTTTTAATTGAATTGTTCAATTTTATTGAAAATTTCTATTGAATGTTTCGTTTTTTAAATTTTTTGAAATATTTCGGCTATAAACATGTTGGGGATTTTATTACATATAAGTTCTACTTCAGTAATCGTGAGGCAAATTAATTTTTAGATTATCCTATTTGGCCTTCTTATGCGTGAATACATATCATCATTATCATTGTCAACCATTATCAATCCACTGCTGGACGAAGGTCTCCCCAAGTTTCCTCCACAACGGTCTGTTTTGTGTCAGTCTCCTCCATGTCAATCCTGCATACTTTCGAATTCTCATCCACTCCATCTCCCATAGCATGGACTTCTTCTCTGGGTATTTTTCCTGTCCCTTGGAATCCAATCCAAAATTTCGGGCTGTCCATCGATGGTCTGTTCTTCTGGCAGTATGCTCGGGCCCATTGGCCATTTCAGGGATTTAACTCGGGTCATGATGTCTTCCACTCTTGTCATTTTTCTGATCCACGATTTCCTCTTCTTTATCTCTCCTAGTTACACCAAGCATGCACCTCTCCATGCTGCTTTTGAGTTGTCTGCAGCCTTTGTATGTCTCTTTTAGTTAAGGTCCACGTCTCTGCACCATACGTAAGCACTGGAAGGGATGCATTGATCAAACTACTCTTTTCTTTTAAGACATAATGTGCATATTTTGCTCTTGAAAATTATGCTGTTTCTTCCAAAGCCCTCCTCCAGGCAATTTTTTTACGCTGATTAATTTCTTCATCAATGTGACCCTCACTTGATATCTGCTGTCCAAGATAAACGTACGTGTTCTGTTATCTCCAGCTTTTCTCCATCAATCGATAAATCTTCATTTCTTGAAAAAGCATTGGCGACATTACTTTTGTCTTCTGAAAGTTCATTTTAATCCCACTTCATTACTCTTGTCAGCAAAAGTTCCTGGATCATACTCTGCAGATCTGATATGGTAGTTGCAAAAATGACTACGTCATCAGCAAAACGAAGGTGGGTTAGAGTAATCTCCATTAATCTTTATCCCCTTATTTTCCCTATCTCAGCGATTCTGAAAGACACCCTCAAATTTTAGAGCTTCGGAGATATGGTGTCACCTTGTCTCACTCCCTTTCCTACTTTTATGTGTGCTGTATTCTCAAACAGCCGATCTCTTTACACTTGCATTTTCATAGATGTTATTAATAATATTAATGTATGCATCTTTCTAATACCGCAGGATTTCAGAGTCATTGTAACTGCTGATAGTTTCACCAAATCAAAGGCTTTTTCATAACTTCAATAAAAGCCATGCACAATGGAAGTTCATATTCCCTCACCTCTTTCGATTAGTTCTCTCATTACGTAAATATGATCTATTTTGCTGTAGCAAATCTCCTGAATCCAGCTTGTTCTCGCCGTTGAGCCATGTCCAGTGTTACCTTCAAGCGGGTGTGAAAGAACTTTAGTGAAGATTTTATAAACCACTGATAGGAGGCTGGATAGGTCTGTAGTTCCTGGAGATCCTCGGTACATGTCACCTTTTCTTTGTAGCAGGACCAGCTTGTAGCGTTTGTTCCAATCTCCTCAGGAATCTTCCTTCATTAAGGCATCGAGTGAAAATTTTTCGAGTACTGTACTGTTTGATTTCTCCACTTGCTTCTTGTATGATGTTTACAGTAATTCCATCTTCTTCCTTGAGCGTTTCCCCGCTTCACTATATGTCCTCTTGATTGCATGGGCAACGTTTGCTGGGAGTGATTGGAAGAACTCTGGTACCTTTCATGATGTCTGGAGTACGTGTATCATCCATTTCATATAATTTGGAGCAGAAATATTTCACTCTTGTCAAACGTTCGCCTCTATTTCGTGTTACAGAACCATCTTCTTTTCTCAGTGCCATAATCTGCTTTCTTCCCTTACTGAGATGTCCCTTTGCTATCTTTAGGCTTTGGTTGTTTTCAATTGCTTTCCTCACTAGTTCACAGTTGAATTTCCTTACGTCTTCAGTGATACGTTTTCGTACTGTCTTGCATAGCTCTATATATTCCACTTTGGAAGTCACATCTTCTTTAGTTGTTCTCATCTCTCTTCTTTTTGGCATCACCATTTTGGTTTTTCCTGATAATATGTTCACATGCAACTTGTTCTTAGACCCAGCTAATTTTGTTGCTGTTTCCATAAGACCTTTGGTTACTTTTCTGTTAACTTCAGAAATATCCACTTCTTCCGATGTTAGGTTTTAGTTTACATTCAGAAGCGCGAAACAAGTAGTCGGCTCGTCGGATGGCCTTCAATTACGGTTCAAAAAATTAAATATGTCACGTAATAACTGGCGCAGAAATTGGAAATTTTAGAGAAGTTAAAGCCAGGTTGTTTCCAAATAGCTATAGCAGCTGACTACAATGTTGGAAGTGCCGCAGTTGATGATATAAAAATGGAAAAGAATCAATATCGACAGTAGACAGCCAAATGGACAGTGATTTGGGAAAACGAAATGTTATGAGAAAGGGAGAAAACGACCATCTTAAAGCAGCCGTTTAAAGATGGTTCATACAGCAATGAAATAAAGAAATATCTGTCCATGGCCCGATAATAAAAAACGTTGTGGCGTTTAAAAAGAACTTGACAGCAGTCAACGGATTTAAGCAAGCGATGGCTGGCTATCAAAGAAAGGACACGGCGTGCGACGCTCACAGTAACCAGAGAAGGTCGTCCAGCAAACGGAAAATATGCAGGAAGAGAAAAATATGAACCGCTGTTGGACTAGGGCATGTTGCATAGCGCGAAACAGATGAAAGTCTGAGGATGAAATGTTCGGTGAGTAAGCCGAGTTGGGTAAATCCTCCCAGTGTAACTGTTTAACGGTTGATTTCGTGGTGACACCGACATGTTGTCTGGCATCATCGTGTGACACGATGACTGGGAGACGTCCTTTACCTGTTCATGGAGTTTTCGCTCGATAGCGACGTTCAGGTTGTTCAACTGATCGCTATATCGTTGTGCAGTGATTGTGCCTGGTTTCAACAGTTCGAAGTACACCACTCCATGTTTATCCCACCACACACACACAACAACGCTTTTTCTCCATGTATATCCTTTTATGCAGTGGATGTTGATGGCTGACCTGGGTCGACCCAGAAATGCTAGCGTACTGGATATTCACCATAGACCCGTTTTAAATCCCCAGTGACAACTTTCGACAACAAATGTTTCCCTTGAAACCTCTTCAGCAACGACATACGGATGCCAAAGCTTTGACCAATATTACGCTCCGTTAAAGTATGTGAAGCCCACTTACATATCTTGTGAATCTTTCACAACGCCTGTAGACGCAGTACCACCGTCGATTGAGCCACTTTCAAATGCAATTGTGTGGCGTCCTCGTGCAGCAGCGATTCCAGCTCCTCGTCTGGGATTTCCTGGGGTTTACTCGCACATGGCCTGCCTTGCAAGCTTAGATCACCTTTCCTAAACCTGGCAACCCATTTTCGACACGTCCGCTTACACATAACTGTTTAGCCATACGCCTGATATATTGAACCGTATGCTCTGCTCGCACTTTTACCTAATTTAAACATGAATAACAAAGAGTGACGGAAATGAACTTTATCGACCGCCGGAAATGAACTTTATCGACCGCCATGCTCGGATTTATATACGGACTGACAGCACGTGTCGGCGACCGGTTACAACCCCTACTGCGCCCACTCGCGGGGACGGCGAAAATTTTTCATACCCGAAGTGTATTTTGGAAATGCAAGGATGGATTCCCAGTTCCCTTGGGCACACGATCCTAGAAATTGTAAACATTCTATGAGATTTGCGGCGAGAAGTTATATAATTAAAAATTTAAAAAATAATAAAAATATAGCGAAATGAAATGCCTACTTTAAAAATCCTTGAAACATACAGGAGTTGGGCAGAATAATATGAACAACACTCTCAGAGACGTGCCTTTTACTGCAGAAGCGTACGTCGCAATACGCAAAGGTATCATTTTCGTTTTAATTACTTTGCTTAGAACCTCAATGCCGTTTTTAAGTGCATTTAAACTGTCATGTAAAATTTATTTCAGGGTGACGGTGAAATAAGTTACCAAACGGACTTCGAAAGAAGGAAAATTGTTGGTGACCAGCTAGTTGGTGTCTGCGGCACAACAGTCTCCAGGAGAGTGGGAGTAACAAGAGCTACTGTGTCTAGCATCATGACCTCATAGTGTGTTCGTGGCAAGACCTCGTCTGCAAAACACAACAGTGGCCGGAAAAGAACCCTGACTGATAGACATAGGAGAGCATTAAAGATTATTGTTACACGTAATAAGAAGACCACGGCGCAGAAAATTCGTGCTGAGCTCAATCTGCATCTGCACACCCCAGACGTAACGTAAACAGTACAAAGAGAATTGCACAAACAAAAGCTCCATGGCAGGCTGCTATTGCGATATTTCTAGTGACCCGGCTGATTGCACACGGCAACGCCAGCGGTGTCAGGAACACAAAACGTGGACTGCCGATGCCCGGAAACGTCTAAAATGGTCAGAAGAATCCACTTTTAAACTATTCTCTACTGAAGAACGTTTTAAAGTGTGGAGAATACCGTCAGATGCGTGCAACCCGGACTGTCTGCTCCCAACAGTGCAGCATAGTGGTGGTTCTGTCATGCTCTGGTCGGTCATATCGTGGTTTGCAGCTGGTCCCCTGATCACCTTGAAAGGACGAATGACTGGCAGGGTGTATTAAACCGGTTTATTCCACCAAGTCCTTCCAATGGCGCAAGTGCTGTTTGCTGCAGGAGACGTCATCTATCAAGCTGATAGCGCCACAATTTACTGAACACGGAATGGTCAATCATGGTTTGATGAGGACGGATTTTCACATAAACATCATCGAGAAACTCTGGTCTGTGATGGAGAACAGAGTACGATCCCGTTATCGTCTTCCTGCATCTCCTAAACACCAGGATCAATTTCTGCATGAAGAATGGTGTAACATCCCCACAAACTAACACCCAGAATCGTAGGATTCTGGTGTATTAGTTTGTGGGATAGTTTGAGGATTCGGGTGGTTTTGTATGCCAAAGGTGTTTCTTCACCCTAATGGGTACAAAGACCTTCTTTAACTAAGTGTTTGCATTATTCTGTGCAACTCCTTCAGGTAGCTTGTGAACTGCGTCGTTTCTCTCTCCGAAACACAGTTTTATAATTCAAAGTCTTTTCAGAAATAATCTCTATATCTTCATAATAAACGAATGCTTCTTTAAGATCCTTAGAAAGTGGCCCTCCAGCCTTATTATGTTTCGCTACTTTCTTGGAGCGTCAGAAAAATTTGAAGACTCCCTACTCAAAACACCGAAATGGCTCTTCTCACTTTAATTACCTTAGTATTAAAGGGAATATTACACAGAAGGTTGGCGCGTTTTTCTAGTTTATTACTTTTTTCAAGAAAGAAACCTTTGCTTCTTATTTTTCGTGAATACTTTTATTAAGGTATGTCGTAGCTAAAGTAAAATATATACTTCCCTTTCGTTCGGTGAAACATTTTTTTATGCATTTCGATGTTATTTCTACAAATGGTATAGCAATTCCTGAAGAGCTTGTAATAATGAAATTTGCCATTTTTGCAAGTATGCAGGAATAGTTTTAAAAGTATGCAGTTGCCATTTTTAAACTTTAAAATTTCAATCGATGGTACTAGTTTACTTTAGCCCCTTTCATACAATTTCCTCGAATTTCTTCTTGAAACTCACGTTTTCCGGTTACTTGTGGTCTGATATTATGAAATCCGTCTGTGCAGCACGCACTTTTGGCGTTTAAATTGGTCAAAATAAAATTTCAAAATCGGTACCTACCAGCTTCAATGCTTCGACACCCGCCATTTGCAACACCACCAAAAGTTGTTTTCACGGCAGAGGAGGTGTCTTCTGCAACGAGGAACTTGCGGTTGCCATACGAAATCAGTGCATTGGTAAACCCTAATCTCTATGACGTCGTATTTCAGCGGAGCGGAAAAAGCATTAAACTACCAATTGCCACGTGACACAGGAGAACCGAAAAGCATTCAACTACGAAATGCTTTCAACTATGAAATGTCACGTGACACGGAAAAATCCATTGCGATTCTTCCAGTTTAATATTAATTTATATATTTCTGTTTTTTTTTTCAGGCAGGACTGTCTTTTCGAATTTACGAATATATTTTGCAAAAGTTAAGGAAGATATAATCAATGCTTTTAAGAAATCGGTAAATATTTTCTTCCGATGGCAGAGAGAGCGTTGGACTCTTACGAAATACCGAAAGTTCCGATTGCCATGGGAAGTGTTGCTGTGCATAACATCATCCCGCGTATTTTTTTTCGTGCTGTCTCGAGGTGCATTTCGATCGGATAGCCCTCGCTTCCCGCCAAAAGTTTCGTATTTTTTGCCTGTATATTCAGTTAAAATTTGTGTTTAGCTGTTGGAAATTCTGCTTCATTATGGCTTCTGGCCAAGGTTGTTCGTGGAAATTCCTTGATATTATCAAACTGCGGGACAACAAGGAATGGTATATCAACTTTTTAGCCGATCATGGCTGCATCAAAAAGCAAATGCAATGCCCTAACTGCCAGAGAATCAGGTCGCCATATTTTCCGTTGCATAGCCTGTTTTCAGCAACAAATGTCTATATCGGAATATGGTAGTGAAAAGAACTAAAGCTAAATATGTGGGAATATTATACCGCAGCGCTAAAAACTTCTTTAACAATGAATTCTTTCTTTTGCAAAAATCCAATTAAAAAATCAAAAGTTTCCACTAATTCATTGGAAAGATTATTTATCTATATTTATTTTTCAATTTTCTTAATTAGTATGGATGGCATGTTGAACGTTTTAGGAAAGGGATTAATTAATCCCCCAGAAAAATACAAAGCAATCTGTACACTCTTTATCAGCAAAAACGAAGCACCCACAAGGAATCAACCGATCAATATGAAACCAGTTATCTGCAATGTACATGTACAGGAAAGTGATTTTGATTCCAGAGTTGTTGTGCCATTTAATTTGATAAAAGAGCTACACGTGTGGAACAATTAGGTTGTAGCACTCAGTCTCTGTTTTGGATATATGCGGTTACCGGCGTGGCACAGACGCATACATTTTACGGATACTGTCGTGTAGAATATCATTCCAGATTGTGTCCAAATTGCGGACCAGTTCTTCCACATTCGTGGATGGGTGTATGTGGATTCCCATCATGCCCCAAACAATCAAATTATATTATTGTCGTGCTGAAGTATATGCATACTAACCTTTGAAACCGTCTTAGCACGATTCAAACTTGTGTCAAATATCTTAAATTAAGAAATAACAACAACAAGTTACAAGTATATAAATAATATTTAAGATCTTTCGGATTATATATTGAATCCAAAAAAATATAAATTGCAAAAAAGAAACGTTACAATTTTAAATAAATATAACATCGTAGTGATAATGACATACAACCCGCAATGCGCGTATTACGTTCACACACGTAAACTACATCTTTCTTCTAGGTTCCTCAACCTTCCAAGGTAGAGGAAAGTTTACTGGGCCATCTTCATTACAGCATCTTGGCGCAAATTTGTAGATAAAAATACTTTCTGATAATAATGATCTTGATTTTAAAGATAGTGAGGCAAGAATCGTTGCATCGTCCCATTTTGGGAAGTGAGTACCTCCATGAGTTACACGAGATAGAGCTGTGGTCATGGCACAATTTTTACCATTATATTTATGTTCAGTTATTCTTGTTTTTAATGTCCGAGTTCTTGATCCAATATAACATGTATTTGCATGTTCTGGGTTTATTGCTTTTAAGGGAATACTATATATTCACTGTTTGTTCTGCTCTTCTACACGGTCACTGTCTATTTTAATAATGGATAAAATGTTACTTGTCCTTAATCCAAAGTTCAGGTTATGACGTCGGCAAATGTTGTTGAGAGAACGAGATATTCTAGGAGTAAGTCCATGAAGCCTACATATCTTGTAGAAGTATGGTGTCTCGATAACGTAGTGGTTTTTGTTCTTTTCACCTTTTTAATGATGTTGTCAATTGTTGACAGGGGATTTGACAATGGATATCCGTAGTTTTTAGCTGTGTCTTTTATCTGTCTAAATTCTACTCTGCGTAGTTTCATATTTGAAGAATGAGTAAATGTTCTTCTAGAATGATAATAAATAGATGAAAGTTTATGTTTTAAAGGGTGTGCCGAGGTAGCTAGTATTAGTGTTATAGTAGAAGTCGGTTTCTTATAAACAGAATAGGTGATTTCTAAAGAATCATGACTTCGGTGTGAAAGAAAATCTATAAATGGCAATGTCAGATTATCCTCTAATGCAACTGTGAATTTAAGACTAGGATATTGAGCAGATAGACATTCTGCGAAATAGTTTAGGTCTTCGTTAGAAGATGGCCAGAAGACGAGGACATCATCTACGTACCTTATGTAAAAGGAGTGGTTTTATTGAGTATGATTCCAATATTTTGTTCTCCAGTTTTTGAAGAGGTAATTCTGCAAGTAAAATGAAAAGAGGGGTGAACCCATAGGATCTCCATCACATTGACAGTAGATAAGATGGTTATATTTGAAGTATGTACATTGATGAATCAATCTAAGAGCTGATATTATAGCTTGAATTTCTGGAAGAGGAGTTCTACCTTGAGTAATCAGTTTGGATTGAATGAGGTCATGAACAACAGGCACTGGTATGTTAGGGAAAAGTGAGACAACATCCAGAGAGGCCATAATAAAGGAGGAAGCATTGTCCTGATTGAAAGATTTGAGTTTGTCAAGAGCTTGTATAGAGCTCCTTACTGAGTATTTTGATGAATTAGTTAGGTCCCGTAGACAAACAGTCAAAGCTTGTGCAAGCGGTTCTGTTGGATTAGCATATGATGAAACGAGAGGTTTTATAGGGTTACCATCCTTGTGTAATTTCACCTTTCCAAATAATTTTAGCACCCGTGGGCCAAGAGCTGGATGCATGTTCTTAGAAATAGAAACTGGAAGAGAACTGTGAATACGCAGTCTACTAAGGACACTAAAATGAGTGAAGCCATAAACAAAATACCACATGAAGTTATACAACGTTACCCGACATCAGCCACTATTGCAGCCCTTAGTTGACTGCGTACTCACAGTTCCCTTCCAGCTTCTATTTCTAAGAACATGCATCCACCTCTTGGCCCACGGGTGCCAGAATTATTTGGAAAAAATAAATTACACAAGGATATCATAACTCATGTTGCTAATTGTTACAAGAGTGCCAATAAATCTAATGGAAGTAATCATAAAACAATTTGAAGGAAATTCCTTGGGTAGTAAGGATTCCCGGTACAAATGGATAGTTGTCATGAAGTTGAGTTTCACCACATTTCTTAAATTCATTTTTTCTTTTTTCTTTTTTGGTGTGTGTGCCTATTAATGGTAAGTTGCATTTACTTTAATATATTAATAACCCGCCTGTGGCCTTCACGTGCACCTCCGTCCTTTCTGTTTTATTTTGTTGAAACTCTATCTGTTGCATTAGTTGCTGTGAGGATACTGTGTGCTCTTCAAAGCCATAAACGCGCTAGTTATAAATGAATTTGACATAATTTACAACTTTCATTGTACGTTTTTTTTGTTACATTATGATCGGATGTGCAGGTTCGATCGTAAAAAATATATAATATTATCTTGCACAGTTTCAGAGAATGCAAAGTAAGTAAACGTCGACCCTTTTGTTGATATGATTTCCAAGATGAAATGGAAGAATCCAACGTATTATTGCTTTTTTTACATTCACCAACGCTATTTTTTATCTTGCCCAATACCATTGGAAGGCAAGAAAGGAAACCAAGAATCTTTCTGCGTTAATGATTTGCGAGACGAAATGGAAAGATCCAAGGTATCAATCTTTTTACCGTCACCAATGCAATTTTTGGCACAACGTAAACAGAACAATCATCTTACTGGTACCATGCAAAATGTACTTTGACTGCAACTAAAAAGTTTGAGTAGTGGAAAAAATCTCTCCTAAGCAACATCAATTTTTATGAAGATGTATATATGTTGCGTGTGCTGCTTTGGAATACCTTTGATGTATCTAACGCACTCTTAGCTAAAATACCAAAGAAATAGGATTTGTTCATGTCTTAGGAAATACAGTATGTTAAATTCGTGTTTCTAATGACTCAACATCCATACTGCACTCTTTGACGTTATTGTAATAACAGTATGCTAGAAATCATACAATCTAAAGCAGAAGTCCGACGAGCACGTGTGACCAATATCAGAATGACAATCTTCAGTACTAAGGCGCCTAAACAAGCGTTAATGAAAAACTGGGGTTGAAAGTACATGCACGAAACTGTTTTGTGTAAAACATATATATATATATTTTTTCATATGATAATACTAGAAGTAAACCAAAGTTCTTTCAAAGAGTACAGAAATATTTCCACAGTTAAAAGCAAACCAATGAAAACAATAATGGTGTGCCAATTTCGAAACCATAGCTAAATATTTTTAAAATACATTTCTCACTATTTTTCTAAAAATGTTATTATCACTGGATATTACTGATGATTATATATTACAGATATGAATACAAAAAACGCTATGGACATTATATTAAAATCTCAATTCTTTTTTTTTTCATTTGCACTTTTTACATAATGGACCATGCAAAATCTATGCTTCCATTCCCAAACTGCTTATTTTTTCATGTAATTATGTACGTTTTGTAATTACAACTTACAATTCCGCCATGTCACTATATTCTTGCTTTTACATAAACTGGGTGCTCCGTAATATCTTTAAATCACAGATTTTCCCGCTTGTGGGGCGTTTTTTTCATTTCACTTTTTGCTTAAACGAATCTCGGTTTCGGCTTTAACATTCAAATTTTGGATGCATTGGGTACTCTCTTTCAAATTCCTGTTTCTGGTAATTCTTTGCAATTTGTTGCATTAAAATCAAACCGCATAAATAAGAATCACCTAAGTTTTGTCCACGCTAATATTTAAAAATTGATTATGACCAGTATTCTTGGCATAACATGTGCGACTTCAATCCAATTAGGAAAATTTAAAAGCGAACTCCTTTTCCTTTTTCTTTTTTATCAAAATAAAAATGTTCTCCGAATGAATTATACTCCGTCAAAAAAAAAAGGAGTTATTGGACACGCCTCGTATTTCAGATGGAAAGTCGAAAATCTGACATTCCATCTGAAATACGAGGCGTGTCAATAAATGATGCCTCCGCGCAAGTATCTCGTTTATGATTTTAGTTTCATGTTACTACCTAACAGAAATCCATACATCCATGTGTTTGTTTTTAATTGTGTTTAAAATGAATGACCATTTACCAACTCTGTCGATGTGTCTAATAACGATCAATAATATAATTTTTACCTCACGAAGAAGTACCTCCCAAAGAAATTCACGCTATATAAGTAGCCGTTTATGGTTCTGGAACGGTCGACTTAGGTACAGTTCGTCGTTGGATAAGAAAATTATTGGACAGTGGAGGACTGTTGGTCGTAAATTGTCAGCTGAGGTGTTGGATGCACGTAATTGGGACTTGTGATTTGGACGGAAAAAACGTGTATGAACTCATAACCGAAAATCGAAGGACAACTCGGAGAACTGTAGCAGATAAGCTTAACGTCAGTTCAGGTAGTGTCTATGAGAATGTTGACGTTTCAGGATTCAACAACTTTTGTGCTCGTTGGGTACCACGGCACCCAACGACCGAAATGATGTCTGAGACGAATAAAATATAGGTGTATGTCTCTGAGATGCACTGATTCCTTTTGTGTATTCTTTCCACTGAATCAAAGGGAGAAAAGCATTTTATTATTTTGTGAATTGAATGTTGCCTCACACAAGAAACAAAAAGTTAGTAAAATCATGCAATGCATTGATTATAATACGCTTTCCAACATTACAGAAATCATTACTCAAGTTATCCCTCAAGTTATGAGAATAATGTCTGTAGAATAAATCTCGGTCTATACCTCCGAAATAACATGATAAAGGTTTGTCGCAATCGAAGCATTTTTACGTAAGTTATGAGGTATAAGGGCTATGGAATAGATACCGCTCCTGTGTCCAAACCTTTGACCACATTTCGCCCATTTTCAATAAGGGTTGTCGCAAGGTGTTCCCCTAACACATACTAAAATTTAATCGAAATCAAACATTTTTTACGTTAGTTATGGCGCATAACAGCGGTGGAATGGATCCCTCTCCTATGAACTGACCTTTGACCCCATTTCGTTCACTTTAAATACGGTTCCTTCCCAGTTGATCTCCTACCAGATACTAATATTTCATCGAAATCCAACGGTTGTTACGCGAGTTATCGTGCTGACGGACATACGCACACAACGCAGGACGTAATGAGGCAGATGGGAATCGCGACCATCTGCTAGCAATGTGTGACATCATAAATCTTTATTAGGATTCACAAACAACGCGTGACGTAATGAGATAGATGGCATGACCGGGCGCTAACATTCTCAAACGCGAGTTGTGACGTCATAAGATTTCTAAGCATTGGTAACATTAATGGAACAACGCCACCACTAAAAACGTTATAATTCGGGGTGGTTATTTAACCCACTAAACGAATTCTTCTAAAAGTCGAAATCAAGCTAAATCGATTTCTAGTACCAGAAAATGGTAGGTTAACGACTTTCATCAAAATTCTTAGAGCCGTTTTCAAAATAAAATATACATACATACATACAAGGTCAGGTGATGCGTAACATCACAGCCTCTCCTTGACAAATGTCAACCCCCACCTTCTCGTGGTGCATCCTGTTCCCACTAAAGGGGCTCTGACGACCGCCCATAGCGGTATAACTATACCATCGGGATCAGAGGAAATTCTATCCCACACTCACCAACCCGCTTGGCCAGCGTGGTGAGTTATGGCCAAACACCTCCAAAATGATTCCACAACTTAAATCTTGGCCCTCAGTCTCCGGCAGCTGGAGATGTACCTGGCCAAGGCAGCGGCCAGTGCGACATGAAGGCAGAGGGTGCTAAGAATCCCCGGAGGACCGGACTAGGCTGCCATCTGATGCTGACCTTGGCTACTTACAATGGACGCTCCCTATCTTCTGATTCAAGGCTTCTTGAATTGGAAGAGGAACTACAAAGGATCAAGTGGGACATCGTGGGGCTAAGTGAGGTAAGGAGAAAAGGAGAAGATCTCATCGAACTGAAAAGTGGACATCTCTTCTACTATCGTGGGACAGATACTGGCAGAACTAGTGGTGTTGGATTTATAATAAACAAGAAACTGAAGGATAAAGTTGTAGAAGTTGAAAGTTCCTCTGACAGAGCTGCACGACTTGTTATCCAACTCTCGAAAAGATACCAGCCTCAGATTATTCAAACTTATGCACCCACCACAAGTCATCCTGAAGAAGAAATTGAAGAATTTTATGAGGAAATTTGTCATCTAAATAATAAAGGTAAGCAGCACTTGAAAATAATTATGGGGAGATTTCAATGCAAAAATAGGGCAACGGCAACAGAATGAAACTTCAGTAGGTAAATTCGGTCATGGCAACAGAAACCAGCGTGGAAATACTCTCGTTGAATTTGCAGAGGCAGAAGGGTTTTTCATCTTGAACTCCTTCTTCAAGAAAAAGCCACACAGGAAATGGACATGGAGACATCCAAATGGGACGACAAAGTGAAATTGATTTTATTATGTGTAACAAAAAATTCGTCATAGAAGACTGCAGTGTGCTAAACAAGTTCAACACAGGTAGCGACCATAGATTGGTGAGATGTAAGATGCACCTCAACACTAAACTTGAACGTGGCAAGCTCATAAGACAAACAAAATCTATTGACATAACCAACCTTAAAAAACACCATAATACCTTCAAGTTAGAACTGAAGAACAGGTTCTCTGCTTTAAAAGGCCTAACATCGGAAGAAGTGGACATCTCTGAAGTTAACAGAAAAGTAACCAAAGCTCGTATGGAAACAGCAACAAAATTAGCTGGGTCTAAGAACAAGTTGCATGTGAACAAATTATCAGGAAAAAACCAAAATGTTGATGCAAAAAAGAAGAGAGATGAGGACAACTAAAGAAGATGTGACTTCCAAAGTGGAATATATAGAAGCTATGCAAGACAGTAAGAAAAAGTATCACTGAAGACGTAAGGAAATTCAACTGTGAACTAGTGAGGAAAGCAATTGAAAACAACCAAAGCCTAAAGATAGCAAAGGGACATCTCAGTAAGGGAAGAAAACAGATTATGGCACTGAGAAAAGAAGATGGTTCTGTAACAAGAAATAGAGGCAGAAATTTTGACAAGAGTGAAAGATTTCTACTCCAAATTATATGAAAGGGATGATATATGCACTCCAGACATCATGAAAGATACCAGTACCAGAGTTCCTCCAGTCCTTCCAGCAGAAGTTGCACATGCAATCAAGAACATGAAGCGAGGAAAAGCTCCAGGAGAAGATGGAATTACTGTAGACATCATAAAAGAAGCAAGTGGAGAAATCGAAACAGTACTCGCCCAAATTTTCACTCGATGCCTTAATGAAGGAAAGATTCCTGAGGATTGGAACACCGCTACAATGATCCTGCTACATAAGAAAGGTGACATTGAGGATCTCGGAAACTACAGACCTATCAGCCTCCTATCAGTAGTTTATAAAATCTTCACTAAAGTTCTTTCACACCGCTTGAAGGTAGCACTAGACATGGCTCAACCGAGAGAACAAGCTGGATTCAGGAGTGGCTACAGCACAATAGATCATATCCACGTGCTGAGAGAACTAATTGAAAGAGCGAGGGAATATGAACTTCCATTGTGCATGGCTTTTATCGATTATGAAAAAGCCTTTGATTCGGTGAAACCATCAGCAGTTACAATGGCTCTGAAAACCTGCGGTATTGAAGATGCATACATTAATATTATTAATAACATCTATGAAAATGCAAGTGCAAAGATTAGGCTGTTTGAAAATACAACACACGTAAAAATTGGAAAGGGAGTGAGACAAGGTGACACCATATCTCCGAAGCTCTTTAATGCCACATTGGAGGGTGTTTTTCAGTCACTGAGCTGGGAAAACAAGGGGATAAAGATTAATGGAGATTATCTAACCCATCTTCGTTTTGCTGATGACGTAGTCATTTTTGCAACTACCCCATCAGATCTGCAGAGTATGATCCAGGAACTTGCTGACAAGAGTAAAGAAGTGGGATTAAAAATGAACTTTCAGAAGACAAAAGTGATGTTCAATGCTTTTACAAGAAATGAAGATTTATCGATTGATGGAGAAAAGCTGGAGATAACAGACACGTACGTTTATCTTGGACAGCAAATATCAAGTGAGGGTCACATTGATGAAGAAATTAATCGGCGTACAAAACTTGCCTGGAGAGCTTTTGGAAGAAACAGCATAATTTTCAAGAGCAATATGCCATTATGTCTTAAAAGAAAAGTGTTTGATCAATGCATCCTTCCAGTGCTTACGTATGGTGCAGAGACGTGGACCTTAACTAAAAGAGACATACAAAGGCTGCAGACAACTCAAAGAAGCATGGAGAGGTGCATGCTTGGTGTAACCAGGAGAGATAAAAAGAGGAACTCGTGGATCCGAAAAATGACAAGAGTGGAAGACATCATGATCAGAGTTAAATCCCTGAAATGGCAATGGGCTGGACATACTGCCAGAAGGACAGATCATCGATGGACAGCCGAAATTTTAGATTGGATTCCAAGGGACAGGAAAAGACCCAGAAGAAGACCACATAGGAGATGGGTGGATGAAATTCGAAAGTATGCAGGGGTGACATGGAGGAGACTGGCACAAGACAGACCGTTGTGGAGGAAACTTGGGGAGACCTTCGTCCAGCAGTGGATTGATAATGGTTGACAATGATGATGATGATGACATACAAGAATTGCTACTTTAAGGTGGACGTCAAGTAACTTTGCTTCCTATGCTTCCAATGGAAAAACTTTTGTACACATTTTCTTCACAATTAACGCGTTCCCTAGGATGAAAATTTAAACATCGATTAAAATATCTTCATTTTATAACTTGCAATACCTATTTTTTCTAAAACATAACCATATTTATGCAATTCAACATTTGTTTGTCTATTGACGTCGTGAAAATACAGGTCGCGCTATTTTTTTTCTGGACAATTTGTGTGTTCACAAGGATGAAAATTTGAACATCGATTAAATTAGCTTAATTTCATAACTTGGAATACTTAATATCTTCTAAACCATAACCGTAATTATGCAATCCAACATGTTTTTGTCCACTGACGTCATCAAAGTACAGGTCGCACCATCTTTTCTCTGGTTTCAACACCACCAAAAAAAAAGTGATTGATTTTTAATATAATTATGGTTATGTTTTAGAAAACATTAAGTTTTCCAAGTTATAATATGAAGTTATTTAATCGATGTTCAAATTCTCATCCTTGGGAACACATTAATTGTGAAAGAAATGTGTACAAAAGTTTTCCCATTGGAAGTATAGGAAGCAAAATTACTTGACGTCCACCTTAATAATATGGGATAAGGACAATGGAATGGGTTGCAATCCTATGTCCTGACATTTGACCACATTTCGTCCATTTTCAATAGGGTTCGTCCCCAGTAGTCCCCTACTACATACTGAAATTTCATCGAAATCGAACCATTTTTATTCACGTTATGACGCAAAAGGGCAATGGAATACATCCCGATTTTATGTCCTGACCTTTGACCTAACTTCACCCATTTTGAATAGGGTTTGTCCCCAAGCGGTCTCCTACCACATAGTAAACTTTCATTGAAATCGAAACATATTTACGCAAGTTATGGCGCATAAGGACAATGGAATTATCCCGCTCCTACGTCGTGACCTTTGTCCCTATTTGTCCCATTTTCAATAGGGTTTGTCCCTAGGTGCTCTCCTACCACATAGTAAAGTTTCATTGAAATCGAACCATATTTACGCAAGTTATGGCGCATAAGGACAATGGAATTATCCCGCTCCTACGTCGTGACCTTTGACCCCATTTGTCCCATTTTCAATAGGGTTCGTCCCCGGGTGGTCCCCTACCACATACTAAAATTTCATCCAAATCGACCCATTTTTACGCCAGTTATCGTGCGGAAAGGCGGACGGACGGACAAAGCTGGAGCATATATGCTTTTTCATTTTCATTTAGGCTAGATGGAATTCAGACATATAGAAGTGTGCACCAAATGGAGAAAAAGGAGTATTATCCATGATATTGATCCTTACACTGGAAAACAATGTGCAGAGTTGTATTTTTATTTTATTTAACGATCATCATCAGCCACGCAGAAACTTATAAGGTCGTCTTGAAACTGTAGGTCATTAGGAATTTGGTATATCATTAGTAATTTGCCCACATCGTTCCTAAAAAGGGAAAATTAACCTTAACATGTCAAAGTAAATATGTTGATAACTGCAGAATTATTACCTAAAAGATCAAATTAAAGAATTAAAAGGAAATACTCTATAGATAAACTATAGTAAATAACGCCTTTTACTTTATTTATTATGAACGATCCGCACGAATGATGTAGTGCAACTCTTGTGCTAATACGAATCATTTTGTGCACTTCCTCTTGTCTGAGGTTCTCGATGGCAAATCTGAAAACCCACAATTAGATAAGACAGCGTTAACTGCATGATAACCGTTGGTACAAATAGCATGCCATATTTCGTTTGGTTGAATGATTTTAAAAAGGACTTGAAAATACCCTCAAAAATATCCATACAAATACAGGAATGATTTTTCGATTTGTATCTCTGCATGACGATTGTACATGCAACAGGAAAAAATGGATTCCTTTGACAATTCAACAAAGAAACTTGAAGGTGCAAAATGGAGAATTAAAGAAAACATGTATTTTGTGTAACACTAAATATTTTGCATAAAAGTTTCATACACAGAAATATTAATACGGCTTCGGAAATTCAAGGTAAAATTTAATTACAAAAAAACTGTCTGTCTTATACAGAATCTTTTTAGTCCCGACTGCCCGTTGAGGTAAAAGAAAACATAACAATATTGAAACTACAGTAAATATAACTGTTCCATGCTATGAACTCTATGTGGTATATTCGAAAGTAGATTGTCATGAATGAGGCTAATGTAACAACAAATTCTACCAAATGTGCCACATAACAGTTTTATGACATTCTGGAGCATGGTATATACAAACTTTCGGGGACGTAACCTTAAATACCGAAGGGATAATTAAAACAAATGCACAAATCTCCAATTCTAAGGATCCGTACTTGATATTCAACAGAAAAACTTGCTATGATATTCGCATATTGCTTCGTGAAATAACTGATGAACAGCAACCATCATTTCTTTGCTTTAAGGACCTACCCCTGCATGTTATAAACATAAAAACTGCAAATGGTGCATTTTCTTCAAAATTTTGTAATGGAAGCCAGTAATTCGAAAAGTAGTGTTCTCTCTCGAAAACAAAAAATTAAATTGTTTAAAATTTAGGAAAGCCCATCGCGATAAGGCAGTTATGGGAATCCTAAGTTACTGGATTTAGAGAAAACGTTCAGATGAAATCAAATATTTTGTTTCATAGTGTGATAGTAAAAATCTACAGAATCAGCGTCCGCAATTTTGCAAAACACTGAAAAAGGAATTTCGAGAAAAAGTATTTAATTTAAATTTTAATGTTGAAAGACGGCTGATTATTTTCTAGTTTTCCACGACTCATCTTTCCCGTAAATAAAATTTATATTATTTTATTGACGTTATGCTATTTATTGGTAGAACACATGTCTTACTCTGACAATTGGCCATGCAGGCGTAGCAAAATCCTGACATGCGAGCTGATCGCAGCTTAATTTCAATACGCTCGTTTGTTCTGTAAAAGTAAAATTCGAAGTTATATTTCGGTGTTTGGTTAAATAAAGAACCTGATGCAAAAAAGTAGCGTTCAAAATAGAAGGTTTTTCCTTTGAAAAGTTACTTTTTATTTCTCCCGGTATTTTAAGTACTTAATACAGACATTTGACGTGGACTAGGAACATCAAACATAAGTCGTCGCTTTTTCCACGTTTATAAGTGAGTAACGGAAAAATTCTTATTGGCCGCCACCGGGAATCAAACCCAGTGTATTACAGTTACGCGACGGACATGCTTCCACTGCAACATAGCGGCATCGAATTCCAACCGACTCACATACACTAACTCCCAAGCAAATTAGCAGTTTGCTTATTGTAGCCCTGCCCAATGTTGAGGATTTACCACAGATGGTAAGCAGCAACTGAACAAATAATTAGAAGGCGAATGAATTATGAATACAGACATTTGACTTAGATCAGAGACATCAAACAGATGTCATCACTTTTTCCACGTTTATAAGTGAGTTACGGAAAACATGTCATTGACCGCCACCGGGAATCTAACACAGGGTCTTCCAATTACGAGCTGGATATGCTTCCACTGCACCACAGCGGCCTCGAATTCCTCCAGACTCACTTACAAACGTGGAAACAGCCACGACCCTGTTGATGTTCCTAGTCAACGTCTAATGTCTGTATTAATTATTCATTCGCCTCCTACTTATTTGTTCAGTTGCTGCTTACCATCTTTTGGTGAATCCCCAACATTGTGCGGGGCTCCAAGAAGCAACCTGCCAAATTGTCTCGACAGTTAGTGTATGTGAGTCTGGAGGAATTCGAGGCCGCTGTGGTACAGTGGAAGCATATTCGGCGCGTAACTGGAAGAGCTTGGGTTCGATTCCCGGTGGCGGCCAATGAGAATTTTTCCGTGTCTCACTTATAAACGTGGAAATAGCGAAAACCTATGTTTCATATTTTGAGAACAGTTGTTCAATATTTAGTAACCGTACATGAAACTTTAAACATTAAGCCTGAGTTGCTGTTATAAACAATGAATTAAATGCGGGATTACATCATTGTACAATGCAAATTTAGAAGATGTGAATCCGTGTTTACTGGTGAAAATACGACATGTATGTATAAGTCATTTACCCGAAACTTTGAAAATTTTGTCCTTCTCGAGCGTGAATCGAATCCGCATTTCCCGGACACTCCTCGAGCATGCTAACCATTACACCACCCATAACGTTCAAGTTTCCAGTTTCCGGTTAATTTGAGTATAACCCTCACAGGATTCGCTAGTTGAGTGATATGGGGGCACGGATTAACTATTATTGATTTTTAGATATTTAAAAATTATGGCAATAGACATTATTAGGATTATGTATAAAAGAATAAAAGAGAATCGGTATCAACATTTAATTCAGCTGAACACTGTGGGTCACGACGATCAAACAAAGGACAGAAAGGCATTTTTATTACCAGTGCCCAAAACTTTAACCCAACAAAGATTTATTGATAACCAGGGACTGATATTATGGAATAACTTACCTTGTCAACTAACACATATTAATAATTATAATTATTTTCGTAAGCAACTAAATAAATATTGCTAACAAACTAAAATGTAAATGTCATGGTAAAAATTATTAATCAGACCACATATGCGTACATTTTATAAGTGCAAGACGTTTGACTTGACTACGTACTTTAAGGGAACTGGGAATCCCTCACTCTATGTACACTGATGTTCAAAATTAGGATAATTTGCACATTTTGTCGAATTTCTGAAAAACTAATGGACACATTTTAATGAAATTTGGTATGAATACACAGTTTTATAAGAGAAAAATTTATATCATACAACAGTCATGGTACGCACTGGTGATCGTCAGTAAGGCTCATCAACGCAGGAATGTCCAAAATCCCCTTAGCAAGATCGAACATAAAATGACTCTAATGTGAGGTACGGTTCCCTCTCACAGTCATACTGCTCTCACAGCGCGACGTCATCCTGGAAACGTGGCAGTTGATGAGTTCCTGTGGCAGTCGGTCCCACTTCTGCAGCAACGCAGTTATCAGCTCCTGGATGGTTCTCGGAGGGGGTTTGCAAGCTGCAATTGACCTCACAAGAGTGTCCCAGACATGTTCGATAGGGTTTATGTATGACGATCTGGCTGGCCAACCCATCCGGCGAACATCATCACTTTCAAGATAATCGTCGACCAGGTGAGCCCTATGTGGATGAGTGTTGTCGTCCATATAAAGGAACCGAGGGCCAACTGCGCCCTTGAAAAGTCGAACATAGTGCTGTAAGATCTGATCCCTCTACCTCTCAGCAGTCAGGTGCCTCTGTCAAACACATGGAGAGGTGTGCGACTGTCCAACATGATGCTTGCCCAGACAATGACACCTAGGCTGCCATTGCTGTCCCTTTCTCGCATGTTGGAGGTAAGGTATCGGGTCCCAGGTTCTCTCCAGATGAAGGTACTTCGAAAGTCGGTGTCCAGGCTGAATCGCGACTCGTCTGTGAAGAGAACATTACTCCACTAAAGTCTGGTCCAAGGCTGATGTCTACACCATAATAAAAACGTTCTCTTGTGTGCTGAAGTGAGCCGGACGCAAACAGCGAGACTTCTGGCAAAAAGCCCTCATGAAACCTTCGGGAAAAGATAACTCTTGAAACTCGTATTCCAGTGGTGGTATGCAGCTCACGAGATAGCTGTGCAGCTATAACAGTCCTGTGGCGCCTCGCTAAAAGTGCCAAATAACGTTCTTCATTGGCCGTCGTGGCTCTCGGATGACCTTGCCCAGGCCTTCTCGATATGGATCCGCTGTCCTCAAAATATTTCCACAAGATGCAGACGACACTGGGCGTTACATTGAGCTCTGTAACAACCTGCACCAGTGATTGCCCTGCATTTAATCTACCGACGATATTCCACCTCATTCCGACATCCATACGTTCGTGGCAACTCCTTTTACCTGGTTCCTTATGAAATTGAACCAACTCCTGCAAGAAACACAATGAATGTCGCCGACGAGTACAAGCGAACTAATCGCGGAAAAAGCCACGTGTGCTTTTCATGCCCTCCGCTGACACAGCTACGCCCACGCAGCACGCGTACTCTTACGTATTCGACACTGCAAATTTACATTCTTATTCGGCGGCATAATTTATACCTTTGGTTCCCTACTTTTTGTGAAAATCGACAAAATGTGCAGTTTCTCTTAATTTTGAACACCAGTGTATATATAGCCTTTTACTCAATTTCCTGTTCTGTGGTTATTTTGTTCATTAGTATTCATATTATGTATGTTGTTGTTTTTTTCTTAACATTATACGTTTGAAATTAATTGTGAAATATAACATGGTCAAATCAGGCTCCATAAGGAAATAAATGAAATGTGATGAAATGAAATGAAGCAAGCCTCTGGGAAATCACTGGAATGAACTCTAATCTTCAGATTCGCTATACATAAATGCCGGTTGCTTAGACAAGCCAATCCTGTTAGGGTTTTATTCAACATAATTTGAAACTTGAAACTTTTTCGTTCTGAGTGGTGTAATGCTTAGCATACTCAGGCGCTTACCTGGAGACGCGGGTTCGATTTCCGCGCTTAGACGACGAATTTTTCACGTTTTCGGATGTTATCTGACTTAGCATTTATGTCATATATGCACCAACAAACGAATTCTCATCTTCCAAATTTGTATTGCTGTTACAATATTTGAAAGCAGCATTATAAATTTGAATGCCACGTGTAAAAAGTTTAAGGTAATGAATTTCAGGATTGAAAGATCGACAAAGGATTTTCATGTAAAAATGTCACTTCTGACTTGTATAATGCAGTATCTGTACGGAGGAATACTGGAAGAGCTTTTTCTATAGAGGAAGAATATACCGTTATAAATTATTTATCCACAACATTGCATAACTTAAGAGACCCGAAGAAAATCTTTGAAACTTAGTTTTTCGGATGACGTGGCGTGCAGAAAAGGAAATAATATTTATTGTAAGAAACACTTAATTAATCAGTTGGATTTGCAGTTTGTCCTCCGAATCCACCTGAAATTACGCACACTTGATTGTATTCCCAATAACACTGTACCAAAGCTGTATAGTCTGTTTTCTTTGGAACCATCTTAATATCGTGTTGGATATTGCGATTTAAATAAGAGCGTTTATTATAAGTTAATATTTTGGTCAGTAGTCGAAATGAAGTAACAACAGAACCCAAATTTCACAGTTCTGCCTTATCTTAGTTAAGGAATTCCTTTTCTTGAAATGTTATTATACTTCCCGTTTTGTCTGGTTGAAAAATAAGTAGTATGCTTTTAAGATGTGTATGATAAATGCGAAATATATGTTTCACTTGTGAAAAGATTTTGCGAGGTCAATTTACACCTACAGCGCGATTTAGAGGCTCGCATTCAGATTATTCTGATAAGCCCAGTTTTCACATAAACCATGTTGATCTGACATGATTTGAATTCCGATGTACAACTATCTCTACCTCTTTAGCTAAGCATGGGTTACACTTGAGCAGAACATTCACACTTAAAAATTCAAATTCATCAACGATTTCTAAATTTTAAAGTTGTCACGTTTTTTTCCGTTAGTGACCATTCTTGTAAATTACAAATATTCCCTGATTCAAAACTACTTAACAAACAATAAGAAAATCCGTTTCTAACCGTTGGCTGCTTTATATCTAAAACTTCATATAAGTTTAATTTAAATGGTAAATCACTCAAGGCTGGATTCACTTTAATTTTAATGTAAATTTGGGAAGAATTTTTTTGAACTAAATTAAAATTATCATGTTCAATTCTTTGGTTTCCTCACGTTTGATCCGAAAGAGGAATCCCATGCTGCTTTTATAAACGTATATATGTACCTGAATTGGGCAAAGAATATATATAGTCAGTACAATATAATGATCTAAAATATATATTCAATGAAAAAGAGACGTATATAAGTAAATTATAATTTGTTGAACTTTTAATCATGGTGCTGGAATTTTCCGAGAATATCCAGGTTGTTCAATAATCTAGAGATAAAAATGTTTATTTTTTACCTTGTTGAAAACAAGCTAAAATGAACATTTTATAAATATTTTCTTTTTTTGAAAGGTTGTTTGTATTAATTATCCGATCAGGGCAGTTCTCCTGGAAACCATCTACCGCGTACTCTATCCCATATCTTGAGGAATATTCTCAAACACGGATATTTAAATGTAAGAGATGAAACCGATATTTCAATATATTTTTGATTAAGGCAACTCAAAATTTCGAAAAAAGAGTTGTATGTGAAAGTCTTCTCTAAAGAACTCGAATGTATGAAGATTGAATTACTAACTAATAATTTTAACTTTTGCAAACGTTTCAACTCTTACAGCATTTTTATAGCATTAGCATTAAACGGCCAAGGAATTGGCCGTTTAATGCTATAAAAAATATATACATATATATATATATATATATATATATATATATATATATATATATATATACACAAACTAAAACTCCAAACGAAAAGACTGCGTATACCATACACACAAAAATGACATCGAAAATTCCAAAAAATATTACAAAGAAACACAAGCACACACCCAGACGCGCGATGCAGCAGACTGAACTGTGCTCAAATATACGATATAAAATACATTAAAATCATAAATACGAAAACACTTAACTCACTTACCTCATCAAATGAAATGCGATATCCAAAGTAAATAACTAGCCCAAGAAAAAGTATCAATGTGAACAAATTATCAGGAAAAACCAAAATGTTGATGCAAAAAAGAAGAGAGATGAGGACAACTAAAGATGTGACTTCCAAAGTGGAATATATAGAGCTATGCACGACAGTAAGAAAAAGCATCACTGAAGACGTAAGGAAATTCAACTGTGAACTAGTGAGGAAAGCAATTGAAAACAACCAAAGCCTAAAGATAGCAAAGGGACATCTCAGTAAGGGAAGAAAACAGATTATGGCACTGAGAAAAGAAGATGGTTCTGTAACAAGAAATAGAGGAGAAATTTTGACAAGAGTGAAAGATTTCTACTCCAAATTATATGAAAGGGATGATATATGCACTCCAGACATCATGAAAGATACCAGTACCAGAGTTCCTCCAGTCCTTCCAGCAGAAGTTGCACATGCAATCAAGAACATGAAGAGAGGAAAAGCTCCAGGAGAAGATGGAATTACTGTAGACATCATACAAGAAGCAAGTGGAGAAATCGAAACAGTACTCGCCCAAATTTTCACTCGATGCCTTAATGAAGGAAAGATTCCTGAGGATTGGAACACCGCTACAATGATCCTGCTACATAAGAAAGGTGACATTGAGGATCTCGGAAACTACAGACCTATCAGCCTCCTATCAGTAGTTTATAAAATCTTCACTAAAGTTCTTTCACACCGCTTGAAGGTAACACTGGACATGGCTCAACCGAGAGAACAAGCTGGATTCAGGAGTGGCTACAGCACAATAGATCATATCCACGTGCTGAGAGAACTAATTGAAAGAGCGAGGGAATATGAACTTCCATTGTGCATGGCTTTTATCGATTATGAAAAAGCCTTTGATTCGGTGAAACCATCAGCAGTTACAATGGCTCTGAAAACCTGCGGTATTGAAGATGCATACATTAATATTATTAATAACATCTATGAAAATGCAAGTGCAAAGATTAGGCTGTTTGAAAATACAACACACGTAAAAATTGGAAAGGGAGTGAGACAAGGTGACACCATATCTCCGAAGCTCTTCAATGCCACATTGGAGGGTGTTTTTCAGTCGCTGAGCTGGGAAAACAAAGGGATAAAGATTAATGGAGATTATCTAACCCACCTTCGTTTTGCTGATGACGTAGTCATTTTTGCAACTACCCCATCAGAGCTGCAGAGTATGATCCAGGAACTTGCGGACAAGAGTAAAGAAGTGGGATTAAAAAATGAACTTTCAGAAGACAAAAGTGATGTTCAATGCTTTTACAAGAAATGAAGATTTATCGATTGATGGAAAAAAGCTGGAGATAACAGACACGTTCGTTTATCTTGGACAGCAGATATCAAGTGAGGGTCACATTGATGAAGAAATTAATCGGCGTACAAAACTTGCCTGGAGAGCTTTTGGAAGAAACAGCATAATTTTCAAGAGCAATATGCCATTATGTCTTAAAAGAAAAGTGTTTGATCAATGCATCCTTCCAGTGCTTACGTATGGTGCAGAGACGTGGACCTTAACTAAAAGAGACATACAAAGGCTCCAGACAACTCAAAGAAGCATGGAGAGGTGCATGCTTGGGGTAACCAGGAGAGATAAGAAGAGGAACTCGTGGATCCGAAAAATGACAAGAGTGGAAGACATCATGATCAGAGTTAAATCCCTGAAATGGCAATGGGCTGGACATACTGCCAGAAGGACAGATCATCGATGGACAGCCGAAATTTTAGATTGGATTCCAAGGGACAAGAAAAGACCCAGAAGAAGACCACATGGGAGATGGGTGGATGAAATTCGAAAGTATGCAGGGGTGACATGGAGGAGACTGGCACAAGACAGACCGTTGTGGAGGAAACTTGGGGAGACCTTCGTCCAGCAGTGGATTGATAATGGTTGACAATGATGATGATGATGATATATATATATATATATATATATATGGGATGTAAGGTCAGGTGATGCGTAACATCACAGCCTCTCCTTGACAAATGTCAACCCCGCCTTCTCGTGGTGCATCCTGTTCCCGCTAAAGGGCTCTGACGACCGCCAATAGCGGTATAACTATACCATCGGGATTAGAGGAAATTCTATCCCACACTCACCAACCCGCTTGGCCAGCGTGGTGAGTTATTGCCAAACCCCTCCAAAAAGATTCAACAACTTAAATCTTGGCCCTCAGTCTCCGGCAGCTGGAATGTACCTGGCCAAGGCAGCGGCCAGTGCGACATGAAGGCAGAGGGTGCTAAGAATTCCCGGAGGACCGGACTAGGCTGCCATCTGATGCTGACCTTGGCTACGTATAATGGACGCTCCCTGTCTTCTGATTCAAGGCTTCTTGAATTGGAAGAGGAAATACAAATGATCAAGTGGGACATCGTCGGGCTAAGTGAGGTAAGGAGAAAGGGAGAAGATCTCATCGAACTGAAAAGTGGACATCTATTCTACTATCGTGGGACAGATACTGGCAGAACTAGTGGTGTTGGATTTATAATAAACAAAAAACTGAAGGATAAAGTTGTAGAAGTTGAAAGTTCCTCTGACAGAGCTGCGCGACTTGTTATCCAACTCTCGAAAAGATACCAGGCTCAGATTATTCAAACTTATGGCCCCACCACAAGTCATCCTGAAGCAGAAAATGAAGAATTTTATGAGGAAATTTGTCATCTAAATAATAAAGGAAAGCGGCACTTGAAATAATTATGGGAGATTACAATGCAAAAATACGGCAACGGCAACAGAATGAAACTTCAGTTGGTAAATTCAGTCATGGCAACAGAAACCAGCGTGGAAATACTCTCGTTGAGTTTGCAGAGGCTGAAGGGTTTTTCATCTTGAACTCCTTCTTCAAGAAAAAGCCACACAGGAAATGGACATGGAGACATTCAAATGGGACGACAAGTGAAATTGATTTTATTATGTGTAACAAAAAATTCGTCATAGAAGACTGCAGTGTGCTAAACAAGTTCAACACTGGGAGTGACCATAGATTGGTGAGATGTAAGATGCACCTCAACACTAAACTTGAACGTGGCAAGCTCATAAGACAAACAAAATCTATTGGCATAACCAACCTTAAAAAACATCATAATACCTTCAAGTTGGAACTGAAGAACAGGTTCTCTGCTTTAGAAGGCCCAACATCGGAAGAAGTGGACATCTCTGAGGTTAACAGAAAAGTAACCAAAGTTCTTATGGAAAGAGGAACAAAATTAGCTGGGTCTAAGAACAAGTTGCATGTAAACAAATTATCAGGAAAAACGAAAATGTTGATGCAAAAAAGAAGAGAGATGAGGACAACTAAAGAAGATGTGACTTCCAAAGTGGAATATATAGAGCTATGCAAGACAGTAAGAAAAAGTATCACTGAAGACGTAAGAAAATTCAACTGTGAACTAGTGAGGAAAGCAACTGAAAATATTCAAAGCCTAAAGATGGCAAAGTGACATCTCAGTAAGGGAAGAAAACAGATTATGGCACTGAGAAAAGAAGATGGTTCTGTAACAAGAAATAGATGCGAAATTTTGACAAGAGTGAAAGATTTCTACTCCAAATTATATGAAAGAAATGATACATGCACTCCAGACATCATGAAAGATACCAGTACCAGAGTTCCTCCAGTCCTTCCAGCAGAAGTTGCACATGCAATCAAGAACATGAAGCGGGGAAAAGCTCCAGGAGAAGATGGAATTACTGTAGACATCATACAAGAAGCAAGTGGAGAAATCGAAACAGTACTCGCCCAAATTTTCACTCGATGCCTTAATGAAGGAAAGATTCCTGAGGATTGGACCACCGCTACAATGATCCTGCTACATAAGAAAGGTGACCTTGAGGATCTCGGAAACTACAGACCTATCAGCCTCCTATCAGTAGTTTATAAAATCTTCACTAAAGTTCTTTCACACCGCTTGAAGGTAACACTGGACGTCGCTCAACCGAAAGAACAAGCTGGATTCAGGAGTGGCTACAGCACAATAGATCATATCCACGTACTGAGAGAACTAATTGAAAGAGCGAGAGAATATGAACTTCCATTGTGCATGGCTTTTATCGATTATGAAAAAGGCTTAGATTCGGTGAAACCATCAGCAGTTACAATGGCTCTGAGAACCTGCGGTATTGAAGATGCATACATTAATATTATTAATAACATCTATGAAAATGCAAGTGCTAAGATTCGGCTGTTTGAAAATACAACACATGTAAAAATTGGAAAGGGAGTGAGACAAGGTGACACCATATCTCCGAAGCTCTTTAATGCCAAATTGGAGGGTGTTTTTCAGTCTCTCAGCTGGGAAAACAAGGGGATAAAGATTAATGGAGATTATCTAACCCACCTTCGTTTTGCTGATGACGTAGTCATTTTTGCAACTACCCCATCAGAGCTGCAGAGTATGATCCAGGAACTTGCTGACAAGAGTAAAGAGTGGGATTAAAAATGAACTTTCAGAAGACAAAAGTGATGTTCAATGCTTTTACAAGAAATGAAGATTTATCGATTGATGGAGAAAAGCTGGAGATAACAGACACGTACGTTTATATTGGACAGCAGATATCAAGTGTGGGTCACATTTATGAAGAAATTAATCGGCGTACAAAACTTGCCTGGAGAGCTTTTGGAAGAAACAGCATAATTTTCAAGAGCAATATGCCATTGTCTTAAAAGAAAAGTGTTTAATCAATACATCCTTCCAGTGCTTACGTATGGTGCAGAGACATGGACCTTAACTAAAAGAGACATACAAAGGCTGCAGACAATTCAAAGAGGCATGGTGAGGTGCATGCTTGGTGTAATCAGGAGAGATAAGAAGAGGAACTCGTGGATCCGAAAAATGAGAACAGTGGAGGACATCATGATCAGAGTTAAATCCCTGAAATAGCAATGGGCTGGACATACTGCCAAAAGGACAGACTATCGATGGACATGCGAAATTTTAGATTGGATTCCAAGGGACAGGAAAAGACCCAGAAGAAGACCACGTGGGGGATGGGTGGATGAAATTCGAAAGTATGCGGGAGTAACATGGAGAAGACTGGGACAAGACAGTCCGTTGTGGAAGAAACTTGGGGAGACCTTCGTCCAGCAGTGGATTGATAATGGTTGATAATGATGATGATTATGATGATGACGTTAATGAAGATGTCACTGTAATAGCTTTTCTTATGTTACGCAGTTATGTTCAATTTTAACTTGTCGGATTTTTACAGAGACATGTGTCTTTGAAAGTACATGCGAGTTGTTTAACAGCATTTTTCTTTTTGTAACCAGAAATTACCATGTATTCCAAGCAGAAGCTGTTTCCAAAATTGTTAATTCTAAACAGAATATGCTATCTTTCAAATGTTGGCAAACATTTATTTACTTGTTTCTAAATAGAACTGAGCAACAGAAGAATTTTAAAAACAAGGGCTTCTGACTTTAGAAAAGTTTGTGGCTCATTGGCATGAAATATGTAAGGAGTTGGTCCTCGTGAAATTTAACCACTAAAAAACTGGAGATGGAAGAGGTAAATATCTTTGTTTAGAAAACATGAGCCATTTTTTTAATTTAAACCACTTGTTACGAACAATTATGCAACACCATAAAAATAAATATGTGAACTTGACGATCATGCGCTCAATGCAGTTGATCCTGCCTCCACTGTGTTTGAGTGAAAGGAGTGTCTCTTTCGTTGCAATGTATTTCCTTGAAAATTAATACATCAATAAAATCACGATCTGAGGCTTTTCTCAGGATACATGATAAACTGAGATGAAAATCATAATCCAATTACCAAAAGTTTGTAGATGCGTAGTTGTAAAGTTTGGGAAATACGACATTGTGTGAGAAATACAGTCCAGAAAATTAATTCAGGCAGAACTTATTTTGCCGTCTATTTTTTTCATACCCTACGCACGTCATTGTAACAGGTTATAGATAAAATTTGATACTTTAAAATGTTTATTTTACTTATGTTTTCTCAAATTCTCTAGGAGTTGGTCAAAAACCGGGATCCATATACTATTTGAGCATACATAACTCTAATTTCCCTTGCTATATATGTACCAAAGAAACGCAAATGGAAATGTACGGTTAATATTTTTTAGTCATGGCTCTTAAGATAATTTGGTAGATAAGATATTTTGTAATTCACATATTTTTTAAAATATACAAATTTTGCATTTTTCTTACTATTTAGATTTCAGTTTTCATTTCTAGAAAAGAAATGATATTAACTGACTGGTTTTCTTCAGTAATTGAAAAAAATCATGATGCAAAATTGCTAGCATTACTCCTTTAAGTTGGCCACAGAAATTAAAAATACATTTATTTTCAAGTGGTGGCAAAAGATGTCTATTGATATCATATCCCTCACATAAGTTCAACAACTAGATTTCAATTCGAACACGTGAACCGGATTCACAAATCTGTTAACCGCTGAGGCTGTTAACCACATTATTGGAGCACCACCATAGAATTCCCGTATGTATAATGTCTGCATATTTAATGATAATTCGAATGCTGATGTAGTTTCATGTACTTCTACAGAGGAGGAGTAAAACATTGGCATTTCTCTGCTGTTTCAGGTTGCGATAACTATCCGCACAAATGTTTTAGCAATCTGTAAATACTTCTTCGGAATATAGTTTTTCTTTGTCATCTCGTAGGTCTCGAAAACGTATGATATTCCAATATCGTATAGTGGTGTTTTCTTCTTCAGCTATAGAGAATACGCATCCTACTGAAATTTATGTTACGTATACAACAGAAAAAATCTCAAATGATGAAACTATTTACATGCTCCAGCTGAAACCTTCTTAACATCACTTTGCTCTTATAGACTTCCTTCACATGTTAGTAGTATAGCCAAATAAAATTTCATACACAAGAAATTATTGTTACTAATTTTCTTTTCGGAAACATTACAGATCTTAGCGTGACTTTTGAAGAGGACACGCGATTTTAAAAATCTCCTCAGTATTTGAAAGATAGGACATGTTTGAATGAATTACAACTGCGGAGATCAATGAAAAATAATTTCATAATGTGGGCTGCAGTGTTTTAAGGTTTATGTATTGTAAATCTCTCTCATTATTTCGAATCAAATGAGTGATATCTATGATTTAAAGGAGAGTGAAATGTACACAATTCAATTCCTCGTCTCTATAGGACATTAGTGCGTTGCCCCTGGGGGGGGGGATATTCAGACGAATTGCACTGCTGGCCATGTAACGTATACTCTATATTCACTTTCTGTTTGATTTTACTATCTCTGGTTATTTTATTTTACTATGTAAATTATCTTCTTACTGAACGAAATATTATTTCACCCGATGAATGAGATCTGGCAATGAGTGTGTGTCATGACGTGGTGGTAGCTAGTATATATAGGCGCGTTCATCGATAGCAAAGGAGAGCGTTTGTTATTGTACGGAGAGCGTTTGTTATAAGGAGAGCTTTTGTTGTTATACTAGAGGAGCTACGTGTTATTTGAGTAGCGGTGTGTGTTGATACCAGTTGAAGTTGATAATAAAAAAGATTTGAGTAAGTACGTCTTTCTCAATTAACAGTTTTTGTCAGACCTCTGTCTGGCTGTTAGGTTTATTTCAATTAATATTACTATTAACAACCAGCGTTAAGACTTTATACATTCTAATTACTACACTACTAGCAGGAGACTATATTCATGTTCTTAATTAACTAGTAACAACAACAATTTGAATTCACTATTTGAAGCTCAGTAGGAAAGCTTCATTATTCTCATTAGCTAGCTGGTAGAAAGAGCTTATTCATTATAATTAGCTTAGCGTAAAGCAAAATAAAGCTAATTCATTATAATTGGCGCCCGAACTTTTCTCGAACACGAGATCTTAACAATTATTACCCATGTCTTCACTACCTGAGACGACTTCAATTTTCCACCCTAAGACAAGTTTCGGTGGTGATGGGATTAATCTTGACCATCTGCAAGAAGCCTGTGGGGCTCACTTTGATATAAGTGATCTACACGTACCCAGGCATTCTTCACAATTTCATAATGCACCAGCTTCCTATTACTCTGAGTCGCGGGTCGTACCTGAGGGAGTGCAATCCTCTCAGCGCAGCAGAATGCTTGCCCATTTCGTGCCGCATGCAGGAACAATTCATTTCAATGGTTTGGAGGGGTCCTTAAAGTTCCTCGAAGATCTGGAAGATCATTTTAATCTATATAATATTCCTGAAGACTGCCAAGTCCAAATCGCCGGCACTTGCTTGAGGGATACCGCTAAGACCTGGTATCGGCAGTGGAGAGTGTTGAAACCAGATTCTCATTATGAGAATTTCCGTGCAGAATTCTTGGACGTCTTTCCTTTCTGCCTCAGTCGAGCTAGCCTTGCTCAACAGCTTTTTTCGCGTCAGCAAAGTCCCAATGATAGCCCTGTTGCATTTGCGTTGGAAACTACACGCCTATATAACTTATGGGATCCACATGCCAGTCATGTTGACATGTTGGATACCCTCGTGCAGCAGCTCGACCCATTCTTACAAGATTTTCTGGAGGTTCGACACCCTGCCACAATTCATGAATGCCTTCGCCTCATACGCACGTATGAAGAGCGACATCGCAAACATGGTTCAACTCACCATGCTCGGGCACCCCGCGAGTCTTATTACGATAACCCTCAGCGGCATAATAGGCATAATAACTTTCAGCGCGAGCATACACAAGTGCACACCCAAGCTTCATACGTTCCACCACACAGAAGAGTGGCAAACCAACAGCGAGTTTCTGAACAAGCTTCGGGATATCGTACAAATGCACAGTATGCTCGACCCCGTTTCACTCAGCAGCATTCGGAACGTTATCATGCTCAGGGCAATGATGATTTTTCTGCCCGTGCTGAGGGCAGACGTACTAGATATGAAAATGTCAACAGACGCGCGGAGTTCCCGACGCAGGTTTCACGAAGTTTTCCTCATCGTGAAAATTTTCCCGATACCCGGCAGGGTCGAGGTTTCAGACCGCATGATAATCAAACCAGGATTCCTTTAAACTTCCAAAGGAAGTAGACCAAGGGTCGGTCCTGCTTTCTGATACCAAGCATTCTGACCCTAAAACAGTATTAGTGACTGTTCAAACTCCTCAGTTGCCTGATGTATTCTTGACAATTGAAGATATTATTGTCGAGACAAAGTTCGACACTGGTTCTGAAATATCAGCCCTAAATACAAAGTTTTGCACTGACAATTTTCCTGCAATACTAGTTCAGTCTGCGACGCAGTATTTGCGAGGTGCAAATAATGAAATCTTCAGTATCTCAGGAACTGTCACATTATTTTTGGGGCTGGGAAAAGCTCGTTTTACGCATTCTTTCCTGCTTATAGACGAGCTACCTGTGAAATGTCTAATGGGAATGGACTTTGTTCATAAGTTTCAAATAACTTTGAATTTCGTACAACATGTGATTTCCTTTCCGGAACCTGTCGAAATGATTCCTACGGTTCCTGTAGATATAACGAGCTTGTTATTGAGTAACCAATTGAATGAGAGGCAACGAGACCAGCTTTCTCTCCTTTTACAGGAAAGCCCTAGTTTATTTTCTGATCAACCTGGTTTCACACAGGTGGTTTATCATGTCATTGACACTGATGGTTCGAAACCAATTGCGACGAAACCTTACCCTTGTGCTCCACATAAAAAACAGGAAATGCAACGTCAAAATTCTGACATGATTAAGCAGGGCATAATCAGGGAATCAACAAGCGCCTGGGCTGCTCCTGCCTTTTTGGTTCCAAAGAAACAACCCAATGAATTTCGTTTCGTGACAGATTTCCGCAAGCTCAACCAAGTCACAAAAACGATCAGTTATCCACTACCTGTCATGTCGCATATTTTAAATGACCTGTCGTCAACCAAATGGATGTCAACCTTGGATTTGGCGAGAAGATATTGGCAAGTGGCAGTACATCCGGACTCTGTCGATAAAACTGGCTTTGTGACTCCTTTTGGGGCTTATGAATACTTACGTATGCCCTTTGGCCTAGCTTCTGCACCTGCTACTTTCCAAAAGCTTATGGATACGGTTCTCAGACCTGTCCTGGGTCCCCATGTGCATGTATATTTGGATGATATTATTATTACATCCGAGACTTTTGACGAGCACCTTTCTCTGCTCAAACAGGTGTTCCAACTCATATACAATGCTGGCTTGACGTTAAAACCTAGTAAATGCCAGATAGCGAGGAACGAGATTGTATATCTGGGGTTGAAAATCACTCCCCACGGCTTGTTTACTGATAATTAAAAAATTAGGCCTATTGTTGACTTTCCTCGGCCTAAAACAGCAAAAGAACTATCACGCTTTCTGGGAATGACCGGATGGTATCAGCAGTTCGTCCCCGCTTATGCTACAATCTGTGAGCCATTGTATGCTTTAAAACGTAAATACAAGAAGTTTGTTTGGACACCTGAGGCTAACGCTGCATTCGAAACACTGAAGTCTGCGTTGACTCAGCCTCCGGTGTTGGCTTTCCCGGATCATACTAAGGAATTTGATATTTATACTGATGCATCCGGAGTTGGTCTTGGTTGCGTTTTGTCACAAGCTGGGCATCCAATAGCTTTTGCGTCTCGTACTTTAGCCAAAGCTGAACGCAATTATTCAGCTACGGAACGTGAATGTCTTGCTGTTGTGTATGCGCTGAATAAATTTCAATGTTATCATAATGAATTGACAGTTAACATAATTACGGATCATTCTGCCCTTCAGTATTTGAATTCTGCTAAGCACCTATCTCAAAGACTTATGAAGTGGGCTCTGAAGTTACAAGAGAGCAATATCAAAATTTCATATCAGCCAGGTCATAAGAATCAATTACCGGACGCATTGTCTCGCGTTCTGATTTGTGGGGTCCCCACAGAAACTACTCCTGGATGTCAACCTTTACTTCTAATAGCTGATATAACATCCAGAGAGCAGATAATGGCAGAATTAATAAATGATCCAGATTTTGGGGATATCTATAATTTTTTGCTTGCGGGTTCGCCCCTACAAAGTGATCCTTCTCTGGCTGGAAGGTCACAGCATTTTGAAGTAATAGAGGGTCTTCTTTATTATACAAAATCTCGGACTACTAGGGCAGAGTTTCGCCCATGTATTCCTCGAACCCTTAGAATGGCCCTTTTAAATGAATTTCATGACAAACCTCTTGCAGGCCATTTAGGTATTCGCAAGACCCGTTGTAAATTGCGGGATGTTGCCTATTATCCTGGCATGTACCAAAGTGTGCTCGCATACGTTCAATCATGTCACTTGTGTCAGATTAATAATTACCGTAATGTAAGACCGGCCGGTCACTTGAAATCTAGTTCAAGTTCTCATGTTTTTGATATTATTTCAATATATTTATTGGGACCTTATCATTTATCTGTTAAAAACAAAGCTCGTTACGTTTTAGTACTAACTGATAATTTTTCTAAATGGGTTGAAGTTTTTCCCATTAAAGCCGCTACGGCAGAAGTTATTTGTAATGTCTTAGTTAATGAAGTATTTTCTAGATATGGTGCACCTAATAAAGTAGTTTCGGATAATGGTCCTCAATTTATTTCTGACAATTTTGAAAGAATGTGTGCGAGACTACACATTAAACATAAATTCATTTCCCCATATCATCCCCAGAGTAATCCTGCGGAGCGCGTTAACCGTACGCTAGTGAAAATGATTGCTACATTTGTAATGGGTCATCATGAACGATTTGATGACCATTTGGAGCTTTTTGCGTTCGCCCTCCGCTCGTCTGTCCACGAATCTACTAAAATTACTCCTGCAGAACTTTTTCTGGGTCGCAAAATTAAAACCCCTTTTGAAAATTTAACGGGGATAATCGACGAACTAAACCAGCGACCAACTCCGCAATCAGTACGCATCATGGCAGAAAAAGCTCGTGTTGCAATGCTAGGAGCACAAGCGGCTCAAGCAAGATATTATAATTCTAGGCGTAGGGAACCAGATCTTGTCGTTGGAGATCTCACTCTCGTGGAAACGCACTTCCAGTCTTCTGTTTCGCATACTTTAGTGAAGAAATTTGCACCCAGCTACGAAGGTCCATATCGAGTGGCAAATGTGTTTGAAAATAATATTGTTCTTGAGAAACCTGACAATCAATTTCAATACGTACACGTTGATCAGTGTCGCAAGTATCATGAACGAAATATCGATTTCATAATTCATCCTACTCAACCTTCTGTTCCACAGACTCAAGAGTCTATATCTCACGATCAACCGCCAGAAATTTTGGACGAATCAACAAACATCTTTGAAGAATCTCCGGTGATTTTTCTTCACCCTCCCCTCCTCCAGACGGGTTTCCAAACACGCAACCTGATTCTCCCTTGAGACCAAGGCTCGACTCAAGTTCTTCGAATACTAGTATCGTTCCTTTCCCTCCAACCATTGCCAAGACTATTGCTGCGCCGTTTCCTGATAACTCTGCACCAACGCAGGCGCCTACTTCTTTGAATACCTCGTCAGAAAGTATTCCTATAGGCAAACATAAACATCGCCCTGCACGACCACTGAATTACAGCAGCGAATCAGAGGCTTCGGACATTTCTGATTTATCAGTTATGAACACTTTCAATTTTCCAAACCGTCCAGAACCACCAACAGCTGGGCGTAAACGTAACTTATCTCCTCAATCTGCTTCGCCGCAACAGCGACGACGGCAGAAATCTTTGCATCCGCCCGGGTTTCGCCCCTGGAACCTACGTTCAGGGCAAACAGGGCCGATGCCTGCTGCGGGCCCCAGCACAAAGGGACTCCATATCAAAAGCCTGGGGGAGCCCGTTCTTCTCAGCCGCAGGGATTTCCGGACCGCCAGATTTCAGCCATTACTGACCGTTCCTCTCAGCCGAAGGGATTTCCTTACCGCCAGACTTCAGCCATTCCTGACCGTTCTTCTGAGCTGCCGGGATTTCCGGACCCACAGACTTCAGCGGTTCCGGACCGACGGATTTCCGCCATTCCTGACCGTTCCCGTCAGCCGCCGGGATTTCTTGACCGACAGCAGACCGATGTTCCAGATCCATTAAAGTCCTTGAAAAGATCCAAGCCACCTGATTTTACCAGTCCGATTAGGCCTGGAAAACGTTATCGCACTAGAATTTTTTATGCGTCCTCGAGATAAGTAAGTTCTCGTGCACAGGTTCTTTTCTCAGTTTGTTGTTTTTCCTGCACGACCAGTTGGCGTGTCAGAATTTCTTTTTTTCGTGTGGGCCTATGCATTTCTTTTTTGTGTATATATGTGTTTTTTTTTATTTCTTCTATGTCCATCTACTAATCTCAATTTTTTTATATATCTATGTGCTTAGGGGTAAAATAATAAAATTGTTACTGTTAGGCAGCTCCAGGTAATCTTCGCTGCTGATACAGTTGGTATGTATTCACCGAATAATGCGAACGTAATTTGAAATTAAAATAATAAAATTGTTACTGTTAGGCAGCTCCAGGCAATCTTCGCTGCTGATACAGTTGGTATGTATTCATCGAATAATGAGAACGTCATTTGAAATTAAAAAAGTGATTCCTGCTAGGCAGAATAAAAGGAAGGTATGCCGATGCAGGTTTGTTTTGTTCAACAATAAAAGTTTCACAGACGAATACAGATTTCTTACTTTTGTCATGCCAAGTTTGATAATGTAAATACTGCTACCACCAAACAACAAAACAAAAAAGAGGTCGAGAAACGTCATTCAACGAAGTGTAAGACTTACACTCCAAAATTGATAGGTTTTTCGAACAAAAAAAAAAAAAGAAAAAAAAATTAAGGGGGAGATGATGTAACGTATACTCTATATTCACTGTCCTTTTGATTTTACTATCTCTGGTTATTTTATTTTACTATGTAAATTATCTTCTTACTGAACGAAATATTATTTCACCCGATGAATGAGATCTGGCAATGAGTGTAAGTCATGACGTGGTGGTAGCTAGTATATATAGGCGCGTTCATCCATAGCAAAGGAGAGCGTTTGTTATTATACGGAGAGCGTTTGTTATTGTACGGAGAGCGTTTGTTATAAGGAGAGCTTTTGTTGTTATACTAGAGGAGCTACGTGTTATTTGAGTAGCGGTGTGTGTTGATACCAGTTGAAGTTGATAATAAAAAGATTTGAGTAAGTACGTCTTTCTCAATTAATAGTTTTTGTCAGACCTCTGTCTGGCTGTTAGGTTTATTTCAATTAATATTACTATTAACAACCAGCGTTAAGACTTTATACATTCTAATTACTACACTACTAGCAGGAGACTATATTCATGTTCTTAATTAACTAGTAACAACAACAATTTGAATTCACTATTTGAAGCTCAGTAGGAAAGCTTCATTATTATCATTAGCTAGCTGGTAGAAAGAGCTTATTCATTATAATTAGCTTAGCGTAAAGCAAAATAAAGCTAATTTATTATAGCCATTAAAATCGCATCACCAAGAAGATCCCATACCAGGAGCTCGAAAGTTTTCAGAAGCGCAGAACGCGGCCGCACATGTAAATGATTAACCAGGGTAGAACGCGTGGAAATGATGTGGGACTGTCACATTCCCTGGAAATCGTATAAGAGTAGTGAACAAGGAGCCAGTGGTAAGCACTCAAAGTGTGTTTTCTCGGATTTCCGGGCCACGGACGGCTGCTGTATGCTTGCCGAAGACAACGGCAGCCCTACCAGGAGGTGGTTGACTTAGATCGTGAGAGAATTTTGGCATATCGGAGTTGTGCATTATCAATCGGAGACCGATGCTTGTGTCGGCCGGCATGCGGCCAGAATGAGGAGAATGTGGCGTCAGTTTTAGCGGAGCAACATACACACTGACCTGCAGGATCACAACGGCCCAGACAAACCACAGAAGGAGAGGACTACATCTGGTGCGCATTGTTCTGACGGATCCGGCAGCTACATCTATAGCTGAACAGGTCGTGTATGTTGTACAGTACCCAATCTCCGCACGGAGAGTTGGGACACATAAACCAGATATGAGCATAGCACTGCTGCAACGAGACAACTGAAGACAATCGGAACTTATCGTGCATGATTCACAGATACAGTGAGGGCCAAATGGCCAAAGGGCGATTTTTTGGCATGGGCCGGTAGAAGCGTAGCCGCTTACTGCATCAACTTGCAGACGCATGTTACCAAAAATATATTAAGAAATCAAGCTTACGCTACATTTTAAGTGTATTTGATAACGATTTGGCTTTCTAACCAGATTTAGGTGAACTCTTTGTTTTCTTCCCGGCCTTAATGTTGCACCGTTTTCTAGAAAACCTTTACCCTCGGTCCCCTTTTTCGTGTGTCAAAGCTGAAACTAAACTGTTAGACATGAAGACATCCGAAGGGACGTAGATAATACGCTATTGGACATCACACCATCACCTTCACGGAATAATGTATCTATATGGGTTAAAAAGGGAAATTATTTATCCACATGTTTTCTAAAATGAAAATATTAATGCAATTTTTGTTCATTTTACACGCTTTAATAATCACTAAAGTTGTTGGGCACGTTTTCTTTAAATCTTTGCACACTTATTTTATACGTAGTAGCTGTTCAAGGTTTGTCAGTCTTCAGTATTAAATGAGAGAAATAAATATCATTACAGTAAGCCATTTGTTAAAACAAAAGAAAACCATGTTCTTTCAGAAAACGCCATTCGAAAGGCTCATCTGTAGATATGTGTATGTTACATTCTCATTCGGCATTGGGCTAAAGAACTGGAATTAGGGAATAGCGAAATGTCGGTGCTGGTTCGTTTATCATAGAAGGTTTCTCTAGAAACATTTGCTTCATATTTTCAAATTTTAAATCAGTCACGCGGAGCAGGTCGTTCAAATGGTTAGAAACTTTTGTTTTCTAGCTTCACAAATTGTCACTACATGTTTTATCCGACATCTCAATCCTGCTTTTCTGCGGAAGTCGAAAAATGTAGCTTTCTGGTATGACTGTGTAACAGAAATTATCCATTATCTCCTAACAAACACATAACGAAATCCTAGAAATATATTTGTGATTTATATAGGCTAACTATAGTTTCCCAAATGTAAAGCCGAAACTAAATAAACATTTTTATTGGAAATTCCAAGAATCAGGGTGTCCGTTAGATCTCCGTCTGGGCTGATTAAGGTGTCCGTTGGATCTCCTTCTGTGCTGATTAAGGTGTCCGTTAGATCTCTTCCTGGGCTGATTAACGTGTCCGTTAGATCTCCTTCTGGGCTGATTAAGGTGTCCGTTAGATCTCCTTCTGAGCTGATTAAGGTGTCCGTTAGATCTCCTTCTGGGCTCATTGAGATGTCCGTTGACCGCTGTTAAGATGTTTCTTTGTAAGCATATAATCGTTAATGTAAGTCCTAAAAACGTTGTTCCGTACCAACCAAATTTGCAGTTGCTCAGAGATTACACATACACAAAACTGTGTTTGCATTCCAAATTTCATGTATTTTGGAGGATATTTAGAGGTAGCTCAAAGACACTGAAGTTTTCCCATTGAAATCCTCTGAAAGATAATTTCTATGTTATAGACTAGTGCTACAATACCTCCTCTTCCGCAATGAAACAAAAAAAAATATATACATGAAAGTTCAAAAACACAGTTGATAGTGTGTTGACTTTTTGTAACAAGACTAGACTTCTAACAACTAAAAAGCATAATGCAGTTAAACGACAAGCAATTTCTACTCTAACAAAGAGAAGGGCTCCAAGGCTGTAATGGTGTCAATTAACAGAAATCTTGCTAATAAGGAAAAACGCTCACACAACAGAAAACGATATGAAAAATTACAATTGGATAGCAGGAACAAGAATCCAACAGGGCCATTTTCTTTGTCAAGTGCCAATGTTGAGAAGATAAAGTTCAAGCTCACCCATAGAAAGTGAAGATAAAACATATCAAAGTTTTGTTACTAAATCTTCGCCAAAGACATCAGAGGGACGCAAAAAGCTTGAACTTTGTTCACCTAATATATGATGGCTGCATTTGGCAGAGCGAAAATATCAGATCGAAATGCTACATTTTCAATGGCAGCTACAGTCCGAACACTTGGATTAGATATTAGTAATATTACGCTTTCAAGAAGCACACTTTGCAGACAGACAGCAGATTTCTGTTATCAAGAGAATTGAAACAAAGATTCATATCTGATGGTTCGTTTGTAGTCTGTTGGGATGGGAAATTTATATCTGATAGCTCTCGAGGAAAGAATGAAGTTGACCGCCTTCCTATTCTTGTCACTGGCAATGATGCAATGTAATTTACTTGGCGTACCAAAACTTCCAGTTGGTGTAAGTTACACAAAAGCAATATTCGATATACTTAACGATTGGGAGATTACAGATGAAATTCAAGGAATGTGTTTCGACACTACATCAAGTAACACAAGTGCACATGTAAAATTTAGAATAGAAGATGGGAAGACAGCTTCTTAGTTTGGTTTGCTGGCATCACATTAATGAAATTATTTTTGGTGATGTGTTCAGTGTAATATTTGGACCATCCAGTGGACCTAGTGTGCTCGTATTCTAGAGATTTTGAAGTCATTGGGACTTTATAAATAAACGTTCTTTCAAATGTCAAGAAGAAACCATAGAACATTCAGAAAATTGGAAAATATTAAAAGAAAATGCTATTAAATTTGCGACTCATTATCTTATCTTGGAAAAAGAAAAACTGCCAAGGAACAAATACAGGGAGTTTTTGGAACTGACTTTGATTTATCTGGGAGGAAGTGCCTCCACAAAGGGTACATTTTGCAGCCCCAGGAGCATTTCAACAGCAAGGTGGGTGGCTGAAATTACTCACTGTTTAAAGTATATGTATTTCCCAATAAATTCAAGCTCATAACAAAAGAAGTTAAAGGGTTGAAACGATTTCAGGAGTGTTGCATCTGAAAGCTTGGATTTCCTGCACGAATGCAACTGATGCACCATTCTTGGACTTAGAATTTCTAAAACATTTAGGTTTAGTGAAAAATGAATTCAAAGAAATCGCAGAAGCTGCAAGTAAAGCAATAAAAAGGCACCTGTGGTACGTAAATGGCGATTTAGTAATTTTCAGCCTTTTCAGTTTCAATTTAAGCAATGAAGATAAAGTTTTAATGGTTGATGACTTGTTTAAAGTGGAAAATAATAAAACAGTAGATGCAGCCTATACTTCCAAAAGCTTATGTGAAAAGGATATTGGCGAAGTTCATGAAAAGTCACTACATAATTTCAATAACAAAAACTCTTGAGGGATATTCAGAGCACTAAACAACGATATTTTACATTCATCCCCTTTAGAATGGAAAGATTTTGAATCATATCGTGAAGGAGAAAAAAGGTTAAATGTTTTAAGGGTAATAAATGATTGTGCAGAAAGAGGAGGGGCTCTTATCTCAGAGTATAACCAACTTATTACTAATGACGACAAAAAATTATTACAGGTTGTCGACGCGCACATGAAAAAAATTAGAAGCAATATAAAATGCACTTGATCAAAATATATGGTTTTTAAAAATTATTGTTTGCATATATAGTTATTCTTGTGTGTTATACTACTATTGCTCAGTTGTCTTGGTATAATAAATTTGGGATATTGGGACAGTTGGTAAAAGAAATTTGGGTTTTTTAAGGTATAAATAAAAACTAGAAACATATTGAGATATATTTTAGAAGTATTAAAAACATAAACAATAAATATACCACAAAGTTTTTATTTACTATAGTGTGAAAAATAAAATCATCTTGAGCTATATTTAAATATGAATTCAACTAATTTTTCGCATGTAGGCTTCTTTTAACATGTGTACCAGTATTTGAGGTTAGGACTAAAAACTCTTATATAAATATAAATATATATATATATATATATATATATGAAACTTCAGTAGGTAAATTCGGTCACGGCAACAGAAACCAGCGTGGAAATACTCTCGTAGAGTTTGCAGAGGCAGAAGGGTTTTTCATCTTGAACTCCTTTTTCAAGAAAAAGCCACACAGGAAATGGACATGGAGACATCCAAATGGGACGACAAGTGAAATTGATTTTATTATGTGTAACAAAAAATTCGTCATAGAAGACTGCAGTGTGCTAAACATGTTCAACACAGGCAGTGACCATAGATTGGTGAGATGTAAGATGCACCTCAACACTAGATTCGAAAGTAGCAAGCTCATAAGACAAACAAAATGTATTGACATAACCAACATTAAAAAACACCATAATACCTTCAAATTGGAACTGAAGAACAGATTCTATGCTTTAGAAGGCCTAACATCGGAAGAAGTGGATATTTCTGAAGTTAACAGAAAAGTAACCAAAGCTCTTATGGAAACAGCAACAAAATTAGGTGGGTCTAAGAACAAATTGTATATGAATAAATTATAAGGAAAAACCAAAATCTTGATGCAAAAAAGAAGAGAGATGAGGACAACTAAACAAGATGTGACTTCCAAAGTGGAATATATGGAGCTATGCAAGACATTACGAAAAAGTATCACTGAAGACGTAATAAAATTCAACTGTGAACTAGTGAGGAAAACAATTGAAAACAACCAAAGCCTAAAGATAGCAAAGGGACATCTCAGTAAGGGAAGAAAACAGATTATGGCACTGAGAAAAGAAGATGGTTCTGTAACAAGAAATAGAGGCGAAATTTTGACAAGAGTGAAATATTTCTACTACAAATTATATGAAAGGGATGATACATGTACTCCAGACATCATGAAAGGTACCAGTACCAGAGTCCTTCCAGTCCTTCCAGCAGAAGTTGAACATGCAATCAAGAACATGAAGCGGGGAAAAGCTCCAGGAGAAGATGGAATTACTGTAGACATCGTACAAGAAGCAAGGGGAGAAATCGAAACAGTACTCGCCCAAATTTTCACTCGATGCCTTAATGAAGGGAAAATTGCTGAGGATTGGAACAACGCCACAATGATCTTGCTACATAAAAAAGGTGACATTGAGGATCTCAGGAACTACAGACCTATCAGCCTCCTATCAGTGGTTTATAAAATCTTCACTAAAGTTCTTTCACACCGCTTGAAGGTGACACTGGACATGGCTCAACCGAGAGAACAAGCTGGATTCAGGAGTGGCTACAGCACAATAGATCATATCCACGTACTGAGAGAACTAATTGAAAGAGCGAGGGAATATGAACTTCCATTGTGCATGGCTTTTATCGATTATGAAAAAGCCTTTGATTCGGTGAAACCATCAGCAGTTGCAATGGCTCTGAAATCCTGCGGTATTGAAGATGCATACATTAATATTATTAGTAACATCTATGGAAATTCAAGTGCAAAGATTCGGCTGTTTGAAAATACAACACACAAAAAAATTGGAAAAGGAGTGAGACAAGGTGACACCATATCTCCAAAGCTCTTTAATGCCGCATTGTAAAATGTCTTTCAATCACTGAAATGGGAAAACAAAGGGATAAAGATTAATGGAGATTATCTAACCCACCTTCGTTTTGCTGACGACATAGTCATTTTTGCAACTACACCATCAGAGCTACAGAGTATCATCCAGGAACTTGCTGACAAGAGTAAAAAAGTGGGATTAAAAATGAACTTTCAGAAGACAAAAGTGATGTTCAATGCTTTTACAAGAAATGAAGATTTATCGATTGATGGAGAAAAGCTGGAGATAACAGACACATACCTTTATCTTGGACAGCAGATATCAAGTGAGGGTCACATTGGTGAAGAAATTAATCGGCGTACAAAACTTGCCTGGAGAGCTTTTGGAAGAAACAGCATAATTTTCAAGAGCAATATGCCATTATGTCTTAAAAGAAAAGTGTTTAATCAATGCATCCTTCCAGTGCTTACGTATGGTGCAGAGACGTGGACCTTAGCTAAAAGATACATACAAATGCTGCAGACAACTCAAAGAGCATGGAGAGGTGCATGCGTGGTGTAATCAGGAGAGATAAGAAGAGGAACACGTGGATCCGAAAAATGATAAGAGTGAAAGACATCATGATCAGTGTTAAATCCCTGAAATGGCAATGGGCTTGACATACTGCCAGAAGAACAGACCATCGATGGACAGCCGAAATTTTAGATTGGTTTCCAAGGGACAGGAAAAGACCCAGAAGAAGACCACATGGAAGATGGGTGGATGAAATTCGAAAGTATGCGGGAGTGACATGGAGGAGACTGGCACAAGACAGACCGTTGTGGAGGAAACTTGGGGAGACCTTTGTCCAGCAGTGGATTGATAATGGTTGACAATGATGATGATGATGATGATGATATATACGATATAAAATACATTAAAATCCCAAATACAAAAACACTTAACTCACTTACCTCATCAAATGAAATGCGATATCCAAAGTAAATCACTAGCCCAAGAAAAATTATCAAAAATATCAAAAATAACAAATTATCTCAAAGATTCAGCTGTCATTATCAGGAAGACCCCAGCTGAATATATCACCTTTCAAAACGACAGCAAAGTCAGACAAAGTCAATACCTGCTGTGTGGGTCCCCTAGACCATAAATGAAAATAACGATAAACCCAAGTAAGATAAAAAACAAAAAATACAAAACAAATAAGTAAATAAAAGTAGCAATCTAGAGACACACTAAGAAGCAACAGAAAGACTTCCGGATAACACAACAACCTGTGATAGACATCCAAATGACCAACCATGTGATAGACATCCAAATGACCAACCATGTGATAGACATCCAAATGACCAACCATGTGATAGACATCCAAATGACCAACGATTTGCAAGAATTGCGGTCTCCATTTTTATTGTTTAAATGTAATAGGGATAACAAAAATGATAAAAAAATAGACAAAAACGTAGAAAATATAAAAAAATCCAGGAGACACTGAGAAAATGGAGAGCTCTAGTACAGCAGATCAAAGAGATGTTGCACAACAATATATACAACTAAAATTTCAAAAATGCTCGGATTCCAGATGCAAAACTTGTAGAGTTATACATCCAAGGCATTTAGGTGAAGATAGCACTTTGTTGACCAACTTCTGTAAGTAGATTGCAGTGGTTTATTCAATCTACTGCAAACAAAGTGGTCTACAATATATAGGACGAAACTGCTGGCCCTCTACATCTAAGAATGAATGGACATAGATCCGATGTCAAGCTATATAAGAAGAAAGATGACGCTGAACTGTCGCATTTTTAAAAATATAGTTTTGATAACATCTATGTAAGCATTTTTGCAATTGAGGATGATTTCAAGAAACGCTTGGAATTAGAAAATCTTTTCATACTACAACTTGAAACAATATAGCCTTACGGATTGAATGAATTATTTAATGGTAAAAGTTATTCAAGCGTAAAACAGGAGGAAAATGTATATAAAATGTTTAAATTTAAGCCTTTTAACAGCAGGGGTCATGGGATACCAAGGGGACAAAGAGGTAGAGGCAGGCAAGGTGGCCGTGCCATTGATTTCAATGAACGACTACAGTTTTTAGATGAGAATACACATAGAATTGCCAATAGGTGCAGAGGTGCAATATTTGGATTAAAGGGCTGCAAAATAAAGGCTTTAGTCAAACTACATGCACACTACAAATATCAAAATAATCTGGTGCAACATCTTATCTCTGATCTCTTGCGATTTAGAATGGATAGTCTAACAACGGTTGCGAAGGATTATAAAAGAGTATACTGTGTTATACACTTTAGAGATAAAATCTTTGATAACTTATGTTTAACAAAATATTTCGGGAACATGAAACTTGCTTTCCTCTAAATGACTGGAACGTGACAGTTGGATATAAATATGAACATACTATTGGACAACAGCTTTATAATTACAGAGACATTGCTAATTATGAATGTAGTAATTGCGATGGCAGTACACTACCATGTTTTTGTGATAATGCTAAAATGTGCGACTTTGTCGACACACATTATCGACATATATTAAAAGGAAATACAGATATCATTGCCAACGATATTTTAAAATCAATCGTCAAAAAAGGTGCCAACTACAGAGTACCTAGGAAACTCAAGTATAAGGAACTTATAAGTGGTATTCTTAAGGATTTGGTAAAATTTGGTAATGGTTGTTCTTCTAGACTTAATGTATCATATGAGTAATTTCTAGAGTGGATAAACAAAGTCTATATGAACATTGATAAACTGCTCACATTCAGCCTTCCTAAGCGAATGACATATAAATGTCTCCGTAGACAAATACGGAATCTACGTGATAACTTTCTTGCCTATTGACAAGGCGAAAAATAATCTAGCTTTCATATGTAAGAGATTCTACTAAGGTTTATTGACTAAGGAACTAAATGGTACTAGAACTTTTGCTCGCATTAACTTGGACAGCAATGCCATTAACAAAATAATTATTGCACAATATAAGAGACTAAAAATTAAAAACTTCAATTAAAAATTTCCAATAATGTATGCAATCCCAAAATTCCATAAATCACCCACTTCTTTTAGATTCATAACATCAGCTAAGGATTGCTATTGCACCCAAGTTGGTGCCATCTTTGAATGCAAACTAAAAACCATCTTTAGACAGATACAAAATGCTTGGTTTATAGGGAATGGCGAACAAGTCCTGGAAATGGTGAAATCTAATAAAAAAGGAAAGTTCACGTACATTGCAACCTACGATTTCAACAATTTATTTACTAATATAGACTTGCAAGATTTGCACAGGGTATGTGACTGGTTATATGAGAAATTCGAAGACAAATCAGATATGTCACATGCCAATTGGAGATACATGGTAAGCCTATGTCTCGACAATAGTTATCTGAGAGTTGGTGGTCACATATACCAACAAATTAATGGAATACCCATGGGATCTAAGTATTTCAGAGTGCTTGCAAACCTGTATTTGCATTATTATGAACATAAATATGTCACAGAAAATAAAGACCTTACAGGTGTCGTGTTACGCTACATTGACGACGTCATTGCCTTTGGGAAACCTTTCCAGTATCTGCTAAAAGCATATATCCTCCTTGGTTATCATTGGAGCAAACTAATGTCACCTCTGGTCAAAATAAATTTTTGGATTTGAAGATATGCAACTCTATGGACGGCTGTAGCACTACTTTATATGATAAGAGAAGAAATTATGTTTTCATATCAATTAATACGTAAATTGGCATTCTAGTGTATCCAGGTCCATTTGCACAAATCTTGTCATATCGAGGATTCATAGGCTGTTTGAGATTTGCAATAAAGTAGATGTACTTATTAAAGAACTTATACAGTTGTGGAACATCTTGAAGGAAAATGAATACCCACTGCAATATGTAGAAACATTACTTTCACAGCTGATGCACGAATCCAAAGCTCATAATTTTTATAAGGCATACAACATGTCCCCTTACATATTTAATTGTGCTAACCATGGCCTTATAATATTAAATGGTTAGTTCTTTAAGTGCCACTTGATGGGCCTCTTGTGGCTGAAGACTAAGTTAACATCTATCTATCTGTAACCTTTCTCGTCACTCACTATAGCTATATACCTCCCTGTAACCGGGGCGTTATACGTCATTCTTCCGCTGCATATTTGTCACATGGTTGGACATTTGGATGTCTATCACAGGTTGTTGTGTTATCCGGAAGTCTTTCTGTTGCTTCTTAATGTGTCTCTGGATTGCTACTTTTATTTACTTATTTGTTTTGTATTTTTTGTTTTTTATCTTACTTGGGTTTATCGTTATTTTCATTTATGGTCTAGGGGACCCACACAGCAGGTATTGACTTTGTCTGCCTTTGCTGTCGTTTTGAAAAGCCATATATTCAGCTGGGGTCTTCCTCATGATGACAGCTGAATCTTCGAGATAATTTGTTATTTTTGATATTTTTGATACTTTTTCTTGGGCTAGTTATTTACTTTGGATATCGCATTTCATTTGATGAGGTAAGTGAGTTAAGTGTTTTCGTATTTATGATTTTAATGTATTTTATATCGTATATTTGAGCACAGTTCAGTCTGCTGCATCGCGCGTCTGGGTGTGTGCTTGTGTTTCTTTGTAATATTTTTTTTGGAATTTTCGATGTCATTTTTGTGTGTATGGTATACGCAGTCTTTTCGTTTGGAGTTTTAGTTTGTGTATATATATATATATACATATATATATATATATAAATATATATATATATATATATGGGATGTAAGGTCAGGTGATGCGTAACATCACAGCCTCTCCTTGACAAATGTCAACCCCGCCTTCTCGTGGTGCATCCTGTTCCCGCTAAAGGGGCTCTGACGACCGCCAATAGCGGTATAACTATACCATCGGGATTAGAGGAAATTCTATCCCACACTCACCAACCCGCTTGGCCAGCGTGGTGAGTTATTGCCAAACCCCTCCAAAAAGATTCAACAACTTAAATCTTGGCCCTCAGTCTCCGGCAGCTGGAATGTACCTGGCCAAGGCAGCGGCCAGTGCGACATGAAGGCAGAGGGTGCTAAGAATTCCCGGAGGACCGGACTAGGCTGCCATCTGATGCTGACCTTGGCTACGTATAATGGACGCTCCCTGTCTTCTGATTCAAGGCTTCTTGAATTGGAAGAGGAAATACAAATGATCAAGTGGGACATCGTCGGGCTAAGTGAGGTAAGGAGAAAGGGAGAAGATCTCATCGAACTGAAAAGTGGACATCTATTCTACTATCGTGGGACAGATACTGGCAGAACTAGTGGTGTTGGATTTATAATAAACAAAAAACTGAAGGATAAAGTTGTAGAAGTTGAAAGTTCCTCTGACAGAGCTGCGCGACTTGTTATCCAACTCTCGAAAAGATACCAGGCTCAGATTATTCAAACTTATGGCCCCACCACAAGTCATCCTGAAGCAGAAAATGAAGAATTTTATGAGGAAATTTGTCATCTAAATAATAAAGGAAAGCGGCACTTGAAAATAATTATGGGAGATTACAATGCAAAAATACGGCAACGGCAACAGAATGAAACTTCAGTTGGTAAATTCAGTCATGGCAACAGAAACCAGCGTGGAAATACTCTCGTTGAGTTTGCAGAGGCTGAAGGGTTTTTCATCTTGAACTCCTTCTTCAAGAAAAAGCCACACAGGAAATGGACATGGAGACATTCAAATGGGACGACAAGTGAAATTGATTTTATTATGTGTAACAAAAAATTCGTCATAGAAGACTGCAGTGTGCTAAACAAGTTCAACACTGGGAGTGACCATAGATTGGTGAGATGTAAGATGCACCTCAACACTAAACTTGAACGTGGCAAGCTCATAAGACAAACAAAATCTATTGGCATAACCAACCTTAAAAAACATCATAATACCTTCAAGTTGGAACTGAAGAACAGGTTCTCTGCTTTAGAAGGCCTAACATCGGAAGAAGTGGACATCTTTGAGGTTAACAGAAAAGTAACCAAAGTTCTTATGGAAAGAGGAACAAAATTAGCTGGGTCTAAGAACAAGTTGCATGTAAACAAATTATCAGGAAAAACGAAAATGTTGATGCAAAAAAGAAGAGAGATGAGGACAACTAAAGAAGATGTGACTTCCAAAGTGGAATATATAGAGCTATGCAAGACAGTAAGAAAAAGTATCACTGAAGACGTAAGAAAATTCAACTGTGAACTAGTGAGGAAAGCAACTGAAAATATTCAAAGCCTAAAGATAGCAAAGTGACATCTCAGTAAGGGAAGAAAACAGATTATGGCACTGAGAAAAGAAGATGGTTCTGTAACAAGAAATAGATGCGAAATTTTGACAAGAGTGAAAGATTTCTACTCCAAATTATATGAAAGAAATGATACATGCACTCCAGACATCATGAAAGATACCAGTACCAGAGTTCCTCCAGTCCTTCCAGCAGAAGTTGCACATGCAATCAAGAACATGAAGCGGGGAAAAGCTCCAGGAGAAGATGGAATTACTGTAGACATCATACAAGAAGCAAGTGGAGAAATCGAAACAGTACTCGCCCAAATTTTCACTCGATGCCTTAATGAAGGAAAGATTCCTGAGGATTGGACCACCGCTACAATGATCCTGCTACATAAGAAAGGTGACCTTGAGGATCTCGGAAACTACAGACCTATCAGCCTCCTATCAGTAGTTTATAAAATCTTCACTAAAGTTCTTTCACACCGCTTGAAGGTAACACTGGACGTCGCTCAACCGAAAGAACAAGCTGGATTCAGGAGTGGCTACAGCACAATAGATCATATCCACGTACTGAGAGAACTAATTGAAAGAGCGAGAGAATATGAACTTCCATTGTGCATGGCTTTTATCGATTATGAAAAAGGCTTAGATTCGGTGAAACCATCAGCAGTTACAATGGCTCTGAGAACCTGCGGTATTGAAGATGCATACATTAATATTATTAATAACATCTATGAAAATGCAAGTGCAAAGATTCGGCTGTTTGAAAATACAACACATGTAAAAATTGGAAAGGGAGTGAGACAAGGTGACACCATATCTCCGAAGCTCTTTAATGCCAAATTGGAGGGTGTTTTTCAGTCTCTCAGCTGGGAAAACAAGGGGATAAAGATTAATGGAGATTATCTAACCCACCTTCGTTTTGCTGATGACGTAGTCATTTTTGCAACTACCCCATCAGAGCTGCAGAGTATGATCCAGGAACTTGCTGACAAGAGTAAAGAGTGGGATTAAAAATGAACTTTCAGAAGACAAAAGTGATGTTCAATGCTTTTACAAGAAATGAAGATTTATCGATTGATGGAGAAAAGCTGGAGATAACAGACACGTACGTTTATATTGGACAGCAGATATCAAGTGTGGGTCACATTTATGAAGAAATTAATCGGCGTACAAAACTTGCCTGGAGAGCTTTTGGAAGAAACAGCATAATTTTCAAGAGCAATATGCCATTATGTCTTAAAAGAAAAGTGTTTAATCAATACATCCTTCCAGTGCTTACGTATGGTGCAGAGACATGGACCTTAACTAAAAGAGACATACAAAGGCTGCAGACAATTCAAAGAGGCATGGTGAGGTGCATGCTTGGTGTAATCAGGAGAGATAAGAAGAGGAACTCGTGGATCCGAAAAATGAGAACAGTGGAGGACATCATGATCAGAGTTAAATCCCTGAAATAGCAATGGGCTGGACATACTGCCAAAAGGACAGACTATCGATGGACATGCGAAATTTTAGATTGGATTCCAAGGGACAGGAAAAGACCCAGAAGAAGACCACGTGGGGGATGGGTGGATGAAATTCGAAAGTATGCGGGAGTAACATGGAGAAGACTGGGACAAGACAGTCCGTTGTGGAAGAAACTTGGGGAGACCTTCGTCCAGCAGTGGATTGATAATGGTTGATAATGATGATGATTATGATGATGACGTTAATGAAGATGTCACTGTAATAGCTTTTCTTATGTTACGCAGTTATGTTCAATTTTAACTTGTCGGATTTTTACAGAGACATGTGTCTTTGAAAGTACATGCGAGTTGTTTAACAGCATTTTTCTTTTTGTAACCAGAAATTACCATGTATTCCAAGCAGAAGCTGTTTCCAAAATTGTTAATTCTAAACAGAATATGCTATCTTTCAAATGTTGGCAAACATTTATTTACTTGTTTCTAAATAGAACTGAGCAACAGAAGAATTTTAAAAACAAGGGCTTCTGACTTTAGAAAAGTTTGTGGCTCATTGGCATGAAATATGTAAGGAGTTGGTCCTCGTGAAATTTAACCACTAAAAAACTGGAGATGGAAGAGGTAAATATCTTTGTTTAGAAAACATGAGCCATTTTTTTTAATTTAAACCACTTGTTACGAACAATTATGCAACACCATAAAAATAAATATGTGAACTTGACGATCATGCGCTCAATGCAGTTGATCCTGCCTCCACTGTGTTTGAGTGAAAGGAGTGTCTCTTTCGTTGCAATGTATTTCCTTGAAAATTAATACATCAATAAAATCACGATCTGAGGCTTTTCTCAGGATACATGATAAACTGAGATGAAAATCATAATCCAATTACCAAAAGTTTGTAGATGCGTAGTTGTAAAGTTTGGGAAATACGACATTGTGTGAGAAATACAGTCCAGAAAATTAATTCAGGCAGAACTTATTTTGCCGTCTATTTTTTTCATACCCTACGCACGTCATTGTAACAGGTTATAGATAAAATTTGATACTTTAAAATGTTTATTTTACTTATGTTTTCTCAAATTCTCTAGGAGTTGGTCAAAAACCGGGATCCATATACTATTTGAGCATACATAACTCTAATTTCCCTTGCTATATATGTACCAAAGAAACGCAAATGGAAATGTACGGTTAATATTTTTTAGTCATGGCTCTTAAGATAATTTGGTAGATAAGATATTTTGTAATTCACATATTTTTTAAAATATACAAATTTTGCATTTTTCTTACTATTTAGATTTCAGTTTTCATTTCTAGAAAAGAAATGATATTAACTGACTGGTTTTCTTCAGTAATTGAAAAAAATCATGATGCGAAATTGCTAGCATTACTCCTTTAAGTTGGCCACAGAAATTAAAAATACATTTATTTTCAAGTGGTGGCAAAAGATGTCTATTGATATCATATCCCTCACATAAGTTCAACAACTAGATTTCAATTCGAACACGTGAACCGGATTCACAAATCTGTTAACCGTTGAGGCTGTTAACCACATTATTGGAGCACCACCATAGAATTCCCGTATGTATAATGTCTGCATATTTAATGATAATTCGAATGCTGATGTAGTTTCATGTACTTCTACAGAGGAGGAGTAAAACATTGGCATTTCTCTGCTGTTTCAGGTTGCGATAACTATCCGCACAAATGTTTTAGCAATCTGTAAATACTTCTTCGGAATATAGTTTTTCTTTGTCATCTCGTAGGTCTCGAAAACGTATGATATTCCAATATCGTATAGTGGTGTTTTCTTCTTCAGCTATAGAGAATACGCATCCTACTGAAATTTATGTTACGTATACAACAGGAAAAATCTCAAATGATGAAACTATTTGCATGCTCCAGCTGAAACCTTCTTAACATCACTTTGCTCTTATAGACTTCCTTCACATGTTAGTAGTATAGCCAAATAAAATTTCATACACAAGAAATTATTGTTACTAATTTTCTTTTCGGAAACATTACAGATCTTAGCGTGACTTTTGAAGAGGACACGCGATTTTAAAAATCTCCTCAGTATTTGAAAGATAGGACATGTTTGAATGAATTACAACTGCGGAGATCAATGAAAAATAATTTCATAATGTGGGCTGCAGTGTTTTAAGGTTTATGTATTGTAAATCTCTCTCATTATTTCGAATCAAATGAGTGATATCTATGATTTAAAGGAGAGTGAAATGTACACAATTCAATTCCTCGTCTCTATAGGACATTAGTGCGTTGCCCCTGGGGGGGGGATATTCAGACGAATTGCACTGCTGGCCATGTAACGTATACTCTATATTCACTTTCTGTTTGATTTTACTATCTCTGGTTATTTTATTTTACTATGTAAATTATCTTCTTACTGAACGAAATATTATTTCACCCGATGAATGAGATCTGGCAATGAGTGTAAGTCATGACGTGGTGGTAGCTAGTATATATAGGCGCGTTCATCGATAGCAAAGGAGAGCGTTTGTTATTGTACATAGAGCGTTTGTTATAAGGAGAGCTTTTGTTGTTATACTAGAGGAGCTACGTGTTATTTGAGTAGCGGTGTGTGTTGATACCAGTTGAAGTTGATAATAAAAAAGATTTGAGTAAGTACGTCTTTCTCAATTAACAGTTTTTGTCAGACCTCTGTCTGGCTGTTAGGTTTATTTCAATTAATATTACTATTAACAACCAGCGTTAAGACTTTATACATTCTAATTACTACACTACTAGCAGGAGACTATATTCATGTTCTTAATTAACTAGTAACAACAACAATTTGAATTCACTATTTGAAGCTCAGTAGGAAAGCTTCATTATTCTCATTAGCTAGCTGGTAGAAAGAGCTTATTCATTATAATTAGCTTAGCGTAAAGCAAAATAAAGCTAATTCATTATAATTGGCGCCCGAACTTTTCTCGAACACGAGATCTTAACAATTATTACCCATGTCTTCACTACCTGAGACGACTTCAATTTTCCACCCTAAGACAAGTTTCGGTGGTAATGGGATTAATCTTGACCATCTGCAAGAAGCCTGTGGGGCTCACTTTGATATAAGTGATCTACACGTACCCAGGCATTCTTCACAATTTCATAATGCACCAGCTTCCTATTACTCTGAGTCGCGGGTCGTACCTGAGGGAGTGCAATCCTCTCAGCGCAGCAGAATGCTTGCCCATTTCGTGCCGCATGCAGGAACAATTCATTTCAATGGTTTGGAGGGGTCCTTAAAGTTCCTCGAAGATCTGGAAGATCATTTTAATCTATATAATATTCCTGAAGACTGCCAAGTCCAAATCGCCGGCACTTGCTTGAGGGATACCGCTAAGACCTGGTATCGGCAGTGGAGAGTGTTGAAACCAGATTCTCATTATGAGAATTTCCGTGCAGAATTCTTGGACGTCTTTCCTTTCTGCCTCAGTCGAGCTAGCCTTGCTCAACAGCTTTTTTCGCGTCAGCAAAGTCCCAATGATAGCCCTGTTGCATTTGCGTTGGAAACTACACGCCTATATAACTTATGGGATCCACATGCCAGTCATGTTGACATGTTGGATACCCTCGTGCAGCAGCTCGACCCATTCTTACAAGATTTTCTGGAGGTTCGACACCCTGCCACAATTCATGAATGCCTTCGCCTCATACGCACGTATGAAGAGCGACATCGCAAACATGGTTCAACTCACCATGCTCGGGCACCCCGCGAGTCTTATTACGATAACCCTCAGCGGCATAATAGGCATAATAACTTTCAGCGCGAGCATACACAAGTGCACACCCAAGCTTCATACGTTCCACCACACAGAAGAGTGGCAAACCAACAGCGAGTTTCTGAACAAGCTTCGGGATATCGTACAAATGCACAGTATGCTCGACCCCGTTTCACTCAGCAGCATTCGGAACGTTATCATGCTCAGGGCAATGATGATTTTTCTGCCCGTGCTGAGGGCAGACGTACTAGATATGAAAATGTCAACAGACGCGCGGAGTTCCCGACGCAGGTTTCACGAAGTTTTCCTCATCGTGAAAATTTTCCCGATACCCGGCAGGGTCGAGGTTTCAGACCGCATGATAATCAAACCAGGATTCCTTTAAACTTCCAAAGGAAGTAGACCAAGGGTCGGTCCTGCTTTCTGATACCAAGCATTCTGACCCTAAAACAGTATTAGTGACTGTTCAAACTCCTCAGTTGCCTGATGTATTCTTGACAATTGAAGATATTATTGTCGAGACAAAGTTCGACACTGGTTCTGAAATATCAGCCCTAAATACAAAGTTTTGCACTGACAATTTTCCTGCAATACTAGTTCAGTCTGCGACGCAGTATTTGCGAGGTGCAAATAATGAAATCTTCAGTATCTCAGGAACTGTCACATTATCTTTGGGGCTGGGAAAAGCTCGTTTTACGCATTCTTTCCTGCTTATAGACGAGCTACCTGTGAAATGTCTAAGGGGAATGGACTTTGTTCATAAGTTTCAAATAACTTTGAATTTCGTACAACATGTGATTTCCTTTCCGGAACCTGTCGAAATGATTCCTACGGTTCCTGTAGATATAACGAGCTTGTTATTGAGTAACCAATTGAATGAGAGGCAACGAGACCAGCTTTCTCTCCTTTTACAGGAAAGCCCTAGTTTATTTTCTGATCAACCTGGTTTCACACAGGTGGTTTATCATGTCATTGACACTGATGGTTCGAAACCAATTGCGACGAAACCTTACCCTTGTGCTCCACATAAAAAACAGGAAATGCAACGTCAAATTTCTGACATGATTAAGCAGGGCATAATCAGGGAATCAACAAGCGCCTGGACTGCTCCTGCCTTTTTGGTTCCAAAGAAACAACCCAATGAATTTCGTTTCGTGACAGATTTCCGCAAGCTCAACCAAGTCACAAAAACGATCAATTATCCACTACCTGTCATGTCGCATATTTTAAATGACCTGTCGTCAACCAAATGGATGTCAACCTTGGATTTGGCGAGTGGATATTGGCAGGTGGCAGTACATCCGGACTCTGTCGATAAAACTGGCTTTGTGACTCCTTTTGGGGCTTATGAATACTTACGTATGCCCTTTGGCCTAGCTTCTGCACCTGCTACTTTCCAAAAGCTTATGGATACGGTTCTCAGACCTGTCCTGGGTCCCCATGTGCATGTATATTTGGATGATATTATTATTACATCCGAGACTTTTGACGAGCACCTTTCTCTGCTCAAACAGGTGTTCCAACTCATATACAATGCTGGCTTGACGTTAAAACCTAGTAAATGCCAGATAGCGAGGGACGAGATTGTATATCTGGGGTTGAAAATCACTCCCCACGGCTTGTTTACTGATAATTAAAAAATTAGGCCTATTGTTGACTTTCCTCGGCCTAAAACAGCAAAAGAACTATCACGCTTTCTGGGAATGACCGGATGGTATCAGCAGTTCGTCCCCGCTTATGCTACAATCTGTGAGCCATTGTATGCTTTAAAACGTAAATACAAGAAGTTTGTTTGGACACCTGAGGCTAACGCTGCATTCGAAACACTGAAGTCTGCGTTGACTCAGCCTCCGGTGTTGGCTTTCCCGGATCATACTAAGGAATTTGATATTTATACTGATGCATCCGGAGTTGGTCTTGGTTGCGTTTTGTCACAAGCTGGGCATCCAATAGCTTTTGCGTCTCGTACTTTAGCCAAAGCTGAACGCAATTATTCAGCTACGGAACGTGAATGTCTTGCTGTTGTGTATGCGCTGAATAAATTTCAATGTTATCATAATGAATTGACAGTTAACATAATTACGGATCATTCTGCCCTTCAGTATTTGAATTCTGCTAAGCACCTATCTCAAAGACTTATGAAGTGGGCTCTGAAGTTACAAGAGAGCAATATCAAAATTTCATATCAGCCAGGTCATAAGAATCAATTACCGGACGCATTGTCTCGCGTTCTGATTTGTGGGGTCCCCACAGAAACTACTCCTGGATGTCAGCCTTTACTTCTAATAGCTGATATAACATCCAGAGAGCAGATAATGGCAGAATTAATAAATGATCCAGATTTTGGGGATATCTATAATTTTTTGCTTGCGGGTTCGCCCCTACAAAGTGATCCTTCTCTGGCTGGAAGGTCACAGCATTTTGAAGTAATAGAGGGTCTTCTTTATTATACAAAATCTCGGACTACTAGGGCAGAGTTTCGCCCATGTATTCCTCGAACCCTTAGAATGGCCCTTTTAAATGAATTTCATGACAAACCTCTTGCAGGCCATTTAGGTATTCGCAAGACCCGTTGTAAATTGCGGGATGTTGCCTATTATCCTGGCATGTACCAAAGTGTGCTCGCATACGTTCAATCATGTCACTTGTGTCAGATTAATAATTACCGTAATGTAAGACCGGCCGGTCACTTGAAATCTAGTTCAAGTTCTCATGTTTTTGATATTATTTCAATATATTTATTGGGACCTTATCATTTATCTGTTAAAAACAAAGCTCGTTACGTTTTAGTACTAACTGATAATTTTTCTAAATGGGTTGAAGTTTTTCCCATTAAAGCCGCTACGGCAGAAGTTATTTGTAATGTCTTAGTTAATGAAGTATTTTCTAGATATGGTGCACCTAATAAAGTAGTTTCGGATAATGGTCCTCAATTTATTTCTGACAATTTTGAAAGAATGTGTGCGAGACTACACATTAAACATAAATTCATTTCCCCATATCATCCCCAGAGTAATCCTGCGCAGCGCGTTAACCGTACGCTAGTGAAAATGATTGCTACATTTGTAATGGGTCATCATGAACGATTTGATGACCATTTGGAGCTTTTTGCGTTCGCCCTCCGCTCGTCTGTCCACGAATCTACTAAAATTACTCCTGCAGAACTTTTTCTGGGTCGCAAAATTAAAACCCCTTTTGAAAATTTAACGGGGATAATCGACGAACTAAACCAGCGACCAACTCCGCAATCAGTACGCATCATGGCAGAAAAAGCTCGTGTTGCAATGCTAGGAGCACAAGCGGCTCAAGCAAGATATTATAATTCTAGGCGTAGGGAACCAGATCTTGTCGTTGGAGATCTCACTCTCGTGCAAACGCACTTCCAGTCTTCTGTTTCGCATACTTTAGTGAAGAAATTTGCACCCAGCTACGAAGGTCCATATCGAGTGGCAAATGTGTTTGAAAATAATATTGTTCTTGAGAAACCTGACAATCAATTTCAATACGTACACGTTGATCAGTGTCGCAAGTATCATGAACGAAATATCGATTTCATAATTCATCCTACTCAACCTTCTGTTCCACAGACTCAAGAGTCTATATCTCACGATCAACCGCCAGAAATTTTGGACGAATCAACAAACATCTTTGAAGAATCTCCGGTGATTTTTTCTTCACCCTCCTCCTCCAGACGGGTTTCCAAACACGCAACCTGATTCTCCCTTGAGACCAAGGCTCGACTCAAGTTCTTCGAATACTAGTATCGTTCCTTTCCCTCCAACCATTGCCAAGACTATTGCTGCGCCGTTTCCTGATAACTCTGCACCAACGCAGGCGCCTACTTCTTTGAATACCTCGTCAGAAAGTATTCCTATAGGCAAACATAAACATCGCCCTGCACGACCACTGAATTACAGCAGCGACTCAGAGGCTTCGGACATTTCTGATTTATCAGTTATGAACACTTTCAATTTTCCAAACCGTCCAGAACCACCAACAGCTGGGCGTAAACGTAACTTATCTCCTCAATCTGCTTCGCCGCAACAGCGACGACGGCAGAAATCTTTGCATCCGCCCGGGTTTCGCCCCTGGAACCTACGTTCAGGGCAAACAGGGCCGATGCCTGCTGCTACTCGCATGCCACGCCGGCGTAAGCGAAAGCAAACGATGTGGCCGGAGCCACGTCCGTCCAAAAGACTACTGGAAGGACACAACGGGCCCCAGCACAAAGGGACTCCATATCAAAAGCCTGGGGGAGCCCGTTCTTCTCAGCCGCAGGGATTTCCGGACCGCCAGATTTCAGCCATTACTGACCGTTCCTCTCAGCCGAAGGGATTTCCTTACCGCCAGACTTCAGCCATTCCTGACCGTTCTTCTGAGCTGCCGGGATTTCCGGACCCACAGACTTCAGCGGTTCCGGACCGACGGATTTCCGCCATTCCTGACCGTTCCCGTCAGCCGCCGGGATTTCTTGACCGACAGCAGACCGATGTTCCAGATCCATTAAAGTCCTTGAAAAGATCCAAGCCACCTGATTTTACCAGTCCGATTAGGCCTGGAAAACGTTATCGCACTAGAATTTTTTATGCGTCCTCGAGATAAGTAAGTTCTCGTGCACAGGTTCTTTTCTCAGTTTGTTGTTTTTCCTGCACGACCAGTTGGCGTGTCAGAATTTCTTTTTTTCGTGTGGGCCTATGCATTTCTTTTTTGTGTATATATGTGTTTTTTTTTTTTATTTCTTCTATGTCCATCTACTAATCTCAATTTTTTTATATATCTATGTGCTTAGGGGTAAAATAATAAAATTGTTACTGTTAGGCAGCTCCAGGTAATCTTCGCTGCTGATACAGTTGGTATGTATTCACCGAATAATGCGAACGTAATTTGAAATTAAAATAATAAAATTGTTACTGTTAGGCAGCTCCAGGCAATCTTCGCTGCTGATACAGTTGGTATGTATTCATCGAATAATGAGAACGTCATTTGAAATTAAAAAAGTGATTCCTGCTAGGCAGAATAAAAGGAAGGTATGCCGATGCAGGTTTGTTTTGTTCAACAATAAAAGTTTCACAGACGAATACAGATTTCTTACTTTTGTCATGCCAAGTTTGATAATGTAAATACTGCTACCACCAAACAACAAAACAAAAAAGAGGTCGAGAAACGTCATTCAACGAAGTGTAAGACTTACACTCCAAAATTGATAGGTTTTTCGAACAAAAAAAAAAAAGAAAAAAATTAAGGGGGAGATGATGTAACGTATACTCTATATTCACTGTCCTTTTGATTTTACTATCTCTGGTTATTTTATTTTACTATGTAAATTATCTTCTTACTGAACGAAATATTATTTCACCCGATGAATGAGATCTGGCAATGAGTGTAAGTCATGACGTGGTGGTAGCTAGTATATATAGGCGCGTTCATCCATAGCAAAGGAGAGCGTTTGTTATTATACGGAGAGCGTTTGTTATTGTACGGAGAGCGTTTGTTATAAGGAGAGCTTTTGTTGTTATACTAGAGGAGCTACGTGTTATTTGAGTAGCGGTGTGTGTTGATACCAGTTGAAGTTGATAATAAAAAGATTTGAGTAAGTACGTCTTTCTCAATTAATAGTTTTTGTCAGACCTCTGTCTGGCTGTTAGGTTTATTTCAATTAATATTACTATTAACAACCAGCGTTAAGACTTTATACATTCTAATTACTACACTACTAGCAGGAGACTATATTCATGTTCTTAATTAACTAGTAACAACAACAATTTGAATTCACTATTTGAAGCTCAGTAGGAAAGCTTCATTATTATCATTAGCTAGCTGGTAGAAAGAGCTTATTCATTATAATTAGCTTAGCGTAAAGCAAAATAAAGCTAATTTATTATAGCCATTAAAATCGCATCACCAAGAAGATCCCATACCAGGAGCTCGAAAGTTTTCAGAAGCGCAGAACGCGGCCGCACATGTAAATGATTAACCAGGGTAGAACGCGTGGAAATGATGTGGGACTGTCACATTCCCTGGAAATCGTATAAGAGTAGTGAACAAGGAGCCAGTGGTAATCACTCAAAGTGTGTTTTCTCGGATTTCCGGGCCACGGACGGCTGCTGTATGCTTGCCGAAGACAACGGCAGCCCTACCAGGAGGTGGTTGACTTAGATCGTGAGAGAATTTTGGCATATCGGAGTTGTGCATTATCAATCGGAGACCGATGCTTGTGTCGGCCGGCATGTAGCCAGAATGAGGAGAATGTGGCGTCAGTTTTAGCGGAGCAACATACACACTGCCCTGCAGGATCACAACGGCCCAGACAAACCACAGAGGGAGAGGACTACATCTGGTGCGCATTGTTCTGACGGATCCGGCAGCTACATCTATAGCTGAACAGGTCGTGTATGTTGTACAGTACCCAATCTCCGCACGGAGAGTTGGGACACATAAACCAGATATGAGCATAGCACTGCTGCAACGAGACAACTGAAGACAATCGGAACTTATCGTGCATGATTCACAGATACAGTGAGGGCCAAATGGCCAAAGGGCGATTTTTTGGCATGGGCCGGTAGAAGCGTAGCCGCTTACTGCATCAACTTGCAGACGCATGTTACCAAAAATATATTAAGAAATCAAGCTTACGCTACATTTTAAGTGTATTTGATAACGATTTGGCTTTCTAACCAGATTTAGGTGAACTCTTTGTTTTCTTCCCGGCCTTAATGTTGCATCGTTTTCTAGAAAACCTTTACCCTCGGTCCCCTTTTTCGTGTGTCAAAGCTGAAACTAAACTGTTAGACATGAAGACATCCGAAGGGACGTAGATAATACGCTATTGGACATCACACCATCACCTTCACGGAATAATGTATCTATATGGGTTAAAAAGGGAAATTATTTATCCACATGTTTTCTAAAATGAAAATATTAATGCAATTTTTGTTCATTTTACACGCTTTAATAATCACTAAAGTTGTTGGGCACGTTTTCTTTAAATCTTTGCACACTTATTTTATACGTAGTAGCGGTTCAAGGTTTGTCAGTCTTCAGTATTAAATGAGAGAAATAAATATCATTACAGTAAGCCATTTGTTAAAACAAAAGAAAACCATGTTCTTTCAGAAAACGCCATTCGAAAGGCTCATCTGTAGATATGTGTATGTTACATTCTCATTCGGCATTGGGCTAAAGAACTGGAATTAGGGAATAGCGAAATGTCGGTGCTGGTTCGTTTATCATAGAAGGTTTCTCTAGAAACATTTGCTTCATATTTTCAAATTTTAAATCAGTCACGCGGAGCAGGTCGTTCAAATGGTTAGAAACTTTTGTTTTCTAGCTTCACAAATTGTCACTACATGTTTTATCCGACATCTCAATCCTGCTTTTCTGCGGAAGTCGAAAAATGTAGCTTTCTGGTATGACTGTGTAACAGAAATTATCCATTATCTCCTAACAAACACATAACGAAATCCTAGAAATATATTTGTGATTTATATAGGCTAACTATATTTTCCCAAATGTAAAGCCGAAACTAAATAAACATTTTTATTGGAAATTCGAATAAACGATACTTAACGGAACTGAACAATGTCCCGAAACAGGTTTAATTCCGATGAATCATAACCTGTGGTCAGGTCATAACAAAGAGGAAGGCGTAGGCTTCCAGATTCTGTTACACGCATAACTACACGCCCATGCTGCTCAAGATTATACGGAGAAAAGGAGGAACATCCAGGATGTCTTGATGGAACACGGAACAGGAAAGGGGGTGAAGAATTAGAGTGTCCTATAATTTCGATCTATAAGAATGATACTGCTATGAAATTAGGATTGTTTCTCCATTTTTGACTAAACCTTTTAAAGGTTCCCTATTCTGAAATATTAGAGGCTATTGTTGTGAAAAGGAATATAACATTCTACTTCTCTATCAGGACGCTACTATGAATATATTTAAGAAGAGTGTAAATATCAGTATATTACACGAAATATCACTGTATTATTAGCACATTACCAGTGCTGTAAAGCTTAGTATTTTCTTACAAGGTCTGTGTTCGTTCTATATAAATTACGAAAATACAGGGTGATTCTACTAAGCGTGTACAAATTTCTGGGAGGGGTAGGTTGCACAAAGACAGATTGGAGTCACATAGCAATGCAGTGACTTAAGCGCCATCTTCATGTGCTAGTGAACAGAGAGGACGAGAAATGAATGAGCAACACGTAAGAGAACAAATGCTTTTTATTATTCACAAGACATTTGCGAAATTCATTCAGGTCAGAGTAGGTGTTCAAAGTGGCGACCATGAGCTGTAATACACACTCGCCATCGTCGGGGTGTGGAATCACGTACATTTTCGAAAATTCCTGGTGTGTCTCGGACTTCCGAAGCAACTACAGAGATGCGTGCTGCGAGGTTCTCGTCACTTTCAACGGGGAGTCCTACACCAGTCCTTTTATGTAACCCCAGAAGAAGTAATCAAGGCATTTGGGTCAGGCGATCTTGCAGGCTAATGAACGGGACCACCACGCCCGATCTACTAATGTCCAAATGTCATGTTTAAATGATGACGAACATCATTGTTGAAATGGAGGGGGGGTCCTTATCGTGCTGGAACCACATTGAACGGCGCTGCGACTGAGGGACCTGTTGTTCTTTCAATAGCTCTGGCAAGACGGAAATATCCGATAACTTCTTTCGTCCAGAAGAGGAGGCACGACGTATGGGCCAATAACGTGGTCCCCGACAATGCCAGCACAAACATTAACAGCAAAACGGTTTTGTGATGCACGTGGTCGTACAGCAAGGGGGTGTTCCACCGCCCATATATGCGCGTTATGTGCATTGAATCAACCTTCCCGTGTAAATAACGGTATCCTGAAAGAATGTATGAGCAGTCTCTCGGCCGAACAACGCCATCAACAGCATGAAAATGGCGTTTTCGACCCTGCATTGCTATGTGATTTCGATTTGTCTTAGTGCAACCTAACGCTCCCAGAAGTTTGTAGACACTTTTCTGAATCACCCTGTATATGAGTAAAAAATTTACACTCACTCTTTTCGTAGAAACTAAAAAAAAAGCAGTGCAATTCAATATTATTCTGCCTAGGTAATAATACCAATGACAATTGTGATAACTTAAAAACAGCAAAGATCTGCCTTCCAAGCAGGGCGTAGGATTTACACAACGGTTTGGAAAAAATTCCAACAGCAGAATGTGTCTTCGTTTTGTACCGTTTACACAGAGGTTTCAAATATTTTATTTCTACAACAGGGGAATGTGTTTCCTTTTGTCCCACTTATATATTCATAATAAAAAAGTCTATTCCTACACTTCAACAGTAAATTTAATTTATTTTACAGTATACCAGACCGGTTACTCTCAAGAAGATCTTACAGCGTAATAAATCCGTTTATTCACTGGGGTAATACATATAAAGTTTCGCCAAGCTTTTGTAAAAGAAACCCAGTGGATTGCCAAAGTTTCCAAGTTATGTCATTCAGCGTCTGATATTTACTGTGTCAATATTAAATATTTCCGTACATTAGCTCCTGTAATCCTGAGAAACATTAAAGACAGTTTATGTTTTTTTCTTCATTATTATAATATGAGCTGTAACTCTCGTATCCTATAGCGAAAACAATATTTCAGAAATCTAAAAGCACATTATTACATAACCAAAAACATTCTATAAAATATCCTGCAAAGTTTCTGATGGAAAAAAACATACATCAGTTTCAGATTTTTTTAAAAAAGGTGTCATAAATGATTTTGCAAAGAATAGTGGGAATCATAATAATAAAACACATTGAGGGTATTGAATCCGTTTATTTTGGTGGTGTAGTGAATGCAAAGATTTGGCAAGCTTTCGAACTCCACTAGAAGGCGTTTTCAAGGCAATGTTAGACAAAAATATGCAGAGAATTGGAACATGTAAAGAATGAAAATGAGTTTTGAAAATAACGTGGGCGACGAGCATATTACATGATTTATTTTATCACGCAATTTAACGGTGCGCCGTCATGTGTTTCCATCTCTTAATAACGCATCCCAAACTATTGGTAGTTCAGTAAAGACTATATCATTGCATGCCACTTTGCTGAATTACATTTCCACTGTTTCCCTGACGGCAGTCTCTTTAAAATTCGTGTAAGGAGCAATTCTCCTAATATTATTCCACACAGGAGCATCCGAACAATGCATGACTTCCCTAGCAACGGCTGTATTCTGCATGTCCTTGTTCACACTTCGTACGCGTTCTTTACATCTAGTGTCGAAGGATCGCTTTGTCATTCCAGTATGAATCTTTTCCGTGTTGTCACGTAATAAAAACCGTATAGCGTAAACACCCGCCTTTTCTTTCTCACACTGTCTCTCCTTGCAACTTGATTTTATATATGATAACGGGGTCGGGGACTATATTGCTATTTATATATTTTATTTGCTTAATAAATTATTGAACCAATATGTAAAGCCTGGGATATATGTGATGGATCCTGCGTACCTCAAAGTCCCACTAGGAGATTTTGTCATTGCTGATATTATACGGTTTGTTACAGTCCTATGATTTGTCATCCTACTTATACCCAGCCTTTAGACCTTTGCCATAATTATTATCAATTTCTTTATTATGTAGGTAGTCGGGTTTGCATATGTTATACGCCCTATAGAACCATTCTCTAAATGCGGAAAATGTGTACTCTTTTGGGCAGTGCGAATCAGGAGGGCCAAGGTTCGGTACTGCCGTCGGTTTATAGTAAATGTTAAAATGAAGTTGGATGTTCTACTTTTTCTGAGAGCGACGTCAAAATAACTGAATTTTCCGTCTTTTTCAAGCCCCATGGTGAACTCCATTGTGTTGTGTAGGTTATTTACCTTGCGCATGAAATCATTTAATTCGTCTACTCCATGTTTCCATATGAAGAATATGTCGTCAGCGTAGTGGATCCACACTCGGGGTTTTTTGACACAATTTAAGAGGATGAGATCTTCTAGCGGTCTAAGTGTTACTACCGCAAGGACTGAGGTTAGAGGTGAACCCATCGGTGATCTTTAAGTATGTTTGTAGATGTTTCTATTCAACTTAAAATAGTTGTGGTTAATAACCAGATTTAAGGAGCCGAAAATTTTCTTTGTTTGGGTTGGTGTGAATTCAACGGAAGTGACAATTATTTCTTCAACGTTTGCGACAGCCTCTGATTTTAAATGAATTAATTTTTACAGCATCCTCCTTTTAAATTGTATCTATCCCAAGAGAAATCGTTGCTAATATTTAAATATATTGATCCTTTCACTAAATTATTGCAAAATTAGAATTAAAGGATAAGTAAGTGCGGGTTGCTAAGTGGGCAACTTTCGTGACTGCAATAGGGAAGACCTCAGGTTCGATCCACTAAATATCCGCCGTGCGTCGGATGGGCACGTTAAGCCGTCGGACCCCGCGAACTGGCTTCCCTGTAATAGATAAGGGCTTCTTCCTCCCCCTTTCTACCTCGCTTCCGTGTCACTTTCCTATCGGGCACTCTAGCCCAAATCTCCTAGCTTCCTATTTCCTAAGGGTTGTTTAAGACCTGGGGTCAGACACTTCTTTCATAAAATCCTCTACATATGATCATTTGAACTAGTGTTTTCTTTTTTCCGTTTGGTACTATCGTTTTTTTTGTTGAACTATCTCAAATAGTTAGCTAGAGTTCGCGCATTTTAGATGACTTTCCTGGACTATGATTTTGTACTACAATGAGTTGCTTCAGATATCTTCACACACGGTTGCAAAATATATCTGATCAGGGATATCTCTTTCGTTTACCGAGAACTATGTTGTCAGTACCCATTTAATTCTGAATCGTCGCCGTCTTACCTTTAACTGCTTGGTTTTGAGAGAAATATGATTCAGCAGAGCCCTAGAACCAGTAATTTCAATGGAAACATATGCGCCCCATGTTCTTAAAAAACTTCTTAATGTTATCGAAGAAACTTACTACTAAAATGTGCATCACTGTTAGTTGAAACTTCAAAACAGATCATTCAGGTTTGAAACTTTTTATATAACACCATTGTTTACAAAAAAATATATTTACATAAGAAGCTACTAAAGCGATACATCCGTTGTTTGATAAGCTATTTTGCTTATAAAAATACCACTGGCAATTTACAGGTATCCGATATACATCTTGTTGATCTTTACTCTCTGACGAATATTTCGATAATGTAAATAATGTCCAATGGAGTATCAGTGGAAGAAATAAGGAAATACTTATTATAGTGTTAAAAAAATGATCAAAAAGCGTCATCGCATATTTTCTTTCAAGAAGCTAAAGAAATATGTTTAGACGAGGTGACTTATATTTCATTTCTTCTCAAAATAATTTTTTGTATAATCATTTTCATATTATCCCTTTGAAGACATTATTTTCTATCTATTTTCGTACATTTTCAAAAATTTTAAAAATGCAAAATGTGACTATGGTTCTTTTTAGTTGCTCGGTTTAGTATTTATTCAAACACCAAACCGAAAGTTCATGTATTGTAATAGTTACCAATTTTTTATATTTTTTATACCTAAAAACACAGACATATGGCTGTTTCATGTTTATTTTTGATCTGAAATGCTGTAAAATTCCTTTTGTTGTATTTGAAAACAATTTATGAATAAACCAAACGCTCACCCATTCGTCAGCTCGGTGCAACAGAAAAAGTTGTTCATCTGACCACAAGACGCGGCGACAGTCTGCACAATTTCAGTTTTTATGTTCCCGGCATAATATCCGATGACGAGCAGTCAACAATGACACAGAAGTAGGACGTCGGCTCATAACAAGAAAGCATGAATTTCTAAAATTCATAACAGGAAAGCATACTGAGTGTTGACCGCACATCTTGAAAGATTTAGAGGCATTCAGTTCATCACACAATGCAAAAACTTACCGCAGTTTGACAAAATTTCGGTGTATGTAAGCTTATATAAGTGCATTATGCGTTTCATTCTAAATCTGCAGCTTTTCTGTTCAAGAAAATGATTTTCAAAGCGTTTACGATATACTAATATATGTATGTCTCTCACTTTCTGTCCATTTGCAATTCTCCTTCGTAGTAATATTTAGATAGAAGCAATACATATCACATAAGCAGAACAGAAGTACATGATTTCCATTTTTCAGTCTTAGGAAATTTTCATCGTTCATTACACGTACGTGAATTAACACATGTTCAAAAAGACGGCAGTCATGTAAATTATTAAAAACCCATAAGGTACAAAAATACATATATCATTACCTATATATATATATGTATACAAACACAGTCGAGTCACTTTATTGTGACCACCTCCTACGTTTGACGTCAACAGGCCGTAGCCAATGAAAGAAGGCACGTGTCGTGAGCTGCCTTGGAGGGTAAGTAAGGTATGCTGTAGGCAATCTGACAACATATCACTGGTTGTTGTCTTCGACAAAAGGAGCGATTTATCAGATTAGGAAAAAGGGATGATTATAGGCTTTTAGGCCTATAATCATCCCTTTTTGCAAATCTAAGTAATTGTTTCTGAAACAGCGCAGTTTTTGAACTATTTGCTTGCTGCTGTGATTAAAGTATATCTTGATTGGAAAAATGGAATCATTGCAAATAAGCGACGTATTAACTGCGCAGCACAACGTGCTATAGACGGCCCCGGTGGCGCAGTGGTCTAGCGATGGCCTCTGATCATTCGTCCGAAAGGGGTCAGGGTTTGAATCCCGGTGAGGCATGGATGTTGTGTTTGTCTTACGGCACTGGCTCTCTCCCTTCCCTAGAACCAGTGACCCTAAATTAGGGACGGGCGACTGCTTATAGCCCATTGAGTTGCTCACCGTGGTCGTTAAAACTCCAATAAAAAACAAACAAACGTGCTATTGATATGAGAAGTTAACGCAGGCTTCGGAGATGCGTGAGGGCCGATTGACACGCTACAATGGAACAACTCACTGGCCGAATGAACCAGGAGGCTACCGGAAGTGTGCTTAAAACGACAATTCAGCGTGCCCTGCTGCGTATGGGGCTCCAATGCGGACGGATGCTTACTGCACCAATGCTGACGAAGGTGCATCGGCAGAAAAAGCTTAACAGAAGTATCGGAATTTGACCTCCGCTGATTGGCATAGGACTGTCTTCTCCGATGAGCCAAGATTTCTGCTTCGTCGAACGGATGGACGTAGGCGTATAAAGCAAGAAACATCGGAGAACAAACACTCATCAACCATTCCTGGCAGAAACAAGCCGGTAGGAGCAGCGTTATGGTATGGGGAATGTTTTCGTGCCATTTTGTACGTCCACTCATACCAGTGGAGTGAATTCGTTATGAATGCATCCTTGCACACCACGTACTTTCATACATGCTGATTGCCTTCCGTGTGGCATACATCCAGAAATGTCCGAGAGTAGTTCCAAGAGCACGATGAAGACTTTAAAGTACTCTGGCTTCTTAATTCCTTAGACTTAAACCCAATTGAGCATCTGTGTTACCACCTCGATCGTGTTGTTCGATGTATCGATCCTCCACCACGCAAACTCCAGCAGCTGTCAGATGCACTTCAGTCTGCATGGCTCCACAAACCTGTGAACACCTTTCAGCACCTTATCGAGTCGCTCCCAGTCCGTTTAGCTGCTGTCCGCGCTGCACACGGCGTTAACTGTGAATATGTGCTAGTGGTTACAATATTGTGACTCGACTGTGAACAATATTTAAGAGTATTTCAAACTTTACCTGCACTTCGAAACACATGTATGCCCATTGACAAACTTAAACTGAAGTCAGCCACCGTGCACTAATTATCAGGGAAAGATGTACTTGGCAGCTGAACTTACTGACTCGTTTCATGTGGATGACAAGTTTAGAAAAAAACAGCCAAAAGAAGAAACATCCAGATTTCCCCTACCTGTCAAAATGTAATGCATCACAAGACATCAGTAATAACACTTATAATGAAGTAAAGGTCTCCGTCATTTTTGGTCCACGCCGGGGATCGAACCCGAGTCCACTTATTCCGGAACAAGTCGCTCTACCAACTGAGCTGTGCAGACGTTCGTCTCGCAGCTATCTGCCTTTATGTCGTTTGCATCCTGCGGGGCAGGCACGTCACACACTTATCTAATCGATAATCAACTCATGCCCTGTAAACCATAAATCAGTTCTGCCAACTACTTGTAGAATTATTAAAACTTATCTTTAGAACTCAACGCTAGAGGTGTTTAGAAAAAAAGTGTAAATGTCTATTAGCTATTATCAGAAATAAAAATAAACTGTGATTCCCTTTGATAGAAGTACCATATGTGGAAGACAAAAGTGATGTTAATAGTCCCGGGCGGCTTGAAAGAAACGAAATTGGCAGTATAGCCCTGAAAATTTACTGTAAGAAAGCATTTGGTTTAATGACGTTACATATCCTAATATTAAGGAGTTTAGTAGACTGTGTAATCCTCAAGAGATAACTAGGGTGAAATTTACAAATTGCTTTAGGAAATTCACTCTCGATACATCTCCAAAGCAATATACACTGCTGGCCACCCAAAATGCAACACCAAGAAAGAAGCATATGATTGGCCTGAAAATCATATGCAAATCATGTGCGCCCGGCACGCCACCGAGAAGCACTATAAGAAGGGTGCACAGAAGGCGGGGTGTAAATGGTGGAAGTGTGTTGTGCTGCTGGATCTGTGCTTGGTAAGCTTCCTGATGCCTCGTTGCAGGATACGGCAGTCATTCCAGCACGTTTCGGAGTTCGACAGAGGATGAATAGTGGCTTATCGCGACAGCGGTTTATCGTACCGAGACATCGGCGACCGTGTGGGACGCCATCCAACCACAGTGAGGCGAGTATGGATTCGGTGGGTGCAGGACGGACGGACGGACCAACGTGAGTGATTGCCGCCTCCGTGGTACAACCCTAAACGAGAGGACCGGCACATTGTGCTCCGGGTATTGACGGCTTGCACCACCACATCACGAACGTTAGCGCAGAAATTAGGGTGTGTTGCGCAACAACCTGTGTCAGCACGTACCATTCGACGTCTTTTGCAAGAGCAAATACTTATTGCACGGCGCTCATTGCTCCTATTACCATTGACGTTGCACCAACGGCGAGTGCGGCGGCAGTGGTCCGTTGAACGCCGCACCTGGACTACGGAATGGCACGACATTGTCTTCTCCGACGAATCCCGCTTCGACCTGCAACACCACGATGGTCGGATCCGCGTGTAACGGCACCACGGCGAGAGACTGTATGACACCTGCACTATGCATCGCCATACCGGTCCGTTTCCTTAGGTTATGGTTTGGAGCGCAATTTAATATGACACCCTCACCCCTCTGGTATGCATCACCGGTACACTCAACAGTCAACGCTACATCTCCGACGTTTTGGAGTCTGTAGTTCTCCCTTACCTGCAGGACCTGCCAGAGGGAACGTTTCAACAGGACAATGCGCGCCCAAACGTTGCACGTATTGTGAAATAATTCTTCACGGCCCACCAGGTTTCACTGCAGCCGTGGCCCGCCTGTTCTCCAGAAATGTCGCCCATCGAACACGTCGGATCGCTGATCGGCAACCGAGTGGCCCGGCAAGCACCACCCGCGCCTACGCCTGATGACCTGTGGCAACGTGTGGAAGCAGCCTAGACCGACATACCCCAAGCCCATATCCAAAGCCTATTTCTTTCGATGCCGCGGCGTGTAGCGGCCGTTATTGCGAGCATGGGAGTCACACGAACTATTGATGTCTGCGTGTCCCGCAAGTCTCACGGGCCTGTAAGTTCAATCGTTTCATCTTTGTACCTGTTGTTATGTGTGCAGTAAATCTGGCTTCGCTACATGGTGTCCTTGTTGTTGTTCAGTTTTGGGTGGCCAGCAGTGTATTTATACAGAAAAAAAATTTAGACAGGATGATGATTATGATAAATATGTTAATATGCCATACAAACACAATTAACGGAAATTTATACTCATAAAGAAGAAGAAGTTCGTAAATTTGTAGGTAATATAGGGTACATGATCAAAACGTACCGTTTTTGTTCCTTGTAAATGGAGAAGCAAAACGGACGTAACAATTGGATTCCTTTCCGCTGTAAAAGGTTAATTGTGGATATGTCCACCCCTCACGGCAATGCACGCATGACATCAGTTGCGCATGCTCTTGACAAGATTGCCTATCTGATCGTGGGGTAGGTTTCACCACTCCTATTTCATCGCGTTAACCAGGCCATTTTTGGTACGCGGTGGGGGATTATCTTCCGCCAGAGCCTCCCGTGTTTATCCGATACATGATATTTGCCATTCAGGTCAGCTAGTACGCGGGCCATTCCATGCGGTCTGTTCCTTTGCTGTTGATCTGGCCATCAACGCAGGCTGAACGATGACAACGAGCATTTTCATCCCAAGATGAAGACATTTCCAACAGCACTACGAAAATTGCGTAAATGACGAACGATACCATCTTGACAATAACACTGACTGAGCATTCATGGTTTCATTTTGCAACATGTAAAGTTCGATTTACGTGTTTTCTATCACTTTTACGGTCTCTAAAAACCACACGCAGTACATCAGACAATTTTTCGTTCCCTGAAACAATGCACATGCATATACTGCTGGCAAATATGGTCTTCTGCTTTGCGAACGCTGCATAAAAGCGAAAATTTATCAATATTTGGCACGAAAGAGATATAGGTAAATAAATTTCTTCCGCATGGTAATTTCATGACCCATTAGCATTCAATATAAAAAGAAAGAGCCTTCCATAAATGTTACCACTGATTCCTCGGATCTTTTAGATGGATAGCTTTCTGCAAGAACATGTGGGCAGCGTATTATTTGGAATTCATACTAGTTTTTATCTCGATAACATTTGAAATATTTTATTCCGCAATGAGTTACCGTCACTTTTTTATGTATGAAACTTTACTTAAAATGAAAAGAAGATACATTTTCATTTGTGTTGGATAACAAGCTGTATACAGTTTATCATTCCTTTACAATGATAGGTGGTAATAGCATCTATTCTATTTCAAATTCTCATTCTTGAGAATTATGATAATGTTTTTCCTCTTTTTTAATATCACGGAACAAATTGTGGTGAACTCATTGTCCCAAGTTATACGATAAAGGTAAATGAACTATAGTGTCATATTATTTTAATTAGAAAAGCCTTAAAAATAGACAGTTTTAAGGCACAGCAACTTACAAGATCTTTCAAAGCCACAAGTGCTCCATCGTCAGGTATTTCAATATACGTAGGTCAGTCAAAAAGTTAGTTGCAATGCTTGATAAAAGAACACAGGATCGAAATTACAGAAAAATGTTATAGTACCTGAAAGTTTCACACAAAAGTTACTTCTCGACGTAATCACCTAGTTTATTGAAACATTTATCGAGGCATGGAACAAGTTTTTCTATGCCTTCTGCGAAGAAATTCCGTCCAACGTTCGATAACCATTGCTGGGTTGCAGTTTTCACCTCGTCATCCGAGTGATATCGTCGCTTTGCAAGTTCTTGTTTCGTTAGACCGAAGACGTGGAAGTCAAATGACGCAAAATCTGGGCTATAAGGAGGGTGGTTCGACACCTCCCACCTAAATTTTTTCAGAAGGTCCCTTGTCAGGTACGCCGCATGTGGTCTCGCATTTTGAAAGTTTACCTTACCGTCGATTTTTAAGTGAATTGAGCAATCTCTTCAGGGTTTCACAATACGACGATACTGTAATCGTGGCACCCTTCGGCATGAATTCGGTATGCAGCACACCTTCTCTGTCGAAAAACAGCGTCAGCATCACCTTCCCTGCAGATGGAACTGTTCGGCACTTTTTCGAGTCGGGGAAGTGGAATGTTTCCACTCGAGAGAGCTGCGTTTCATTTCAGGTAAGAAATGATGCACCCACGTTTCGTCTCCGGTCACAATTGTGTCCAAAATCTAATTTCCTTCCTGCTGATAACGCTTCAAGAATGCAAAGGCACTTTAAAAGCGAATCCCTTTGTGTTCTTCAGTCAATAGACGAGGCACTCATCGAGCACAAACTTTACGGAATTCAAGATGCTGCACAATAACCGTATGCACACTTCCATGTGGAATATTCAATTCTTTTGCGATTTCGTCTTCTGTTACTCGTCTGTTTGCAAGAATAAGTTCATTCACGCGCGCAACGTTCTCAGCCGCTGTCGAAGTTGACAGTCGTCCCTTGCGGTAATCATCCTCGATATCAGTACGTCCGCTCTCGGACAAGATGCTCCATTTTGCGATAGCTTGACACAATATTGCGTTTCACCGTACACTTCATTTAACTGCCGAAAAATATAAGTGCAGTTACACCATTTTGCCCAGAAAAAACGAATCACTGCACGCAGTTTTAATTTGGACGCCACAAGTAGCTGCCGAGGCATGTTCACAACTCGTTAGCGAGTGAACTAAAACTACTGCGTCGAAGCCACTACAGCACGTGATGCAGATAAATGCCAGCAGTGTGGCCACAAAGTGTCAACAAAATATCCTTTTACCGAAATGTTTTACGGATTAGTGCAACTAACTTTTTGACTGTCCGTCGTACATAAACATAGTGTCCTAATAGTGTCGTAATTGTGTAGCTTCAGCAGGGTGAGATTTGTAAAGTATGAAATTGAATGAGAAATACATCAGAGTAAAAATTTTATGTCATGAATTTTGATTATTACTATGAGATAAAAAATTTCAGGATGTTGTCTATGGTTGTGGCTCTCTGCATGCTTATTTTTAGGTAATTAAATATCACGAAAACGAAGGTCCTTGTCGAATGTGTGCCCTTAATTTGCATTCATCGATAACGCAGCTTATAAATTAAATGGTCAAATACTATAAGGGTTATTTCGGTCCTACTTATTTAAATAAATTTTATCAATCAACAACTGGGAAAGCATAATTTCAAACCAAATTCCTCAATATTTTATCCAGATATATATTTTAAACTGAATTACATTGCAATATATTATGAATTTCTTTTAACCCAGAATTCTTAGAAAATAACTATGATGTTTATTAATCCATTTATTTCCAATGTATATCAAGACATATAAGTTTCGGTGGTTCCACTGTGAAATTATTAACCCTTTTGGCAACCATGACCCAAAAATCAAGTATCACTCTAAATCACTCTAAGTTTTTTCACTTCGTTGTTTAATAACAACAACAGTGACCGATGATGACTTCTGCTGATCCCTCATAGGTTTAGAAAATTTAAAGAACCAGTAGGGTAGGAAATCTGACTCACTCTTGATAGGCGTTTCGGGAGGCTATGGCTCATTGTACTTACGGGCGTTTTGGGCGTTATAGTAGTCAAAGGATTAAATAATCAGTTTTATATTCTAAAAATACATTATATTTAAAATCATTTTCTTCAGTGGTTTTGTTGTTCTTGTTTGATGTTATCCAAACAAAAGTTTTTAAAGAGGCCTACAAATTATGAAAATAAGTAAGCCTCTTCTTCAACAGTAAATTTGAAAATGTCCAACTCTCACAGTAGGATTGCTGCGATTTTAATATTGAAATAGCAACTGAAACCTAGATGACATTTATATGATACCTAAACTTCCGTAAGAACCGAGAAGTTTAAAAGTTATTAGGAAAACGCTTTAAAAACACATGCTTTCTCTATTTTGTAAAAATTAAAAGATGCCTTGTCACTATGTTAATTAACAGTATTCTTAAGTGTATAAAGAATGGTAAAAATTTAGAAGATGGTAGTTATTATCTTAGGCTTCCCCAAATCCTTTAATATTTGCCATCTTTTACCAAAATTTGATGATAAGTGGCTTAAGCAACAAATTCGACGACAGCATTACAATTACCAACTTGGGCTTAATATTACCAGTATTGGAAGTTCCATGCTAATTGCTTAGTATCTGAAATGTGTAACGATTCTGCCTTTGAACGTATCGGATGCATGTTTTTTGCTAATGGATTTCGAAAGAAGATCGCGAAAAAACCTTCTATGGCATAATTGTGCAACGATTGTTTTTAAAGCAATAAATTGCCTAACTGTTGATTTTCATTTGTAGTTCCCCGCAGCTGACATATAATGCAGCAAATCGGTTGTAAACCAAAGACCCTTGATATGAACTCCCAAATTAGTCAAATGATTTTTTTTAGACTCCAAGCTTCCTCTTCATTTATGAACATCGTTCTTTTCATGTTGCCAGTTTTATGTGATTTCGGCAGAAATAAATTCATTTTGTAATATTTAGAAAAAAATGTATATGCTATTCGTCAAGTGTTTAGTTGTTCGTAGGAGAGTAATATGATTCGAAAGGTTTCTGCTGCTGAGTAACATCTGGGTTTGAGATACGTAGCTGCAATCGCGAAGCCCGGAACCACTTCCTGTCAATCGGCAGCTGAGGTGGGGTGTTCTCATTCCCCATTGTTCGTCACGTGGGCAGCTTGGCTTTTCCTGTTGGCTTCACCGAACGGTTCTTCATAAGTTGTCACCCCAGCAAACAGAACAACGTGACGATGCACGTCGCATATTGCTGTCAAATTTTAACAGAAGTTGTTGTACCTGAAATATTTCAAAATTGGATGACTCCCACAAGACACGCTGACGTACGACTTTGCAGAGTAAAATGTTATGAGTCCATATTTGTCTGAGCATTCACAGATGCTTCTTTCAACATCTATTGCATTTAGCTAAATATGTAATTACATACAGTCAAACGACAAACGAGTAGTAATATAAATGTAATACATTTCTTTTAATAAAAATTGTATAATTGTGATAAATATATACACTGAGTGGCCAATTTATTATGACCACCAGACAGTTTTAAACAAATGAGCTATGGCTGCACGCTGTTGCCGCCAGATGGCGAAGTTGGTAAAAAAAGGGAAAGCTTAGTGCTTGCGACAAAAGTAGAAGTGATTTTTGGTTGACGATATGGGTGACAAAACACGGATTTGACGGACTTTCAACGATCGATGATTGTAGGAGCACGGAGCCATGTAGCGAGTATCACCGAAACCGCCGCATTAGTGAAATGTTCCAGAGCAGCTTTTGTTAAAGTGTTTAAAGACTTGACTGTCAGCCAAAAAAAACTGGGTCTCTACGTGCAACGTGTGGTCGTCATTGACGAGTGACTCCTAGGGCAGAACGGAGAGTGCCCAGACCGGTAACAGACAACAGAAGGGTAACAATGCAGCAAATTACAGACCATCTTAATCAAGGAACCCCTCAAATAATCTTTGCACGTACTGTTCGCCGTTCACTGCATCGGATGGGATATGGCAGCCGGAGTCCTGTTCAAACACCTTTGCTGTCTGCAGTTAACAAGACAAAACGTCTCCAGTTGGCACAGGAGCACAAGGATTGGACAGTCGATAATTGGAAACAAAATATGTGGTAAGATGAATCACGTTTTCAATTGCACCATGCCGATGGCCGAGTGAGAATTTTGCTGACACAGCACGAAATCATGGACCCGAAATGCACTGCTACAACCCTTCAAGCTGGTGGAGGGAGCGTTAGGGTTTGGGAAATGTTTTACTGGCATGCTTTGGACCCTTTAATTCGTGTTGATCAACGTCTGACTGGCACATCATATCTAAACATCGTTGCAGACCAAGTGCATCCTGTCATGTGGATGGTTTATCCCAATGGCGATGGCTACTTTTAACAAGATATTGCGTCCTGCCATAGTGCTCGTATTGTACAGGATTGGTTTCAGATCCATGCCGCTGAGTTTAGTTTGCTTAGGTGCCCCCACAAACTCCAGATCTCAACCCCATTGAGAAATATAGGAATGAAGTTGAACGATGCAATAAACAGCTGGATCCACAACCCTGCAATCTCACACTCCTGGAAAGTGCTATTCATCAAACATGGTCTGAGATTCCAAAAACTTCCTATCAACATCTCGTGGAGTCCATGCCACGAAGATCGACTCAGTATTAATGGCAAAAGGTGGCCCAACGAAGTACTGAGGGGGTGGTCATAATAAAGTGGTCACTTAGTGTATGAGCAGTTACTGAAAGTAAAAATGGCCACAAAACAAACGAATTGAAATTTTAAGACTGCATATATATTTTTTTTTCGGCGGGAGGGGGGGGGTAACGACCACCGTGAGCAATTCGATGGACTCTAAGTAGACTCCTGTCCTTAATTTAAGGCTACTGGTTTAAGGGAAGGGAGAGAGCCAGTGCTGTAAGACAAGCACGACTTCTATGCCTCACTGGGATTCGAACCCGGATCTTTTCTCGGAACAATGACAAGAAGCCAGGGCTCAGAGCTCTGGGCCAAAGGGGTAGCCAAATTTGTTAGACTTATAAAGGTGTATAGTCCGCACACGCTATATACACTGCTGGCCACTCAAAATGCAACCCCGAGAAGGACTCGAGATAGCAAATCCAGATTTACTGGACACATAACAACTGATACAATGATGAAACGATTGAGCTTACAGGCCCGTGCGACTTGCGGAACACGCAGGCATCAACAGTTCGTGTGGCTCCCATGGATGGCAATAATGGCCGCTACACGCCGCGTCATCGGACGAAAGAGGCTTTGGATGTGGGCTTGGGGTATGTCGGTCTAGGCTGCTTTCACACGTTGCCACAGTTCATCAGGCGTATCCGCGGGTAGTGCTTGCCGGTCCACTCGGTTGCCGATCAGCGACCAGACGTGTTCGATGGGCGACATTTCTGGAGAACAGGCGGGCCACGGCAGCAGTGACACCTGGTGGGCCGTGAAAAATTGTGGCACGATGCGTGACACGTGTGGGCGCGCATTGTCCTGTTGAAACGTGGCGGCTGGCTGGTCCTGCTGGTAAGGCAGGCCTACAGGCTCCAAAACGTCGGAGCTGTAGCGGTTTCTGTTGATTGTGCCGGCGATGCGTACCAGAGGGTTGCGGGTGTCATATCCAATTGCGCCCCAAACCACAACGCCAGGCGATGGACCGGTTTCGCGATGCATAATGGAGACGTAATACAGTCTCTCGCCGCGGTGCCGCCACACGCGGATCCGACCATCGTGGAGTTGCAGGCAGAAGAGGTATTTTTCGGAGAAGACAATGTCGAGCCATTTCGTAGTCCAGGTTCGGCGTTCAACTGCCCACTGACGACACTCTCGCCGGTGGTGCAACGTCAATGGTAATCGGAGCAATTAGCGCCGTGCGACAAGTCCCCGCTCCTGCAGACGACGTCGAACGGTACGTGCTGACACAGGTTGCAGCGCAACACACCCTAATTTTTGCGCTAACGTTCGTGTCGTGGCGGTGCGAGCCGTTAATGCCCGCCGCACAACATGCCGGTCCTCTAGCTTGGTGGTGTGCCGCGGCTGCGGCGATCACTCACGTCGATCTGTCCGTCCCTCCTACACCCACCGAATCCATACTCGCCTCACTGTGGCTGGATGGCGTCCCACACGGGCGCCGATGTCTCGGTACGATAAACCGCTGTCGCGATAAGCCATTATTCGTCCTCTGTCGAATTCCGAAACGTGCTGGAATGACTGCTGTATTCGGCGACGACGCATCAGGAAGCTTCTCACGCACAGGTCCGGCAGCACAACACACTTCCACTACTTACACTCCGCCTTCTGTGCACCCTTCTTATAGTGCTTCTCGGTGGCGTGCCGGGCGCACATGATTTGAATATGCCCTGCAATGCTAATCGTTTGAATGTTCTCTCGCGGGCGACGCATGCTGCGAATTTTGCTGCCAATCGGATGCTTCTTTCTTGTTGCTGCATTTTGGGTGGCCAGCAATATCTATACGCATTTGGCTGTTTAGCTAAGTTGAATCCCGATCTTAAAAGCTCCAAGGAATGAATGGATATTGAAATCTAAGAGGTGGCGTCTTGTCCAATGTGTAAAACTGCTTTTAAAAACATGAATTTTGGAGTTCAGGGAAATACTTACTCACTGGATGTAAGGAAAATGGTTCTTTAGAGATAAGAGCACACACCAGCATATCGGCAAGAAAAGGGTAATTCGAGCACTTACTGAAATTGCGCATGATTTATTAGTACATAATCTATTCCATCATGAATTCTCTTCTCTCTCTCTTACACATTACTTGTTCTGTGTTTGTTTCTAAAAAATAACGGCATCTCCTTAGAAGGCAAGATTTTAGGTCGTCATCGGCAAAAGCTTGGGACCAAATGTTGAATCTTACTGTCGAAGGTGAAAGCGAATGGAGTTAATTTAAAACCTAAACTAGAAATACACTCGTACCAAAATAAAAAACGAAGCAGTCAGAAATCGTGCAATCGAGAATAATATTTATAATGAATTAGCTTTGTTTACCTTTTTGCTAAGCTAATTATTATGAATGAATAATGCTCTAAGCTTCAAAATGATGAATTCCCAAAAGGGTGTTGTTACTCGTTAATTATGAACTTAAACAAAGTCTCAACGCTGGTTATTTATATTAAGTAATCAAAGTCATAAACCTAACAGCCAGACAGAGGTCTGACAAAACTAAGAATTGAGAAAGACTGAACTTACAGAACAACTTGTTTATTATGATGACTCCTGGTCAACTAAGGCACTCATATATCACTACTACATAACAACACACTGCAACGCAACACCAACCACCCTCAACTCCAACGCAACAACACAACTACAACGCCACAACAACGCAACAACACAACTACAACGCAACAACACAACTACAACGCCACAACAACGCAAAAACACAACTACAACGCAACAACACAACAACTCACTTCTCGATGAACGCGCCTATATACGAGCTACCACCACGTCATGACTTACACTCATTGCCAGATCTCATTCAGCGGGTGAAATAATATTCCGTTCAGTAGGAAGATAATTTACATAGTAAAATAAAATAACCAGAGATAGTAAAATCAAAAGGAAAGTGAATATAGAGTATACGTTACATCATCTCCCCCTTAATTTTTCTTCTTTTTTTTTTTTTTTTTTTTTGGTTTCCGAAAAATCTATCAATTTTGGAGTGTAAGTCTTACATTTCGATGATTGACGTTTCTCGATCTTTTTTTTTGATTTGTTGTTTGGTGGTAGCCGTATTTACATTATCAACTTGGCATAACAATTTACGAATCTGTATTCGACTGTGAAATTTGTAGTGTAGAACAAACCAAACCTGCATCGGCATACTTTCCTTTTATTCTGCCTAGCAGGAATCACTTTTTTAATTTCAAATTACGTGCCTCATTCGTTGTAATACAGAACAACTGTATCAGCAGCGAAGATTGCCTGAAGCTGCCTAACAGTAACAATTTTATTATTTTCATTTCAAATTACGTTTGCCTCATGCGTGGAAATACAGAACAACTGTATCAGCAGCGAAATTTACCTGGAGCTGCCTAACAGTAACAATTTTATTATTTTACCCCTAAGCACATAGATATATACAAAAAAAGTGGATTAGTAGATGGACATAGAAGAAATATAAAAAAAAAAACACACATATATACACAAAAAGAATGCATAGGCCCACACGAAAAAAAGAAATTCTGACACGCCAACTGGTCGAGCAGGAAAAACAATAAACTGAGAAAAGAACCTGTCCACGAGAACTTACTTATCTCGAGGACGCATAAAAATTCTAGTGCGAAAACGTTTTCCAGGCCTAATGGGACTGGGGAAATCAGGTGGCTTGGATCTCTTCCGGGACAGTAATGGAACATCGGTCTGTTGTCGGTCAGGAATCTGGCGGTCTGGAAATCCCTGCGGCTGAGAAGAACGGTCAGGAACGTCAGAAGTCTGGCGGTCCGGAAATCCCTGCTGCGGCTGATAGGAACGGTCAGGAGTCTGGCGGTCTGGAAATCCCTGCTGCGGCTGATAGGAACGGTCAGGAGTCTGGCGGTCTGGAAATCCCTGCGGCTGAGAAGAACGGTCAGGAACGTCAGAAGTCTGGCGGTCCGGAAATCCCTGCTGCGGCTGATAGGAACGGGCTCCCCAGGCTTTGGATATGAAGTCCCTTGGTGCTGGGGCCCGTTGTGTCCTTCCAGTATCTTTTTGGAGGGACGTGTCTCCGGCCACATCGCTTGTTTTCGTTTACGCCCACGGGGCATGATAGTAGTAGCAGGCATCGGCCCTGTTTGCCCTGAACGGAGGTTCCAGGGGCGAAACCCGGGCGGATGCAAAGATTTCTGCCTTCGTCGCTGTTGCGGCGAAGCAGATTGGGGAGACAAGTGACGTTTGCGCCCAGCTTTTGGTGGTGCTGGACGGAGTGGAATATTAAATGTTGGATTCATAACTGACAAATCCGAAATGTCCGACGCCTCTGAGTCGCTGCTATAATTCAGCGGTCGTGCAGGGCGATGTTTGGATTTGCCTATAGGAATACTTTCCGATGAGGTATTCAAAGAAGAAGTATCCCGCGTTGGTGCAGAGTTAGCCGGAAACGGCGCAGCAATAGTCTTGGCAATGGATGGAGGGAAAGGAACGATACTAGTATTCGACGAACGCGAATCGAGCCTTGGTCTCACGGGAGAATCAGGTTGCGGTTGTAGAAACTCGTCTGGAGGGGGGAGGGTGAAGGAAAAATCACTGGTGATTCGTCAAAAATGTTCGGTGGGTCGTCCACAATTTCTGGCGGTTGAACATGAGATATAGATTCTTGAGTCTGTGGAACAGAAGGTTGAGTAGGATTGATAATGAACTCGATATCCCGTTCGTGATACTTGCGACATTGATCAACATGTACATATTGAAAATTGTTGTTTGGTTTCTCCAGAACAATATTATTTTCAAAGACATTTGCCACCCGATATGGACCTTCGTAGCTGGGTGCAAATTTCTTCACTAAAGTATGCGAAACAGAAGACTGGAAGTGCGTTTCCACGAGAGTGAGATCTCCAACGACAAGATCTGGTTCCCTACGCCTAGAATTATAATATCGTGCTTGAGCCGCTTGTGCTCCTAGCATTGCAACACGAGCTTTTTCTGCCATAATGTGTACTGATTGCGGAGTTGGTCGCTGATTTAGTTCGTCGATAATCCCCGTTAAATTTTCAAAAGGGGTTTTAATTTTGCGACCCAGAAAAAGTTCTGCAGGAGTAATTTTAGTAGACTCGTGGACAGACGAGCGGAGGGCGAACGCAAAAAGTTCTAAATGGTCATCCCATCTTTCATGGTGGTCCATTACGAAAGTCGCAATCATTTTCACTAGCGTTCGGTTAACGCGTTCTGCAGGATTACTCTGGGGATGATATGGGGAAATGAATTTATGTTTAATGTGTAGTCTCGCACACATTCTTTCAAAAATGTCAGAAATAAATTGAGGACCATTATCCGAAACTACTTTATTAGGTGCACCATATCTAGAAAATACTTCATTAACTAAGACATTACAAATAATCTCAGCCGTAGCGGCTTTAATGGGAAAAACTTCAACCCATTTAGAAAAATTATCAGTTAGTACTAAAACATAACGAGCTTTATTTTTAACAGATAATGGATAAGGTCCCAATAAATCTATGGAAATAATATCAAATACATGAGAACTTGAACTAGATTTCAAGTGACCGGCCGGTCTTACAGTACGGTAATTATTAATCTGACACAAGTGACATGATTGAACGTATGCGAGCACACTTTGGTACATGCCAGGCCAATAGGCAACATCCCGCAATTTACAACGGGTCTTGCGAATACCTAAATGGCCTGCAAGAGGTTTGTCATGAAATTCATTTAAAAGAGCCATTCTAAGGGTTCGCGGAATACATGGGCGAAACTCTGCCCTAGTAGTCCGAGACTTTGTATAATAAAGAAGACCCTCTATTACTTCAAAATGTTGTGACCTTCCAGCCAGAGAAGGATCACTTGGTAGGGGCGAACCCGCAAGCAAAAAATTGTAAATATCCCCAAAATCTGGATCATTTATTAGTTCTGCCATTATCTGCTCTCTGAATGTGATATCAGCTATCAGAAGTAAAGGCTGACATCCAGGAGTAGTTTCGGTGGGGACCCCACTAATCGGAACGCGAGATAATGCGTCCGGTAATTGATTCTTATTACCTGGCTGATACGAAATTTTGATATTGCTCTCTTGTAACTTCAGAGCCCACTTCATAAGTCTTTGAGATAGGTGCTTAGCAGAATTCAAATACTGAAGGGCAGAATGATCCGTAATTATGTTAACTGTCAATTCGTTAAGATAACATTGAAATTTATTCAGTGCATACACAACAGCAAGACATTCACGTTCTGTAGCTGAATAATTGCGTTCAGCTTTGGCTAAAGTACGAGACGCAAAAGCTATTGGATGCCCAGCTTGTGACAAAACGCAACCAAGACCAACTCCGGATGCATCAGTATAAATATCAAATTCTTTAGAATGATCCGGGAAAGCCAACACCGGAGGCTGAGTCAATGCAGACTTCAGTGTTTCGAATGCAGCGTTAGCTTCAGGTGTCCAAATAAACTTCTTGTATTTACGCTTTAAAGCATACAATGGCTCACATATTGTAGCATAAGCGGGGACGAACTGCTGATACCATCCGGTCATTCCCAGAAAGCGGGATAGTTCTTTTGCTGTTTTAGGCCGAGGAAAGTCAGCAATAGGCCTAATTTTTTCATTATCAGTGAATAAGCCGTGGGGAGTAATTTTCAACCCCAGATATACAATCTCGTCCCTCGCTATCTGGCATTTACTAGGTTTTAACGTCAAGCCAGCATTGTATATAAGTTGGAACACCTGTTTGAGCAGAGAAAGGTGCTCGTCAAAAGTCTCTGATGTTATAATAATATCATCCAAATAGACATGCACATGTGGACCCAGGACAGGTCTGAGAACCGTGTCCATAAGCTTTTGGAAAGTAGCAGGTGCAGAAGCTAAACCAAAAGGCATACGTAAATATTCATAGGCCCCAAAAGGAGTCACAAAGCCTGTTTTATCGACCGAGTCCGGATGTACTGCCACCTGCATTTATCCACTTGCCAAATCCAAAGTTGACATCCATTTGGTCGACGACAAGTCATTTAGAATATGTGACATGACAGGTAGGGGATAATTGATTGTTTTTGTGACTTGGTTGAGCTTGCGAAAATCTGTCACGAAACGAAATTCATTTGGTTGTTTCTTTGGAACCAAGAAGGCAGGAGCCGCCCAGGCGCTTGTTGATTCCCTGATTATGCCCTGCTTAATCATTTCCGCAATTTGACGTTGCATTTCCTGTTTTTTATGTGGAGCACAAGGGTAAGGTTTCGTCGCAATGGGTTTCGAACCATCAGTGTCAATAACATGATAAACCACCTGTGTGAAACCAGGTTGATCCGAAAACAAACCAGGGCTTTCCTGCAAAAGGAGAGAAAGCTGGTCTCGTTGCCCCTCATTCAATTGGTCACTCAACAATAAACTCGTAATATCTACAGGAACCGTCGGAATCATTTCGACAGGTTCCGGAAAGGAAATCACATGTTGTACAAAATTCAAAGTTATTTGAAACTTGTTAATAAAGTCCATACCCATGAGACATTTCACGGGTAGCTCGTCTATAAGCAGGAAAGAATGTGTAAAACGAGCTTTTCCCAGCCCTAAAGATAATGTGACAGTTCCTGAAATACTGAAGATTTCGTTATTTGCACCTCGCAAATACTGCGTTGCAGGCTGAACATGTATTGCAGAAAAAACATCATTGCAAAACTTTGTATTTAGGGCTGATATCTCAGACCCAGTGTCGAACTTTGTCTCGACAATAATGTCTTCAAGTGTCAAGAATACATCAGGCAACTGAGGAGTTTGAACAGTCACTAATACTGTTTTAGGGTCAGGATGTTTGGTATCAGGAAGCAGGACCGACCCTTCGTCTACTTCCTGTGGAAGTTTAAAGGAATTCTGGTGGTGTTATCATGTGGTCGGAAACCTCGACCCCACCGGGTATCGGGAAAATTTTCACGATAAGGAAAATTGCGTGCACCCTGCGTCGGGAACTCCGCGTGTCTGTTGACATTTTCATATTCGTTACGTCTGCCCTCAGCACGGGCAGAAAAATTATTATTGCCCTGAGCATGATAACGTTCCAAATGCTGCTGAGTGGAACGGGGTCGAGCATACTGTGCATTATGACGATACCCCGTAGCTTGCTCCGAAACTCGTTGCTGGTTCGCCACTCTTCTGTGTGGTGGAACGTATGAAGCTTGGGTGGGCACGTGTGTATGCTCGCGCTGAAAGTTTTGTCTATTATGCCGCTGAGGGTTTTCGGAATAAGCCTCGCGGGGTGCCCGAGCATGGTGAGTTGCAGCATGTTTGCCATGTCGCTCTTCATACGTGCGTATGAGGCGAAGGCATTCATGAATAGTGGTAGGGTGTCGAACCTCCAGAAAATCTTGCAAGAATGGGTCGAGCTGCTGTACGAGGGTATCCAACATGTCAACATGACTGGCATGTGGATCCCATAGATTATATAGGCGTGTAGTTTCCAACGCAAATGCAACAGGGCTATCATTGGGACCCTGCTGACGAGAAAACAGCTGTTGGGCAAGGCTAGCTCGACTGAGGCCGAAAGGAAAGACCTCCAAGAATTCTGCACGGAAATTCTCATAATGAGAATCCGGGTTCGACCCTCGCCACTGCCGATACCAGGTCTTGGCGGTATCTCTCAAGCAAGTTCCGGCAATTGGGACCTTGCAGTCTTCCGGAATATTATATAAATCAAAATGGTCTTCCAGATCTTCGAGGAACTTTAAAGACCCCTCCAAACCATTGAAATAAATTGTTCCTGCATGCGGCACGAAATGGGCAAGCATTCTGCTTCGCTGAGAGGATTGAATTCCCTCAGCTACGACCCGCGACTCAGAGTGATAAGAAGCTGGTGCATTCCGAAATGGTGAAGAATGCTGGGGTATGTGTAGATTATTCATATCCAAGTCAGAGCCACAGGCTTCGTACAAATTGTCCAAACAAACACCATTACCCTCGAGACTTGCCGGAAGGTGGAAATTTGCAGTTGTCTCAGGTAAGGAAGCCATGGGTAATAATAGTCAGGATCTCGTGTTCGAGAAAAGTTCGGGCGCCAATTATAATGAATTAGCTTTGTTTACCTTTTTGCTAAGCTAATTATTATGAATGAATAATGCTCTAAGCTTCAAAATGATGAATTCCCAAAAGGGTGTTGTTACTCGTTAATTATGAACTTAAACAAAGTCTCAACGCTGGTTATTTATATTAAGTAATCAAAGTCATAAACCTAACAGCCAGACAGAGGTCTGACAAAACTAAGAATTGAGAAAGACTGAACTTACAGAACAACTTGTTTATTATGATGACTCCTGGTCAACTAAGGCACTCATATATCACTACTACATAACAACACACTGCAACGCAACACCAACCACCCTCAACTCCAACGCAACAACACAACTACAACGCCACAACAACGCAACAACACAACTACAACGCAACAACACAACTACAACGCCACAACAACGCAAAAACACAACTACAACGCAACAACACAACAACTCACTTCTCGATGAACGCGCCTATATACGAGCTACCACCACGTCATGACTTACACTCATTGCCAGATCTCATTCAGCGGGTGAAATAATATTCCGTTCAGTAGGAAGATAATTTACATAGTAAAATAAAATAACCAGAGATAGTAAAATCAAAAGGAAAGTGAATATAGAGTATACGTTACATCATCTCCCCCTTAATTTTTCTTCTTCTTTTTTTTTTTTTTTTTTTTTTTTTGGTTTCCGAAAAATCTATCAATTTTGGAGTGTAAGTCTTACATTTCGATGATTGACGTTTCTCGATCTTTTTTTGATTTGTTGTTTGGTGGTAGCCGTATTTACATTATCAACTTGGCATAACAATTTACGAATCTGTATTCGACTGTGAAATTTGTAGTGTAGAACAAACCAAACCTGCATCGGCATACTTTCCTTTTATTCTGCCTAGCAGGAATCACTTTTTTAATTTCAAATTACGTGACTCATTCGTTGTAATACAGAACAACTGTATCAGCAGCGAAGATTGCCTGAAGCTGCCTAACAGTAACAATTTTATTATTTTCATTTCAAATTACGTTTGCCTCATGCGTGGAAATACAGAACAACTGTATCAGCAGCGAAATTTACCTGGAGCTGCCTAACAGTAACAATTTTATTATTTTACCCCTAAGCACATAGATATATACAAAAAAAGTGGATTAGTAGATGGACATAGAAGAAATATAAAAAAAAAACACACATATATACACAAAAAGAATGCATAGGCCCACACGAAAAAAAGAAATTCTGACACGCCAACTGGTCGAGCAGGAAAAACAATAAACTGAGAAAAGAACCTGTCCACGAGAACTTACTTATCTCGAGGACGCATAAAAAATTCTAGTGCGAAAACGTTTTCCAGGCCTAATGGGACTGGGGAAATCAGGTGGCTTGGATCTCTTCCGGGACAGTAATGGAACATCGGTCTGTTGTCGGTCAGGAATCTGGCGGTCTGGAAATCCCTGCGGCTGAGAAGAACGGTCAGGAACGTCAGAAGTCTGGCGGTCCGGAAATCCCTGCTGCGGCTGATAGGAACGGTCAGGAGTCTGGCGGTCTGGAAATCCCTGCTGCGGCTGATAGGAACGGTCAGGAGTCTGGCGGTCTGGAAATCCCTGCGGCTGAGAAGAACGGTCAGGAACGTCAGAAGTCTGGCGGTCCGGAAATCCCTGCTGCGGCTGATAGGAACGGGCTCCCCAGGCTTTGGATATGAAGTCCCTTGGTGCTGGGGCCCGTTGTGTCCTTCCAGTATCTTTTTGGAGGGACGTGTCTCCGGCCACATCGCTTGTTTTCGTTTACGCCCACGGGGCATGATAGTAGTAGCAGGCATCGGCCCTGTTTGCCCTGAACGGAGGTTCCAGGGGCGAAACCCGGGCGGATGCAAAGATTTCTGCCTTCGTCGCTGTTGCGGCGAAGCAGATTGGGAGACAAGTGACGTTTGCGCCCAGCTTTTGGTGGTGCTGGACGGAGTGGAATATTAAATGTTGGATTCATAACTGACAAATCCGAAATGTCCGACGCCTCTGAGTCGCTGCTATAATTCAGCGGTCGTGCAGGGCGATGTTTGGATTTGCCTATAGGAATACTTTCCGATGAGGTATTCAAAGAAGAAGTATCCCGCGTTGGTGCAGAGTTAGCCGGAAACGGCGCAGCAATAGTCTTGGCAATGGATGGAGGGAAAGGAACGATACTAGTATTCGACGAACGCGAATCGAGCCTTGGTCTCACGGGAGAATCAGGTTGCGGTTGTAGAAACTCGTCTGGAGGGGGAGGGTGAAGGAAAAATCACTGGTGATTCGTCAAAAATGTTCGGTGGGTCGTCCACAATTTCTGGCGGTTGAACATGAGATATAGATTCTTGAGTCTGTGGAACAGAAGGTTGAGTAGGATTGATAATGAACTCGATATCCCGTTCGTGATACTTGCGACATTGATCAACATGTACATATTGAAAATTGTTGTTTGGTTTCTCCAGAACAATATTATTTTCAAAGACATTTGCCACCCGATATGGACCTTCGTAGCTGGGTGCAAATTTCTTCACTAAAGTATGCGAAACAGAAGACTGGAAGTGCGTTTCCACGAGAGTGAGATCTCCAACGACAAGATCTGGTTCCCTACGCCTAGAATTATAATATCGTGCTTGAGCCGCTTGTGCTCCTAGCATTGCAACACGAGCTTTTTCTGCCATAATGTGTACTGATTGCGGAGTTGGTCGCTGATTTAGTTCGTCGATAATCCCCGTTAAATTTTCAAAAGGGGTTTTAATTTTGCGACCCAGAAAAAGTTCTGCAGGAGTAATTTTAGTAGACTCGTGGACAGACGAGCGGAGGGCGAACGCAAAAAGTTCTAAATGGTCATCCCATCTTTCATGGTGGTCCATTACGAAAGTCGCAATCATTTTCACTAGCGTTCGGTTAACGCGTTCTGCAGGATTACTCTGGGGATGATATGGGGAAATGAATTTATGTTTAATGTGTAGTCTCGCACACATTCTTTCAAAAATGTCAGAAATAAATTGAGGACCATTATCCGAAACTACTTTATTAGGTGCACCATATCTAGAAAATACTTCATTAACTAAGACATTACAAATAATCTCAGCCGTAGCGGCTTTAATGGGAAAAACTTCAACCCATTTAGAAAAATTATCAGTTAGTACTAAAACATAACGAGCTTTATTTTTAACAGATAATGGATAAGGTCCCAATAAATCTATGGAAATAATATCAAATACATGAGAACTTGAACTAGATTTCAAGTGACCGGCCGGTCTTACAGTACGGTAATTATTAATCTGACACAAGTGACATGATTGAACGTATGCGAGCACACTTTGGTACATGCCAGGCCAATAGGCAACATCCCGCAATTTACAACGGGTCTTGCGAATACCTAAATGGCCTGCAAGAGGTTTGTCATGAAATTCATTTAAAAGAGCCATTCTAAGGGTTCGCGGAATACATGGGCGAAACTCTGCCCTAGTAGTCCGAGACTTTGTATAATAAAGAAGACCCTCTATTACTTCAAAATGTTGTGACCTTCCAGCCAGAGAAGGATCACTTGGTAGGGGCGAACCCGCAAGCAAAAAATTGTAAATATCCCCAAAATCTGGATCATTTATTAGTTCTGCCATTATCTGCTCTCTGAATGTGATATCAGCTATCAGAAGTAAAGGCTGACATCCAGGAGTAGTTTCGGTGGGGACCCCACTAATCGGAACGCGAGATAATGCGTCCGGTAATTGATTCTTATTACCTGGCTGATACGAAATTTTGATATTGCTCTCTTGTAACTTCAGAGCCCACTTCATAAGTCTTTGAGATAGGTGCTTAGCAGAATTCAAATACTGAAGGGCAGAATGATCCGTAATTATGTTAACTGTCAATTCGTTAAGATAACATTGAAATTTATTCAGTGCATACACAACAGCAAGACATTCACGTTCTGTAGCTGAATAATTGCGTTCAGCTTTGGCTAAAGTACGAGACGCAAAAGCTATTGGATGCCCAGCTTGTGACAAAACGCAACCAAGACCAACTCCGGATGCATCAGTATAAATATCAAATTCTTTAGAATGATCCGGGAAAGCCAACACCGGAGGCTGAGTCAATGCAGACTTCAGTGTTTCGAATGCAGCGTTAGCTTCAGGTGTCCAAATAAACTTCTTGTATTTACGCTTTAAAGCATACAATGGCTCACATATTGTAGCATAAGCGGGGACGAACTGCTGATACCATCCGGTCATTCCCAGAAAGCGGGATAGTTCTTTTGCTGTTTTAGGCCGAGGAAAGTCAGCAATAGGCCTAATTTTTTCATTATCAGTGAATAAGCCGTGGGGAGTAATTTTCAACCCCAGATATACAATCTCGTCCCTCGCTATCTGGCATTTACTAGGTTTTAACGTCAAGCCAGCATTGTATATAAGTTGGAACACCTGTTTGAGCAGAGAAAGGTGCTCGTCAAAAGTCTCTGATGTTATAATAATATCATCCAAATAGACATGCACATGTGGACCCAGGACAGGTCTGAGAACCGTGTCCATAAGCTTTTGGAAAGTAGCAGGTGCAGAAGCTAAACCAAAAGGCATACGTAAATATTCATAGGCCCCAAAAGGAGTCACAAAGCCTGTTTTATCGACCGAGTCCGGATGTACTGCCACCTGCATTTATCCACTTGCCAAATCCAAAGTTGACATCCATTTGGTCGACGACAAGTCATTTAGAATATGTGACATGACAGGTAGGGGATAATTGATTGTTTTTGTGACTTGGTTGAGCTTGCGAAAATCTGTCACGAAACGAAATTCATTTGGTTGTTTCTTTGGAACCAAGAAGGCAGGAGCCGCCCAGGCGCTTGTTGATTCCCTGATTATGCCCTGCTTAATCATTTCCGCAATTTGACGTTGCATTTCCTGTTTTTTATGTGGAGCACAAGGGTAAGGTTTCGTCGCAATGGGTTTCGAACCATCAGTGTCAATAACATGATAAACCACCTGTGTGAAACCAGGTTGATCCGAAAACAAACCAGGGCTTTCCTGCAAAAGGAGAGAAAGCTGGTCTCGTTGCCCCTCATTCAATTGGTCACTCAACAATAAACTCGTAATATCTACAGGAACCGTCGGAATCATTTCGACAGGTTCCGGAAAGGAAATCACATGTTGTACAAAATTCAAAGTTATTTGAAACTTGTTAATAAAGTCCATACCCATGAGACATTTCACGGGTAGCTCGTCTATAAGCAGGAAAGAATGTGTAAAACGAGCTTTTCCCAGCCCTAAAGATAATGTGACAGTTCCTGAAATACTGAAGATTTCGTTATTTGCACCTCGCAAATACTGCGTTGCAGGCTGAACATGTATTGCAGAAAAAACATCATTGCAAAACTTTGTATTTAGGGCTGATATCTCAGACCCAGTGTCGAACTTTGTCTCGACAATAATGTCTTCAAGTGTCAAGAATACATCAGGCAACTGAGGAGTTTGAACAGTCACTAATACTGTTTTAGGGTCAGGATGTTTGGTATCAGGAAGCAGGACCGACCCTTCGTCTACTTCCTGTGGAAGTTTAAAGGAATTCTGGTGGTGTTATCATGTGGTCGGAAACCTCGACCCCACCGGGTATCGGGAAAATTTTCACGATAAGGAAAATTGCGTGCACCCTGCGTCGGGAACTCCGCGTGTCTGTTGACATTTTCATATTCGTTACGTCTGCCCTCAGCACGGGCAGAAAAATTATTATTGCCCTGAGCATGATAACGTTCCAAATGCTGCTGAGTGGAACGGGGTCGAGCATACTGTGCATTATGACGATACCCCGTAGCTTGCTCCGAAACTCGTTGCTGGTTCGCCACTCTTCTGTGTGGTGGAACGTATGAAGCTTGGGTGGGCACGTGTGTATGCTCGCGCTGAAAGTTTTGTCTATTATGCCGCTGAGGGTTTTCGGAATAAGCCTCGCGGGGTGCCCGGAGCATGGTGAGTTGCAGCATGTTTGCCATGTCGCTCTTCATACGTGCGTATGAGGCGAAGGCATTCATGAATAGTGGTAGGGTGTCGAACCTCCAGAAAATCTTGCAAGAATGGGTCGAGCTGCTGTACGAGGGTATCCAACATGTCAACATGACTGGCATGTGGATCCCATAGATTATATAGGCGTGTAGTTTCCAACGCAAATGCAACAGGGCTATCATTGGGACCCTGCTGACGAGAAAACAGCTGTTGGGCAAGGCTAGCTCGACTGAGGCCGAAAGGAAAGACCTCCAAGAATTCTGCACGGAAATTCTCATAATGAGAATCCGGGTTCGACCTCGCCACTGCCGATACCAGGTCTTGGCGGTATCTCTCAAGCAAGTTCCGGCAATTGGGACCTTGCAGTCTTCCGGAATATTATATAAATCAAAATGGTCTTCCAGATCTTCGAGGAACTTTAAAGACCCCTCCAAACCATTGAAATAAATTGTTCCTGCATGCGGCACGAAATGGGCAAGCATTCTGCTTCGCTGAGAGGATTGAATTCCCTCAGCTACGACCCGCGACTCAGAGTGATAAGAAGCTGGTGCATTCCGAAATGGTGAAGAATGCTGGGGTATGTGTAGATTATTCATATCCAAGTCAGAGCCACAGGCTTCGTACAAATTGTCCAAACAAACACCATTACCCTCGAGACTTGCCGGAAGGTGGAAATTTGCAGTTGTCTCAGGTAAGGAAGCCATGGGTAATAATAGTCAGGATCTCGTGTTCGAGAAAAGTTCGGGCGCCAATTATAATGAATTAGCTTTGTTTACCTTTTTGCTAAGCTAATTATTATGAATGAATAATGCTCTAAGCTTCAAAATGATGAATTCCCAAAAGGGTGTTGTTACTCGTTAATTATGAACTTAAACAAAGTCTCAACGCTGGTTATTTATATTAAGTAATCAAAGTCATAAACCTAACAGCCAGACAGAGGTCTGACAAAACTAAGAATTGAGAAAGACTGAACTTACAGAACAACTTGTTTATTATGATGACTCCTGGTCAACTAAGGCACTCATATATCACTACTACATAACAACACACTGCAACGCAACACCAACCACCCTCAACTCCAACGCAACAACACAACTACAACGCCACAACAACGCAACAACACAACTACAACGCAACAACACAACTACAACGCCACAACAACGCAACAACACAACTACAACGCAACAACACAACAACTCACTTCTCGATGAACGCGCCTATATACGAGCTACCACCACGTCATGACTTACACTCATTGCCAGATCTCATTCAGCGGGTGAAATAATATTCCGTTCAGTAGGAAGATAATTTACATAGTAAAATAAAATAACCAGAGATAGTAAAATCAAAAAGGAAAGTGAATATAGAGTATACGTTACATATTGGTATGTGCAATGTACATATATTGGAAAGAAAATTGTTGCAACTCCAGAGCAGTTGTGCCATTTATTTGTACAAAGGAGCCATGCGAGTAGAACAAATCAGTACGTCGTGGTCCCTTGACTGGCTCGGATAAAATCTGTTCCCCACGTGGTATATACACGTACAGTTCATGGAAACTGCACTCAGATAGAGCATGCCAGATGGTGCCCATATGGACGGCTAATTCAGCTGTATTGAGGGTTAGGGCGCAGGTGGTGTCCCATCATGTACCAAACATTATCGATTGGTAAAAGGTCGGGCGACCGGGCTGGCAGCGGAAGACTGTCGATATTACAGAAGTAAGAAGGGGAGAGTCACGCCGTGTGTGTCCGAGCATTGTACGTTTGAAGAAATCCTCGGTGATGCTGCGTTTGGAATGCCAACAAAAGAGGTAGTAGAATCTCTTCGACGTACAGTTGAGCCGTGAGGATGTACGCGCCATTCCGAACTTATATAACTACACTGGATACTTCATGATAGAGGTGGAGGTACTATCGATGGCACTGTTGATAATATCGATAATTTTGTTTAACTCAGTTCATCGATAGGTTTTTTAGCTATCCAAAGTTTTAGGTTTTTCAATGCTGTAAGTGTAAATCACAATGGTGTGTAAACTATTCAGCTTCCACCGATAGCTTTGATGACTTGGACACTCATTTCCACCTCATTTATACTAGTGTCGAAAACATTGAGCCCAGCCATATTGATACATGATGACAATGCGAAACTAAAGTTGTAATCAATAGGGTAAACGGTGATGGTATGTGGTTATTGCACTCTGTAGCACATTTCAGTCGAATTAAGACGAAGTCGAAAGCATTGTTCTTGTTGTTTGTACTGGAAGTTTAAAGGTGCGTCAGGTGTTGCAACAGTTATTTGTTGAGGGTAAGTAATCGGCAATAATGGGCAAACTTAAAAAATTATTTTGTACAACTTTATTTTTCTTTTGGTAAGGATGTGGTCGACTCAAAATGTAGCCTTTGCAGAAAGAATTACAAAACGTCCAGCAATAGGACAAATCTTCGTAATAATTTAAAAGGACAGAATCTAGCTCCTGTTGTTTTAACTGATCCCAGAAAAAACAATTTGGGAACAATCCCGCTCAAAACGTTATTTATTCAAGTTCTGCAGAAACATTACCACGATTTTAATAAACATTATAGAAAAATTACTTTTGCTTACAAAACTGCACAATTTTCTTCTTCCGCTTTTGTGAATAAAAACAGAAAAAACATACAGTAAAGAAAGAAAGTAAGAATTAAAGAGCCACGAATTAGCTCGTTGTTTGTGCAAAATATTTTCTTCATGACTTTTGCTCTCTCACTTCGGGAGCATATCGTCAAAACTTAGATTCCCCGCCCCGGTGTCGCAGTGGTGTAAGTGCTGGCTTCTGATCGTTTGTCCGAGATTGGCCCGGATTAGAAACCCGTGAGGAATGGATGTTGTGGTTGTGTTTGTCTTACAACGCTGGCATCTCCCTTCCCTGAAACCAGTCGCCCTAAATTAGGGATGGGCGAGTTGCTCACTGTGCTCCTTAAACTCCAAACCATTAAAAAAAAATGCTTAGTTTCAACGTCTATCGGAGCTTAGCTTTCTGAATATGTGGAAAAGTAGGAAAAATTCTTGTCAGAAATAATTTTTCCTCCAGGAAAACAAGTTTTCGGCCAAGAAACTTTGCCAACACACAAGCGATAGCTATTGATTGTTCTTTTATGGCTATCGAACTATCGATAGACGATGGAGTACTATCGGCTATCGACAGTTCTCCACTTCTACTTCACGATCACACTTCGTACACTCGGTTGGGAAGAAAATTGTAGCTCATCATTTTTTTATTTCTTTTTTTTTATTTTTTAATCTTCTCAGTTACTGTGAGCATCGAATATAAATATATAACGGTTGTTTAAGTAATGGTAACATTTTCTTGAGATCAGTACTGAATATTATATGATTTGCAAAATCGTTCAGGAATGTCAACAACAGGTATTTCATAATAGAAAATGTTCATTCTTCTTAAAAAGCATGTCACAGGCGGTATATTTGTAGAGAATATTTCACAAGGATTGCGCTGCAAATGTACTTTTGCCACAAATTGAAAAATATGTTTCTTGGAGCCACAGGTTAGTCAACGCAGGTTTCAGTTTATTATCCTTAAATTATTTTTTATAAAAAATTTTAGAAACTTATTCTTCTTAATCTTGACGCAATAGAGTTTAACATCTCGCCTTTTAATAGGTTGTTTTAAGGGGAAAATCTTGTCAATGTTTAAGGTCTGAAGAAGATAAACATTCAGTCTTTTTCGCAAGCAGTGAATATCCATTCTAATGCTACGACATAAAAACACCTTATTAATTATAGATTAATCAATAACTTCTGCATTACATTGAATGAGTACACAGATACCAGTTCGTAAATTAAATGATTTTCGCAATGGACCAAAAAATTGTTATGTTTAGTTTCGAGTAGCTGTGCTTTTACTTAAATACCACCCATCTGGCTTTTTTATGCCTGCATTTGCTGGCTGATACTTTTTTTCCTGTTTCAATTCCACTTTTCAGGCATTCCCTGCAATCTCAGAAATATTTCCATTTTCTAATCGAATATAAAATGCCATGTGAGATATGTTCCTAATGTTTCATTTCCTGGAGATGATTAGAGTCAAATTGCAACCGATAAGGAAAGCAAATTAGATACGAACGATGGTATAACAGCTAAGTTTCACATTGGAAAAAACAGAGCAATCCAGTTTTATAAATTGCTAACATCTGATTTTACGTGCTTGAATACAAAGCCACCACGGCAATGCTGAGTCGTTCATGCTTCGAAACACATAGAACTGAACGAAACGGACTCCTTAATTCTGTAGAATTTAATCGTGCTCCTAAAATTGAGAGCCTGCGTTAATTGGACAAAGGAAGTTGATAGACAGTACTACAACATTAGATCACAGGCTCCTCATTGTTTACGCGAAAGCAATTAGCTGATGAAAAAAGTGTTGTACATATCTAAGATGTCAGCGACGACCGTACGGCAGAGATGTTTATTCACTTCGTTATCGCATATTGTTAACTAGGTAAATAACAAAACAATAACCTGAAAGAAAGACAATCACATTACTATCCTTACTTGTAAATCTTCCTACCCGCACCAGCAACGCTAAGGGGACAACTGAGTATATGACTGATGAATCATCAGAAACCTATTGGGATCTACAGAAACGGTAAACACCGATACGTGATTGCTATTAAAAACGGCGGATGCCGCAACGTGTTCCACAAAAGCTAAACAGGTTTTGCCTGAAAGTTACTTAATATTTCCCTTTCTAGGCAAATCAAAGCAATGAGAAATATGTTTATTACTTTTATTAAAACTAATAAAATACAATACGTTCCACATGTCCAATATTGTCCGGCACACAGGCGAACACATCATTTACCGTGGCAGCATTCGGTAAACTTTATTCTGTTTTTCATGGGAAAGACATGCAAAAGAGAAAAAATTTCACTTTCTCAATGAATATTTTGTTTTCCAAAGCATTTTTTCCACTCAACATCATGGCAAGCAAAACTATCTCTAACAAATTGAAAAATGTTTCCCCTGTTGCATGGCTTGTCCTTAAAAAACAATAAAGTTTTTCGAACACTTCTCCCTTACATATTTATCGCACGTACTCCAACAGCGGATTCAATGTCTACACATCCGTACTTTCGTCCAACTGTAAATCAAAATATCTGCAGGAACACACATGTAATAGTGATTGTTCTTCCACATTGTGTGACATTGATGTTATGCGGCGTGCAACACTTCCGTTTGATAACAGGAATTTTATCAATAAACCGTTGTTATTATCTCCGAGCATAATATTCTTAATTTTGCTGGGCGTTTTAAAAGCTTCTCAGCAAACAGTGGGACATTTTCCTGGTTTAGTTTCAAGGAGTGATACTCTGAACGAAACCATGCACGTTCTATAATTCACCCACAATCCCTTATGAACAGCCGTGCTTCAGCTGTAGTAGGAAATGTTATGGCTAATATTAGCCTTCCTCTTGTGATAAGGTTCAACATTCATAACAATTTGAACCATATACTAAGCGGGACGTGCATCTAATAAATTTGTGACATAACCTCATATATAGGTTACATACGTATCAATGTAAAACTTACACGCCGATCTGCCAAAGTAGGTAGGTGTAGAATTGTCCTGAATCTTATTCATTACTGCCATACGTTATATACACATGTCACAATTAGAAGATGAAAGTAAATACACTGGCGGAGAGTGAAAAAGAACACCAAGAAGGAGACGTCTGATACCAACGAAATGTATACAGCATAATAACGGAATACAGAGGTTAACGTGATCAAAACATTATGGGAAAATACAGCTGTATTTGCTGGTAACCTGAAAAAAGCATTTCCATGTAACATGGTTAGTACGAGGTTGAACCGCCATGAACTGCGTCACACTGTGCAATTCTGGCATGGAGTCTGTCGTACAGATGTTGGATGTAAGTTTGGGGTATTGAGTTCCAAGCATCCTCAACCTGGACGCGTAAATCGGGGATAGGCGTGGCTGGCCGTGGAGACCGGATAAGTCGTTGTCCCATGAAATCTCACATGCGTTCAATGGGGGACAAATCCGGTGAACGTGCAGGCAATGAAAGTTGTCTCACACCCTGAAGTGTATGTTGCGTTGCACGTGCCGTGCGTGGGCGTGCGTTGTCTTGCTGGAAAACACCACGATGGACCGACCTTACAAATGGCACAACAACGGGCTAAATGATGTTGTTGATGTAGGAGGTGCTGTTTAACGTACCCGGTACAAACACTAGTTTTGTACGGGAGAGATAGCTGATCGCTCCTTACACCAGGAGACCAGGTGTAGGCCCTGTGTGTCGCTGGCGGATGCAATAAGGCTGGAGACGCTCATCTGTGCGCCTGCGAACACGCATACGGCCATTGGAGGCTCCCAAGCAGAATCTGCTATCATCGCTGAACACGACAGATCGTCATTGCGTTCTCCATTGCAGACGTTGGCGACACCACTGCAGCAGTTCCTGACGCTGGGCTGGTGCCAGAGGTACACATGCCAGAGGCACACGTGCACGTAGTCCTGCATCCAGTAGACGGTTGCGGATTGTTCGCACAGTCACCTCAGGTGCAACGGCAGCTCGGATTTGCGTCTCAGTGGATGTTCTGCTCGACAACGCCGCTCTTCTTATGCGTCGATCGGTCCGCTCATCCGCCCGTCTGTGACTCCCGGTTCCACGTCTTCACGTGTGGGAATGATCCTCGGACCATCCTCGCCACCATCGTACCACCACCGATACTTCAAGCCCAATTCGCTCCGCAATACGGCGATACGACCATCCGGCCTTGCGGAGTCCAACTAGACGACCTGGCTCAAAGTCCGATAACTGCTGAAATCGTACACGTCTTTCATGTCCAGGCATTGCAGCTTCTTCAGGGTCTTTGCACGTGTCCGTACGCCGACGACTGATTACATTCACTTCGCCGTACTCCTTAAATACCACCGACGATAATTTGCATATTATGCCGTGCTGTGGCGTAAGCGCTCACCGGTTGGTCCCGAAATTAACATCACACCTACGTACACTCGCCCCTATTAACATATATAAATTTCATGATCGTCCGCCAATTCCTCTTTGGTGGTCGTTTTTCACTTTCCGCCAGTGTATTAATAAAAACAATATGTAATGTTTGCACTAATACAATAATGTGGACCAACTCGGAATTTTTATGGCAAAATATTACCTCAAAGACGTTCAGAAGTCCTGATGTGCGGGCAGACATAATGAAAGTGTATAATTCTACAAAATCTTTAGCAGTAAAACATATGAGAGATTTTATATTCTAAAAGTGAAATTCTTCCAATCTTACGGTCATAAAATGCTCTAATATACAAGCCGCGGAGTTCAAGTTCACCGTAGCATCTAGGACATGAACACTAAAAACCAACTAATTAAAAACATTATTATGATTTTTAATTTAATTTATCCTTCCAGTTCTTACATATAGGGCAGATACAAGGAGCTTAACTGAAATAGACATTCAAAGGCTGCAGACAACTGAAAAAACATGGAGAGATGCATGCTTGGTGTAATCAGGGAAGAGAAGAAGAGGACCTCGTGGATAGGGAAAATGACAAGAGTGGCAGACATCATGATTAGGGTAAAATGCCTAAAATGGCAATGGGCTGGCCATGTTGCCAAAAGCACGGACTACCGATGGACAACAGAAATGTTTGACTGAATTCCAAGGGACAGAAAAAGAAGCAGAAGAAGACCACTTGGGAGATTGATGGATGGAATTCGAAAGCAAGCCGTAGTATCATTGAGGTGACTGGCTCACGATATAAGGTTCTCACAGAAATTTGATTGGAGAGACTTTCATCGAGCAGTGTATTGATAATAGTTAACAATAATGATGATGTATGTAGCTCCGATATCTACATCTTTCTGAGCAATCCGCATGAAACATAACTCTTATTTAATTGCAGCTAATCTCTTTTATTATTAGTAACGCTCTGTTATACTCAGCGTGAGTAATCCTCTACGGTGTAGTGTCGTGAGATATATTTTAAGTTCTACAGAAGCCAATATCTGCAACGTTTAGAGATTCAGAACTACAAAAATGTGTTGTAATAACTTGTATTCAGGTTTCTCTTCTAATATCCGAGATTTCCACAGTTTTCGTAAAAACAAAATCATATATTTTACAAAAAATAGAAAACCACTTAATAAAATATAAAAAGTCGGACGGTTTATCTAGGACTATATAAAAGACTTTGAGATCTCCACCAGAATTCAGTCTGTAGTGGATTTCATGAGGTATCTTCATCTTAGAAAAAAGGTGGCTTCGTTTCTGTTTCCGCAGAAAACAGACTGTTATCCATTAAACGAAAGTAAATAGAATATAGCTGCTGAATACATTTTTAATAGTTTCAAGTTGAAATCTTTGAAGATTGAAATAAAACTGAAGGAAAGATGAGTGTTTGGGATTTGAAGAAAAATCATGGAGCACACCACAGAGTTACGGACCGTGAGAAAATGCTCATGGTGGTAAGCGTTTTAATTTAGATAGAGTTTGTAAAGGACAGTGCGGGTATTGCTCTTCAAGAATGAAAAACTTTGTTTCCAGATCAACATTCTATTTGTGATTTTTCCACGTAAGTAAAAATTTCCTATTTTTTTTCTTTTTAAGTTTCAGATTTTGAAATCATTGGTCAACACAAACATTTATGAGACGCATCTACTCTTAAATGTACCTCAAACATTCATATACTGGATGAAATAAAACCGCGGAAAGTGAAATCCATAATACATGTGACAAAAGCAACAAAAACAATGGAATCAATTAGGTATCTTTCTCTAACAAATTTTAAAAACGTTGCACAAAATACAACCATTTCATTCAGTCAGTATTTTAAACCTATTTAGAAAGAATCATTTCGCCAACAATCGTCAACGTCAGATCACGTTTCCTAACAGTTTTAACAAACAAAAGAATCCTACGTGACACACAAAGCTGGAAATGATAAAAAAAAACATTGTGAAAAAACGCAAAGAGGCTCGTATCGTTGATGGTTCCCATGGTTTTTTGCATGAATTCTATTATCAATAGAACTAGAGATATGGCTTTTCAGTGTAAAGCTACTATCCGTGAAAACTGTAGGTCTCTAGATCACCCAATAGATGACTGTTTCCTACCATGAGGGATTTGTGGATCTGAAGGTCACATGAGGTCTTACGACATTGTTTTCTCCCGTCCCTGGAACCGGTGTCCTTGAATTAGAGTCGGGTGACTGCTTACGGCCCAATGAATTAATTATGGTGGTCGTTAACTTTCAAGCTTACGACATTGTTTTCTCCCGTCCCTGGAACCAGTGACCTTAAATTAGAAACGGGTGACTGATTATGGCCCAATGAATTGATTATGGTGATCGTTAAACTTTCAGTCAAAAAGAAAATAAATTCTCTGTGAGAGATAGAGGAAATTTCGGTCTTGATGAATGTGGCACATGATGTTAGATTTAGAATTATTGATAAAGCATTACACCACAAATCCAATCATAAAACCAAGGTAGATGATATCTTGAACTTGAGTTCATTTCAACCAATTTGGTTGCAACGTCAACAAGAAAAGTTGGGTACACACATTAAAGATTTAAAATTTAAAGTACCCCGTCAAATAATTCCAAATCACAAGTGGTAACTGTAAATTTTGCGGACAAGCAGAAACTACTTAACAATTTTTTCCTGATTGCAACCTTCCAAGATACGTTTAGATATGGTTGCAAAACTACTTGAAGTTAAAAGAAAATTTTACGAAAGAGCCGATAATGTTTCATTGACATCTTAATTACAGTAACTTGAAAAACAATGCTATTTATTACTTAATTGCAACTGCCAAACATAATATATGGAAAAATATATTTTTTTTGTGATTTAAACAGAAATATAAAATCCATAACAGATATAACTGGCAATCAAGTGCGTTTTTAGAAGAGTTTTACCATTTGCGGTAAGATTTGGCAAGGATTGGCCCATTTGGTTTATTTTGCGATCCTGAGTCAGTTCTCTGGACAACCACCGTGCTCAAATTTTCCAGAAATTCAAAGGATCATGCATTATCATTTAGGACGGACCGTGAGAACGCCCTATCGCAGTTCATACAATGACAGTTCTTTCCTAGCAGATAATTAATATACTTCATTCATTTTGCTACATATGCTGAAACGCCATCGATTCCCGGCTGAAGTTCTTCCAGTTTTCACTTCTACCGACAACTTCGTCAGTTTTTACTCGGAGCTTGCAGCGCAGGACAAGTATGGAATAAAAACCGAATTTAAAACCCCAAATTTTTTTTCAGGTATTTAGATAAATGTATTGCATTACAGTCGCGAAATAAAATTCATGGAAGGATTTGCACTAAAAATTATTCACACTATATTCTCTGAATAAAGAATCTACAATTATAAAAAAAGGTGCAGAACGTTAACTGAAAGCTAAGTTTATTAATTTAAATTTGCTTTAAAGCTAGTATTGCAGAGTGTCCATCGAAGCAACAGTTGGAGGCTTTGTGCCCAACATCTCCAGAGCTGGTCTATGACCATCCTTCAGAGATGGTCCCGCGTTTGAATGCCGGTGAGGCATGGATGTTGTATGCTGTACTTGTCTTAAGACAGTGTGTCTCTCCTATCCGTGGAACCAATTTCCCAAACTTAGGGTCGGGAGTATGCTTACAGCCTGTCGAGCTGCTTTAGATATTCGCGTATTCCCAAACAATAAAACAGTGGAATATTATTCATCTGCGAAAGGCGAATGAGGACATACATAAAATATCTCTTTCCATTAGGAAGCCATATGTGTGTAACATAAAGGAAAATATACAAGGCGCTTTTTTGGGAAAAGTGCGTTGCAATCAGATGACCACTGGTTTAACAAGAAATTTCGTCAACATTCTGATTCCTATTCGTCTTAATTCGCTGACAGCGGAGGTCTATATTTTCTCGGCGAAGGGTTTATAGCCACTGGTTTTTCGTTAGGGATTAAGTCAGAAACAAAATTCTCCGAAGCCAATAATAGGACCATTGCACCACCGGGCGGCAATACGGGTTCTACAATCTTTCAGTACAACGGAACGTAGTTTTTCACGTGGCGAAATGGGAAAACGAATTCCTCTCTTTCTAGTGTAAAATAGATTATTTGGGTGAAAAGGGAAAAACGTTAAAATTATGTAACCTGCGCCTTTCATGGGAGACCCATAAGCTCTATTTAAAGGGACTGTCATACTTCGACTTATGTCTAATCGAGCTGGAAAGTGTCTACGTATTTATCACTTCCTTCAGGAAACTTTTCCAAATCAATATATTGCAGCAGAAGATTTATTGGTATGTTGCAGGTGATGTTACACCTAATTTATATCATGTTCGTAAAAACGTTGCTACCTTTAAGTATCAGGTTCTTGGTCTTGGGTTTTTCAGAAGTTGTCAAAGTTAGTACATACATTTTTTATTCCGGAAATATAAATATCCAGATGTCAAAAACGAAGATATGTTGAAAAAGATTGGGTTATTCTGGTTTCACTTCACGAAAATACAGAGTTGTAGCTAGAGCATCGGAAAACACTCTTAAACTATATGTACAATTTAATACAAGTTCAGTTTTCTAAGGTCGTGGAAAACTGACATTGCCATACTTTCGAACAAGTTTCTTAACGAGAAAGACTAATGCATGTATCTATCCGCGAAAAACATACGAGAAAGACTAATGCATGTATCTATCCGGGAGAAACATACGAGAAAGATTAAGATGTGAATTAAATTAATTCAATCACTCGACGTGGGTCAAGAACACCAAACCATAATCATCGCTCTTTCTAGGTTAATTAAGTGAGTCTCAGAAAAATTATCATCGGCCGCCACCAGGAATCGAACCCAGGGGCTACTATTCCACTCTTTGGTGAATTCCCAGCATTGTGCGGGGCTCCAAGAAGCAACCTGCATTGTTTGGCAGTTAATCACATGTGAGTCATTACGAATTCAAGGCCGGTGTTGTGCAGGGGTAGCATATCTGGTGCGTAACTGAAATAACGTGTGTTCGATTCCTGGTGGTGGCCGATGAGAACTTTTCCGCGACACATTTATTAACGTTGAAATAGCGATGATTAGGGTTTTAGTGAATGAATGATTCTTGCATTCTTGGCCCCCTCTACGAGATGCAGGACAGAATGCTGACATGCTGCCATCTATCAGCCAAGGGAAGAGATTGAAACATGTGAGCTGTCTATCAATCGCGGTCCTTTACCATTTTGGCTGGCGGTTACAGCCGCCTTTAGGAATACTAAGAGATATTTATTCTAAGAAAAATAAATATACATCAAGATATTTATTCTAAGAAAATGACTGTATTTACTCATGAATCGAAATCATCCTATCAAGATAATTATCTGTGAGGCAATACCTATCTGCTGATGCAAATTAGCACTTCACAGCGGTTTTCTGAGGAAAGCTGACAATTCCGAATGAATATATGTCCCAGAATGTGATCTTCCAAATGAACATTTTAATTCCCATCTGTTAGCTTGCGTTTAAGTAGACGCCAGTTTATGTCCACATCGGGACGTTATCAAGAGGCATATGAGGATTGTCGATCCGCGAACTATTATATGGGAAAACAATTGTGTGAAACAGACTTCTTCTCCCACTGCAATTGTCCAAATTTGCCCAACAGTCCTCTGTAGGTATCATTGGGTGACTTTATGGACATCTATACGTCGGAAGCAATCCGAGCCGTTCCCATCACAAAATGCACGTATTCTCATCCTTGGGAATTTCATACAAAAAACTCCACCATTTTCACATCTAAAATTAAACAAAGCACTTGAACACTGAGTTTAAAAAGACGTTGAACAAATAACGGGCACCCGCTAGAAAACACACTAAAAACAAACGAGAGCTAAAATGGAGTGACCGCTAATGTGTTTCCACCTATCAACTGATCTGTAATCACTATACCGCGCAGATGGGGACTGGGGCCGACCAGGGTTGGAATAATTAGCAGCACACTTAAATTCAGTTAGCTTTGAATTTTATGTGAATTCAAATTTTTTGGTGAAAAGCAATAAAACAGAAGACTTAAAAGATTATACGATGTTTTTCCAAAGGTGTAATTCAGATCTTTTGAAATAGATCCGCTGCGTGCATTATGTGTTGCGAGCGTTGCTAAAGTCTACCTGATGAAGGTCCCAATTTGGGTACTACATTGAGTCAAATATTTACGTCCTGCAAACTAATCCTTTCATAGTTAATGAATTTCTCATGAAAGAGCTGGGCTGAGAGTTGTATTTTTCTTATTTGTTTTATGTACCGCAACCCGGCAAAAATTGATTTCATAGTCATTCCTATAAACCTTTACCGCGATACATCGCTATGCCTGAGAGATAAACACCGATCTTCGTGTTAATTTTGTCTTCTGAGAGAAAGGCTACAAGTTTCTAAGGATGTTCTGATGATCTGTTGACTTGTTATTCACTTAAAACACTTGCCAGCACCATTCCTATTCTTATACTTACTACGAAATTTTGATCTTCGCTTTCGCTTACAAAAAAAAAAAAGAGCCTTTCGTTTGGGCGATAGTGTCTATGGTGGAGGGGCGGGGCGAATTATTGCGCTTCATTGGACCAGTGGATTTACAATACGGTTGGCTCCTTTTTGTCTGGGGTCCTAACCCAAGATTTAAGATTCAGAGGGACGTACACATGTCGGCAGTTGAAATTCTGCTCGATAAAATAAGGATGCTCTTACTAACCATTAGCGAATCTTTCACGACATGCGTGTGCTACCTATCGGATTCTGATAGCTAAAGTTCCAAAAAAAAAAAAAAAAAAAGAAAAAAAGAAACATCAGCGCCTCATTGAATCATTGTAACAGGGAAACGATAAGTCTTTTATTGCGACCTCGGTGTCACACAAGAGTTACTAATAATTTCCTATTTCTGCATTTAAAAATTTTAAATTTTGTTGCCAACTGAACTGACGTGTATTAAAACATTACTATGTCAGATTTATTGGGAAGGAATCACCATGTCAAGGAAATCATAGTAGTGCAAACAAAGGATTCTTATATTTTAGTTTTATATTTGAAAAATAAATATGTTATAAGCATTCTTAAAAATAACCTTTTGCATTTACATGGCGAAACAATAATTTTAAAATTTTGCCTTTAAGAAGGCATTAGAATAAACATCTACCCAATTTTAAACCAAAACTTGGCTTACTACTCGTATATTAAAAACCATTTCCAAAGAGTTAAAACTAGTGTTTAGTATATTCGATTGAATTCAGAAAATAGCATGATTGTAATCGGCAAATCGAATGATTCGTAAACATAATCATTCGAAGGATTTCTAATCTTGGAATTTAATTGCAGATAGCGCGATACGTCCAGAGCCGTCTTCTGCTTTTGACAAATCAAGATATTCATTGGAATAACTTTTAATTTCACAAATTACCTTTTGGTTACCTCTCTTTACAAGAAGTAAGGAATTCAAAGCTGTAAATGAGAGACGAATACACTAACATATTTTGGATTACCTTAAATAAGGTCGAAGTAAGCCAAGATAATTGGATCCTCCAGAGAGGGATCTTTTGCCTGATCCTAAGATAACTTTTGATCAAACGAGAAGTATAGAGAACCTATCGGAATCGCTTTAAAGTTATTGAGAAGAGGAGATATTTTGCACAGGAGAACTGAAACGAACGTTGATTGATATTTCTCGCTTTTCGAACACAGTCATTGGATTGAGGCAGAGTAGGAACAATGGACAATTTTCTTGAGAAGTGTTTTTCTTTCGAATGATTTTGAAGTAACCGAATGTTTTAAGGGTTTTTCATAATTTAATGAATAGATCATCTGTATTCGATTATGTCCATTACTAGAAAATTACATAAAACGTAACAAATAACATTCTCAGATACGTGAATGTCTTGAAGCATAGAATCATGTTCATGCGAGGGTTTTGCCTAAAGTCCGAAGGATCAGTTGACTCATCTGTATAATGAATGGTGTAATTCCAGCAGTGCACAAAGGAGTTCAATCCTCAAAGAAGCAGTTCGAGACGTAATGGGGAAAACACTTGTTGTGTGGTTGGGTTTGCCGAGCACCGCAACTAGTACAGGTGTCATCTTCTTTTCCAGGCGTTTTTACTATGCTGAAGGGAAATTGGAATTTTTTTCATTTTCTCAGCAAAAACAATTCGTAAATTACTATCTTGGGGTTATTGCAATTGAACTTTACTACAAGAATGCTTCAACAGGTCCAATAAAAATTAATTCATAACGTTGCCTTTCTTTTGCGATGCCATGTAAAACGGTCATTCAGTTTCATTCATTTAACCGATTGTTCTTAATACCTGTTTATTTCCTTCCATAATTTGTAATACGCAATCAATTATATAATGTACACTGAAGTCCTAGAAAAACTGAAACAGACGAGCTTATATAAAAATAAATAGCAACGTCACTTACGCGCGTACTCGGTTGCGTCCTCCTACACGCACGGATTTTTGGAAAGCAATGGAATAAAGCAATAGACATCCTTGTCTGCTGTCATAGCTATTTACGGCATGGGAATGACAAATAATAACGATTTAATCGATTTTCAAAGCCGTGTCATAGTTGGCGCTCGTGAGATGGGCCATAGTATTTCGGAAGTAGAAACGAAGTTCGGATTTTCACGGAAGACCAATACAAGGGTGTACCGTGACTACAAGAATTCCGCCAAAACCTCCAACCGACGTTACCAGTGTGGCCGTAAAAAGATATTGGGTGAACGTGACCATCGTCGGCTGTCAAGAATCTTTTCACGCGATAGGCGTTCAACAATCTCACAGGTATCATCGGAAATCAATCTGGAGCCTCAACAAGCATTAGCGTCCACATTGTGCAACGTACCCTGCACGATATGGGCTTTGGGAACAGACACTCAACTCGAGTCCCCTTCATGGGTGCACGACAGAGGGCTATGCGCCTCGCTTGGGCACGGCAACACCGCCACTGGTATATTTATGACTGGAAACAAGTAGCCTGGTCTGACGAGTCGCGTATCCAAATGTATATGGCAGATGGAAGGATTCGTGTGTGGCGTAAACCCCATGAAACCATGGATCCCGCGTGTCAACAGGGAACTGTACCAGATGGTGGGAGGTCCGTAATGGTATCAGGTGTGTTTAGCTGGACTTCTCTGGAATCCCCTGGTAGGTCTACAAACGACTGTGAGCGGCCAACGATATGTGCGCTTCCTTTCTGACCAGGTACACCCGTTCATATCCTGCATTCATGCTGATGGGTTGGGCCTGTTCCAACAGGACAATGCACCTCCGTAGAAGTGTTCTGACGCCACGTTATAGGGTTAGAGGAGCATTTATCTGAGTTTGCGGTGTTGCCATTTCCACGCAAGTCTCCAGATCTGAACGTGATAGAACACATTTGGGATGCCATGCAATGCGGTATCGAACACAAGAATTCGAGACCTCGGAATACACCCGAATTGTGGAACCCTCTGCAGGAAGTATGGTGTGCATTGCCTGCAGCATATATCCAGAAGACAGTGGAGTCCAATCGCTGTCGTATGTCTGCAGTCCTGCGCTGCCGTGGGGATCTACCAAGTATTAGATTGGTGTACCAGTTTTTCTGGCACTGCAGTGTATAATCAAAACTTTCTGCAAACTGGCATATTGAAAATCTCCTTAGTCATAATTTAAACACCATCGCTGTCGCTAGCAAAATATTGCAAATAAAATATGTTCATAATAAAAAACAATCTGCGATTTCTTTCAGGCAGAAAAATTTCCCACACGCATTGATTTTGGGAAAGCAATGGAATATACTTGTGGAAATGATAGCGTCATGAGAAACAATCATACATCGAGGGAATAATGTGATTAACAGAAAAACTCTAGCTAGTGCCTGCTTTTTTCTGTGCGTGCTTCGCCATTGTTTCCTTAGCTGTGTAAATTTGTAATTTCTTTTTATTAAATTGTTTACCTATTTACATAATAAGCTTCCTACTAGGTTTCGTTGCAATATCTCCTGTTTTGCCAACCTCATTAGGAAATTCCGAAAGTCCAGGTTGTAAAAGGTTTTTCCACATAGCTACGTTTTCTCGATTGTGTTACTAGTTTCGAAAATAGTCGTTCCACACTGTTTGTGAGATTTTGAATAATATTGTGTTTCCTCTGTATAATTCGAATGTTCAGAGACTTTCAAATTCCATAGCCATAGTATGAGGTAATAAATTAACTTTAAATCATAATGATATGTTGATACCGTTTTTCTCCTTTAAACTTTGTACGAAACTGATACATTTCTTTTATGATAAAAATACTTCAAACTTTTGGAAACCTTGTGTTGTCATGTTTAATGTTACCACTGCTTCCTTAATATCGAAATACGCTGTCCGTAATGCAAATTACTGGTATTCATGATTTCAGAGATACTTTCCATAATTTAAGTAAGAACGTTACCCAAAAGTTCTGTTGTCAAAAACTGTTCTCTAGAGAAATGCTTGTGGAAGCAAATAAATTTGACCAGAACATTTTAAAATTATTTCTTTAGCCATTTTGATAGATTGTTATAATGAATCGATTAAGTATTTTCAAACTTTTGGGCAATAAGGATGCTCGCTTTATATAAATGTCATCTGTCAAAAAATACCGTATATTAGGGCCGCAAGTTGCCTAGTGGTCAGAGCAACTATTTCGAAACCGGATAGTCGTGAGATCGGTGTCGGGACTATATACCGGGTGGTCCAAAACTTCCCAGCCAAGCGTCAATAACGTTTAGTTGACCGATTTCGCTACACGAGGCCTAGCGTTGACATGCAGTAATTTCACAGAACGCAATCCGTTGCCTGTAAATGGATGTTTCCGACCGATTTCCTGGTTTAGTCGCAGCAATTTTTGCTTTTAGCGATCCGCAGTAACAATTTGACCCTGTTCCGTTAGTTCATAATAGAGCGCACCCTTCATATCCCATCAGATGCACCGCAAAGCATTTTTTGAGTGAATATTGCGTTTCGGTGACGTAGTCGTTTTCTCACCGGGTCTACCCAGTGTTTTTTGCATTAGGATTGTCGTACTATATCCACTTTTCATCACTCGTAAAGATTTTCCACAGGTAAGACTCCGTGTTGGTTTTTCAACAGATTCAAACACTTCATGTGACGCTCATCCTTGTTCTTCTATCTTAGGTCATGTGGCACCCATTTTCCTTCCTTCCGGAATATTTTCCATTGTACGTAAACCATTAGAAATGATTTGTTGTGTTACCACCCAGTTATCCAGCTAGTTCTTTTTGCGTTTGAGACGAATCTTCAACCAGCAATTCTTGCGGTTAAACTTGTGCAACCTTTTGCTCGGCGCCACTACATTCTCGATTGCTAACATGAAAATCACCTGCTTTAAACCGTCTGAACCAACATTCAGAATTTTTTTTGATACAATATTCTTCTTTAGAACAGAACAGATCGATGCACATGGTTTTTCAGCCGTATTTCTTTGATGAAATTTGTAACGAATGCAGTACCGAATAAATGCGGTATCGCTTGTCATTTTCACCTATCTATGTGCAAGTGCGTTTGAGTGTTGAACTTCTGTGTCATATTTTATACACTTGACCAGCTACGGTCACATGACAACAACGAGGAGGAATGTCATATATGTAAATAATCATTATACGTCACACAAAAAAACCTTTGAAACTTATTTGTACACCTAATATATTCAGTTTCGTTTACAGTATTACCATTGCAGTTTCGAAATTTATTGCTGAATAATTATGCATATATAAAATACGTATATTTATTCATTTAAATTTATTTTTGACAGCACCAATAATGGCTAAGAAGCATGTATTGCGTGATGGCTTGGGAAGATAGTCGTGTAACATACAATAGGGGTAAACCACCAAGGAGCGGACAGATCAACCCGACCGGAGGTGTTCGTTATTCATAGTTTTTTCTATATATGATAGTGTATTGTGGTAAATATTACCGGTATATATACGTAGTAGGTATTGCGTTATTGCCTGTTCATACGTAGCTATTTAGTTGACAGATACTTAGATTGTGTAATGGTTAATGTTATCTCCCAGTATTTACTGACCAAATGCACCCGTGTTTAAAAATCGCAGTATACGTACAAACGAATACGTTAGTTAAGGTAGTAAATGTTTCTTTAAATAATTTTCATTTAAAAATGCGTTTTTTAAAAAACTGTTCGGTTTTAGGAAGTGAAAGAATTGTAACAAATTATTATATATAAATTTTTTTTCTGATATATAACTGTTGACTTATATTAACACAAAGTATGCAACTGGGGTATTTTACATTGTTTTATTGAAGGATTTCAAACAATGCAATGAGGAACAGCAAGTTCATAAAAAATAACACTAGTCAACATTTTTAAACTTTGTTTTCATAACACGGATGATTTTAACTAATTTTGTGAGTGTTGAAGTCAAATACGACAGTAAAATCTCTCCATCATGTTCCCTTTTTTGTGTATGAACATTTGCTATATTATCAGATACACATATACAATGCAAAATGTACACATTGCAGCTTGACATTGTAATATATTGAAGCTTATGAGTTTAATGAATTACCGCATTTATGTGTCTTGTTAGCTAAAGAATCAGTGTTACAAAGTATAAATACCATTTTCATATATCATTGCATATCAAACAACAAAATAAAAAAAGAAATAGAATAAACAACATTAACGCAACTGTAAATGTACACACACATACTCGTATACCTGTACACATTGTTATTTTTTTCTATGTGTCCTGTTGTCCTCATTCTTCAAAAACCAGCAGTAGTCACTCATCATTGTGGGATCCCACCTCCCATGATACCACTCCTCCAACTTTCGGATGACTTGGTGGAACTTTTCTCCTTTTTGTTGGCTGACTGCTCCTAGGTTGTCTGGAGAGAAGTCCAGGTGTGAATGGAGGAAATGTATTTTCAAGGACATCCGGTACCCGAGGTTTTTACAGTTCTTGAGAAGGTTGTGAATCAGCCGTTTGTAGCTGTCCTCTTTGTGGTTGCCCAGAAATCCTTTGACCACAAGTGAGAAAGACTGCAATACGGCGAGCTCCGTGCGGTTTAGCTGTTTGGTAAAAACAGAATCACACAGTAGTTTATGTTTCTGAGGGTCAACGAGTTTTGTATCACTTAATTGTCGAAATTTTGCTTTAAGTGCAAGAAACCTGTGCCAGATTTACCCGTAGCATTTACAAACTTTTCGCCGGCCCCAGTTTGATATGAAGTGGTGGAAGCAGCACATCAGAGAGATTAACTAGAGGCTTGTGACGAACATTACTCTCTCCAGGAATGAAAACCTCTCGTTTAGAATAGTCTATTCGTGCGTCTTGCTCGCTGTGGTCCTACTGTCCCACATCGAGTTTGGAACGCATACACGGTATCACGAAAGCATCCAAATATATACAATACAAGATAGATATTTTTACTTGATGTTCGAAAGATTTAGTATGTAGCGCTTTTATACGTGAAACTCTCGTTTAAAATATTACAGTTAATATTTTTGCTTAAATATGCAAAATAATTCATATTACGTGTTTTTAAGGTGCCAATTTATGACCATGATGTATATATTTAAACATTCACATCATGTTTCAATTGGACAATGCAACTATCGTCATTACTCCATGTCAATATGGAATATAAAACATTAATTTTCCGTTATTTAAGAAGTTATTTCCAAAAACAACCGGGCTTAATGCATAAGAAGTTTTTACTTTATTCATACAGTTAGTTTGCTGTTTTTTTTACCTAATATATCGTTAGCATGAGTTGAGGTATGACGAGAGTCGGCAAACAAGTTACATGCTGATCCAACCAATGTTTCCCTTGCATACCTTATTATTGGTAGTCTTTGAACCTTGTCGGAAATTATCCCACTTTTAAGCAACAGACGTTCGAACAGACTACAATGAACGGCAACAGTGCGATGGTTGTTTAAGCAATTTTAGCATTTCTAAGCAACAGACGTCCGAACACACTACAATGAATGGTAACAATGTGATGAATGTTTAAGCAATTTTCTCATTTCTAAGCAAAAGACGCCCGAACACACTACAATGAACGGTAACAGTGTGATGGATATTTAAGCAATTTTCACATTTCTAAGCAAAAGACGTCTGACCACCCTACAATGAACGGTAACAGTGCGATGGCTGCTTAAGCAATTTTCACATTTTTAAGCAACAGACGTCCGAACACACTACAATGAACGGTAACAGTGCGATGGTTGTTTAAGGAATTTTCACATTTCTAAGCAGCAGACGTCCGAACACACTACAATGAACGGTAAGAGTACGATGGTTGTTTAAGCAATTTTCACATTTCTAAACAACAGCGTCCGAACACACTACAATGAACGTTAACAGTGCGATGGTTGTTTAAGCAATTTTCACATTTCTAAGCAACAGACTTCCGTCACACTACAATGAACAGTAAGGAATCGATGGATGTTTAAGCAATATTCACATTTATAAGCAACAGACGTCCGAACACACTATAATGAACGGTAACAGTGAGATTTTTGTTTGAGCAATTTTCACGTTTCTAAACAACAGCGTCCGAATACACTACAATGAACGGTAACAGTGCGATGAATGTTTAAGCAATTTTCACATTTCTAAGCAACAGACGTCCGAACACATTACAATGAACGGTAACAGTGCGATGGTTGTTTAAGCAAACTCTTAGTATTATAATAAAGCACAATTTCAATTATGACCCGGATTGTTACTTTTTAGGAGTATTTCGTCTTTCAAAGTTCGATATGAAGGAAATATTACATTTAGCTTGTAAAACCAAAAGACAGTTTTGATTTTACTCTACCTAAAAGAAAAATCAAAGTTCCAGAAAACATTTCACTTGAAATAAATTTCTAATGCTGTATTTATTCTAGTTCCATTCAACCTACCCTCGTCGAACATCCGTTTCCTTCCGAAGCACAGCATTCTTGAGTGTAGAACAATAACAAATTTGGAAGGAACCAAAACAAAAGATTAAAATAATCATGAATGGAATACGGGATTACACTGTACAATACAAATTTTAAAGATGTTAATCAGTTGTTTGGTTTAAATATGACATGGGTGGTAAGTCAGATAATACCCGAAATTTTGTCCTCCTGAAGCCAGAATCAAACTTGCGTGCCCCTGGATAGCGCCAAGTATGGTGTGCTCAAATTATTCGGAAAATTGGTCGTCCTGGGTCGTGTAGAGGTTATTATACTTTGGAGTTATTCGGGAGAAGCCGATTAGATTCCCGATTCTCAACAACGTTACTTGAATGAAATTATATACCATGAGATAAATCAGATTCATAAATACAGTCAATTTGAACATAATGGTATCCAGGATACCTTTCAATAACAAACCACAAAGGCTTTAAAATGAATGTTATTTTAGAAATTTTGCATTTTATATAAATTTATTTTCAAATAAAATCATGCAAACTTTTTTCTAAACTTTAAATATTATATTTTGCAAGGCGGAACAGCCGAAATCATGTTATTTGCACTTAGTGTCTGTAAACTATAACTAAAAAACATAAATTCTGTCTAACGTGGCATTTTGTCGAATCATATTTTTGAGCTCAATCGTTTCTAACGAACGGTACAGTTGCAAATGGATAAACTTTAATTTCTTCGCTTCGCAATGGTGGTTTGAATTCTACAAAACTTGCAAAAAATTGAGTTCAGGGATAAAATGCATACTTTTCTATACATCACTGGTAACCGTACCCAGAGTTCAATTCTATTTAGATTTCCGTGGATGATTTGCAACACACGATATAACTCTACATTTTAGGTCTGTTTAATTTCAGTGAAAATAAAAATGTTTTCAATAATATGATGAATTTTACCAAAACTGAGTGGCATAAAACCATGAAAACGTTTTGTCTTCTAAAGGGTTAAATTCGATGCATCAGCACGTTCTCTCTATGCACTTAACGAACTAGATATGCAACGTGCGAGATTTATTTTTAACTAATATAATCTCAAGTGGAAATATAGGTACTTAAAAGCAATAATACTTGCATTCATTTTTTACGGTAATCGAACCATATTTTCTTTTATAAAGTAAACGTGGGGAGGGTGAAAAATGAAATTAGTCATTATTAAGTTATATTGTTAGTGGCCAGTAGTTTACCTTGAGATAATTGCGACTTAAAGGAGATATTGAACTTCCTAATTAACCTAAAAAAATTAGATTTGCTTTACAATTCTGCTGCAAAACGTCATCATGGAGAAAGTAACTCGTGGATAGATTAGGATTTTATTTTCATGAAATACCTAAGATTCGAATTAAAGAGCGATATGTATCGGGACGCTACATTATGGTTGGAAGAGCATTCATCTGAGGTTTGGGTGTTGCCATTGCCACTCAAGTCCCCAGACCTCTATTTGATGGAACACATTTGGGATGCCATGTAACACGCTATCGAGCACACGCATTTCAGACCTCGGAATGCACCCGAATTCTGGAACAGTCGGCAGGACGTATGGTGTGTATTACTTACAGCATTTTTCCAGAAGCTAGTGGAGTTCATGCCCTGCCGTATTTCTGCAGTAATGCGCTCCCGTGGGGCACCTACCAAGTATCAGATTGGTGTACCAGTGTTTCTGGCACTTCAGTGTACATTTCCGTAGTAACTTTAAGCTTTATGAACTGCTACCTCAGAAGAATGCCAATCCTGTCTTTATCACGCTACTATAACTGCTTTTTTCCGACCAATTTCTAAAGTCGCCATGAATGACAATATGAAATTTCAAGACTCCGTGAATGATAGCATTAACATGAAATCGATAAATGACATTTTGCCACAATTACTAAATCGTATTTGCAACCTATGAAAAGCGTTTTCTAGTATCTTAAAATAATGAAATGTCAAGGGAAATTATACTATGATGTTATGTAATTGATACAATACGCAAATTCTTTTCTTCATTAGTATTTCATTAAAAATCTGTTGACCTGACAAAAGGTCAACACATTAATAATGACCTGATGAAAAGTTGTGGTATTATCTTTCTTAATGTTTTACATTAATAGATAAAAATCTAGTGATTAAGAGAAACATCTCGTCGCAATGGAAACGAACCTTTACCGTTTGGGTTTTTCGAGACGGATTTCAGATAAAATGAATTTCATTATATTTTCGTTCTTCCGTTATAAAATATGTATACTTTGTTCATAAGTTTTAGAAGTAATTTTAAATAAAATAAGCTTCAGCCTCCATATTATGCTGGCGCTTACTAATTGAAGAATTGGATGAGGGAAATTCCACGTCACTTTCATTTTTGGAACCCCTATATTTCTACTCGTAGATCAATAAATCATCTTCGATCTTTCTCATTTTCTGCCTCGGTTGGCGAAAATTAGGAGATCCCGGAGCTTAGAGAGAAGTACGCTTTGCGAATGATTTCTATATTGAGATCCTCAGTTCGCTAAATTCTAAAATGTATAGAGAGGTTTAGGAGACTGGGGCATGTTCCACTTACAATGCGCCAGGCTAATTCAGCATTTTTCGAAATTAACAATATCCTACGAATGTTTTAGGCCTATGAATCCAGTGCTTTGTTACCAATGTGAACTGAGAGATACTTTTGATATACATCGGTGTGTGCTGATACAGCCATATAACTTCAAAACATTGTGGAATCATTGCACAAGCAAAATTCTGCTGCGCTTAAGATAAATTCCAAAATGTAGAGAGAGGTATAGGAGACTCGTGCGTGTGACACTTACACTGCGCCAGGCTAATTTAATATGTTTCGAAATTAACAATCTCTTACAAATATTTTAGACCTATGAATCCATTACACTGTAACCAATGTGAACTTACAGATACTTTTGATATACATCGGTGTGTGCTGATATAGCCATAGAACTTCAAAACATTGTGGAACCATTGCCCAAGTAAAATTCTGCTGCGCTTAAGATAAATTCCAAAATGTAAAGAGAGGTATAGGAGACTGGTGCGTGTGGCACTTACACTGCGCCAGGCTAATTTCATATATTTCGAAATTAACAATCTCTTACAAATGTTTTAGATCTATGAATCCAGTACTCTTTAAACAGTGTGAACTGAGAGATACTTTTGATATACACAGGTGTGTGCTGATGTAGCTGTATAACTTCTAAACATTGTGGAATCATTTCCCAAGTAAAAATCTGCTGCGCTTAAGGATTTCATCAATTGTATATCATGGTGATTAATAAATTATAATCTGGTAAGATACATACAGTGTAGCTGTAAAAAACAGCACCTGTTACCCTGACGCTTACCTTTGATCTGACGAACTGCAAGCTAACTGATACTTATGTATGATAATAAAGTATTATCTCCTCAGATACTTCCCATGTGCATTGCTCGTCAGAATAAATTTGAAGGGCGTTTCAGACCTTTAAACTTTAAAAGATTACTGCAGTTTACTTTAAGATCACTCTGCACCTTCTTTCATTTTTCTCATTCAGTTACTGCAGAAAAACCGGCCATTATTACCTTATTATTGAATATACATTAATATATACTGAAAGATACTCAGAATATACTTCAATACTTAGTGAAGTGTATTCTGAATACCTGCAACCTACTGAAAACCCTTTTATACCCATTTACTTATATTCATTCAATTTAATGAATAATTATTCTCTTTATTTCACTGTTTCAAGTGAAAAATAATAGTTGTTTACATATCTAAAAGTATTATACTTGAAAAAATAATTTCTTATACGTTGTGATTCCTAAAATATTTGGTTTTTGTTGCTTCCATGAAAAAAAATTTATCTCACCTTTCACTAGGTCAAAAAATGGAAGTAAACGTCACTCGGACAAAGAGGTGTTGAAAGTTCTAAAAAAACAGCGGAACGTCCTACATCAAAGTGCGATGTTCTGCCTTTAACCGTTCACGACTCCCTCAAGGAAGTAGGAAAAGAGTTCAAATTAGTACAATTTGGAAAATGTTTAAAATAAAAAAAAATTATAAACTTAGGAGATCTTCCATAATGATAGAAAAGTAACAAAGAAAAATTCCAATGTCTAAAATGGAAAACATGTGCAAAATAAGAGTGAATTAGAAAATCAAGAAAGTAAAAAAAATGATACCCAATCTAAGTATAAGCGTGAAGGTCGTTATGAATTGAGTGAATTAATCGTTATGCAATGCAACATAAGGACATTCGCCCTGTCCTATCGGAAGCACTTCATCGAGGATAGATTTCTTTAAAATTTCAGATTTGCACCTGTCGACGACTGTTGAATGTAACGCACTTCTCATTTCTCTCGCGAATCTCAATTTAATCCAGAAATTCAAATTTCTACGAATCACTTTTCCTGTAGAAAATCTGCGTTGTGCAGAGAGAAATTTCTAAACGCTTTGAATTCTTTTCTGAAATCGATCTACTAACTGCGATGAACAAGAAACGTTTTTTGCTTCCCAAAAATATGGTGCCTGATTGGGCAATAGAAAAACTGTATATTAAAACTTGACTTGAATTCTAAAGTGTGAGAACGCGAAATATCCTTTATCTGCACATCAAGCACCTGTACCATTCTCGGCGGACAACGACAAAGCTCTGCAGAAATGAAGAAAACTGTAAGTTTCGCGTTGTATCCGTTTGTTCAATATGTGTTATCTTCTTCGTAGTTTTAAGTGCGCCAAATGTTTGCTTTCATATCTCAGTGTATATCATCTATTACTATCATAATATTCACTGAGGTGAGAATTACATATTTCTGCTCATTTATTAAGTACTTTAAAATGTCACCCGGTAGTAGTGATCTAAATGGAATTTCTTAAACCATTTCTTAAAAATTAGTATAATTATAATGCATTTCACGCTATTATATTGTTTCCAAACCCCTCTTCCCAATAATAATTATGTCATTTTTAGGGCCTGAAATAATTTTTAATTCTGTGTTTACAGTTAACCAATTGAAATACTTAAGGGTTGGAGCATTCATAAATAGGTAATTAGGAGATAATGTGAGGAGTACCGGAGCCGATTGCTTCTTCGCCGTCGTTACATGTCAGTAAAAAATGGAATGTAAAAAATGGAATCCTTAATACTGCAGAAGCTGTTACATGTTGAACAAACCAGTGCTCAAATGTATGATGAGTTATATTTACAATTTGTGTTTATATGGACGTCCGATGTAGAAGCACTAACTACATAGTATGTTGTTTGTTGTGAGTTTTTATGAAGCACTTTATGTAATGTATTTTTTATATCAACATACACGGCCGTATCAGAAACATAAGACCGCCGCCGAAATCACAATGTACCAGGCGCGTTACAGAGTACACGTCACAAGGTCAACCGCAAGGCGATATGAGCGGTCGGTCAGAACATATGAGCCACAGTGCGTCACGTGAGCACAACGTGCAGCTGTGGTGATCTGACGGACGTCAAATATTTATGATCACCGGCCACAGCCCTAAGAATGAACACCTTACAAAAAAAGCAAACATCGTGGGCTGTTCCCGAAGTGTTCTGTGTATCAAGACTGGACCGCTGGCACATCGAGTATCTTCGGACGTTATAACTGATGAGCGCTAGTAGCCATGGACCCCAAAGGGAAACGTTGCTTTCGTTGACTGGTTAAGGGCAATCGACGCGCAACAAAACAGTAACTCATCACACAACTGAACGCTGGAGCCTACAGTAGAGTAATCGTTGTTACGCATAGGCCTCCGGAGTCGACCTTGCTTCTAGGCGCCAATATTTATCGAGGTCCATCGACAACGACTCCTGCACTCCCCATGGGATTACCGTCATCGAACAGTGGAAGAGTTGGGAAATGTTTCTCCGACTAATTGAGGTTTCTACTCCGCAGAAGTGGCGGCCGGTGGTGGATACGGCGTCCGACACACGAGAAACAAAACACGGACACGTTTGTCGGTAAAGCACAGGCCGACAGTGTCCAAAATGCAAGGAAACCTGATGTGGGGCTTAAATTGGTGCTGAATTGTCATATTGTTTTGTACCTATGCGCTGGAAAAAATGTCGAGCCCCACGGACATTTTAGGAGCCTTAAATGCTGTTATACCTCTGCTATTCATTTGAGAGCTTCTTTGTTTTGCAATAATTTTCGTATTACTTATAAACAGTAGGGACAATGTAGTAGAGAAAACACTAGTGTGTGGTCTTCTGACATTGTGTGACCCATTCTATAATCTGCCGTCTGTCGAAAACATTCAAACTACGCGTTTTAGGTATCACGCCTGCAATTGATCCCCATTGGAGAAGCTGTGTGCATGTTGCTATATTTAACCAGAGTTTCGTCCAGTCATGCGAAATAATGCATGTGCAGCATCCATACATTCGCATAACTTCTGCTTTCCCTTTGTACTGGCATTTCAGTGTATTAAATTACTAAAGTTTTCTTTGGAAATTTCATTTTCTCCCTGTCAATATACACTGAGTTAGCTTTGCATTGGAACACCCCCGTTTTACGTATTTGGAGGGATAATGAAGTAATTCCTTATATGAACGTAATGTGCTGCTATTATACATTGTTCAAGCCTATCATCTATACGGAAGCAGTGAACGTTTCACAGTAATAGGGAAACATAGCGATTTAAGCCAATTTAACCAATGCCAGAAGGTTGGTGCCGGAAGGAGAGATGTCGGAATTTGGGAAACTGCCTCACATTTTAACTGCTCCAGTATTACTGTACCAAAGATGTACTTGTGACAAATTAACGGTGCACAGGCATCCAGAAGAAGGGCTCACATTGGTCAGAGCGCAGTTGATCATAGAGTTCAGCGTCGGGTTTCACGACTGGTATCCCAACAGAGACGTTCAACAGTCACCCAGCTCATTCATCATTACAAAAGTGAGCGGAGCAGTTGGACGTATTTCTATGTGCATCATGCGCAACACATTGCTACATCTGTGGAGCCAAAGCCGGTGACGCACGACGGTGCCCATGATGCCTCCAATCATAGCAAACATCTCCTCGCATGGGCCAAGGAAATCCAGCAATGGACCACCGACAGATGGAAAATGGTCATGTGCGGTGATAAGATCTGCTTTACCCTCCACCATGTTGATGGTCGGATTCGCATATTGCGTAAACAGAATGAAGATCTAACCACTAGTTTCACAGATAATTTCCAACAGGCCGGTTGAGGTGGTATTATGGTCAGGGAAGGTTTCCCTGCCATGGATGTATGTGGATGAAACTCTCGCCCACACTTTTCTGTAAGCATTAACTAACGCATGGCTTTTGTGGTTTTAAGCAATGCCTCTTTGGAAGTGTTTCGTCATTATACACGTTTGACTTATTTTCGATACATTACATTCTGCTGAGCTGAGTTGAGGAACTAGTATTTAGATCTTCGATTAAGTGTAGACGTTACTATACCAAAAATTGGTAAGCGCATTTGATTCCGGAAACTCTTCAGCGAAACTAAATGTCATATGTTAATTCGACTATGCAACTGCGAATACGAGTTCGATAATATCCACTTATTGCTTGTGGTTTAAATCGATGCGTCGATTCCCGTGTTTGTAATACTTAACTATTTGGTAATTATTGACAATATAGAGCGAAGTAGAGTTTAAATTGTATTTCACTTCTATATGTATCTCCCTCTACTGTACATTTCTATTTTTTGATGTTCTTAGACACCTGGGTGTGAATTATTTCACTCAGAATCGATTCGTTTATATACTTGACACTAAACATTTTCGAGAAAATTTAGAAGAATGAAATTATTCATTTTTAACAAAATTCGATTAAATATGAGTTTATACTCGTATTTAAGCCTTTTATTACATTATTGCTAGTATTTTTCCGTTATATTTTGTACAGCGTTTTGAGTTAGACATATCCTTAAGCCCTTTTAATGGTGGGAAAATGTGTTTCATTTCATGAGGCTACTTTACTGAAGGGATGAATGTTTCCATTTTACGTTTTTGATCTTTCACTGGAATTATTCTTACAATGTAAAAAAGGAAAATATTTTAAAGGAAAGATCAGTAAAATGTAAGGTTTCTCGAATTTATAGTAATCTTTCTCCCAGTTAGGTAAATATTGGATGCCAATGCAAGCTCTTAATAAGTTTTTAGTACATTATCAGTAATTTCAGCATGATGCAGGAGAACTAAAGGAAAACTTGAACGAAATAATACCTGTGTTTTCCACACAGCAGCTTTACTTTCCGCACTCTGTCTCGGATAACTGTATGAATGGCTCCTGGATAAATAGGTACTTCTGCGTTTGTGAACGTACTGGTATGTACGATGTGTAATTATTACGGTGTGATATTTGTCACTATTTATTTGAATTTACACAAGAAATCTCGGATTATGAACAGCTGCTTTTCTTAACGATGCATAGTGAAAGTAGAGAGAAAACACTCATTTTATTATTTGGTTTTAAAATTTAACCGTAAAGTCAATTTATATTTAATAAACTTTTCTTACATAAAACTAATAGCTATTTGAAATGCATATATTTGACTGGATAACATAATTTTTCTGATAATTCTAGATTTAGAAAGTTCATTCAAAAGTGATAAATATATGTAAAAATAAAAATCGAATTATCCGCAAATATTTCATGCTCATTACAAAACAATCTACGGCCCTCACAGGGCAGCTCTTCCAAGTTTGAGCTACTTTCTACTCTCACAAGTTAGCTGGCCGAAACACCAAAATAAAATTAGGCAAATTTTAGATTAAATGTTCAGTAGATCTGATCTGACTACTATCTAACTTCTAAACTTCCTAATATACATAGATTTTTTACGGATATTTCAATACATTACGTACCTCGCTTTCAGCCAAATTTGAACAAACATGATCACATTTGGAATATTTCTTAGGAATACAAATATATTTTTATACGTTTTAGGAATAAACGTTACAGATACAGGCTAGTAAGTGATCTAAACAATGAGTGGAATATCATTGTCGTCAACATGTGAGTCTTAACTATTGTAAACAAGTCAATGTTTCCAATTTTTTAATGCAGAATTTCCAGATTTTTATTTCCCCATTTAATATATGAAATTGATATGTTATATCTCAAGAACTCTATACCTTGCCCTATTAGGCCAATTATAATATCAGATTTGAATTTCTCACACCAAAATACTTTATGAGCACATCGGCCAACCAAAAAAAGTTTCCTTTTGTAGAATAGTGTAATTAAATTGTAGTCTTAGTACTGGAATGAAAATAAACTAGTATGTACATACCGGGTAGGAAAAGAAATGCGAATTTTAGAGTGTGTTACTATTTATAAAGCACCCAGCACAAACTAAAATTTCAGTCCTCTAGGTATATTATCGTCCAAATGCAAAATCACATCGTAGACAGAAACAGACGTGTAGTATTTGGTGTGTGCATAAGGTCTTCCCGTTTATGTAGTCACAAAGAAAGGAGAACACAACAAATAAAGTACCTAGGATTTCACATAATTGCCATCATTCTGTATGACCTCTTGCCATCTGTCTATGAGAAGGTGAATCCCGCGTCCGAAAAACACCTGTGTTTTAGAGTCAAAAAATCATGTAATTTCTTTTTACATCGTCCACATCATCGAAGGTTTGGTGAAAGAACGCCTTCTGTAGCGATTGATAAGGGTAGTACTCCATAGGTGCAAGTTCAGGGGAATACGCCGGATGAGGAAACACTTACAACAAGAGTCCTATAATTTTTGCGAGTGACTAGAGCCACATGAGTTCTGACGTTAGCGTGATGAAGGATCACGACTTTGAGATTAACGGGAGCTGGCCGCTCGATGTCAGTTGTTCCCGCAGTCTGTCCATCTGTTGGCAGTAGAAGTCAGCATTTATCGTTCGGTTGGGTGCCAACACCTTCCAGTGGATTATTCCCTGGACATCCCACCAAACATTTAAAAAATCCTTTTTGCGATGCAGTCCTCCGTTTGGAGATGTATGACCTTGGCACACAGTCCGACGACGATTTAAATTACGGTACAGTGCACATTTCTCATCACCCGTTACATTTCGTCCCAAAAACGGTTTATTTCTGTGCTCAGAAAGCAAAGAAGCACAAGCACGGATTCTCTCCTCTCATTGCTTTCCAGACAGCTGGTGCGGAACCAAGTTACTGAACTATGTGATGAACCCAAGCGCATAAATCCGTCTTTCGACTGTTCTGCGTACAAACAATATTTTCCCTAATTCCTGAACGGTTGGATGTGCGTCATTTGTTAAGGCGTGGTAAACATCTTGGTCAGAAACCGCTGATGAATGTCTAGGACATGGTTGATTTTACAACTTCTGTCTTCGTTCTGGAATTTCCGAAACAAACGGCGACATTTGCTATCATCACCTGCTTCCTCCCCATAGAGGAGAGGGGACAAATGTTGCGGCAAGCTGCGGTTGCAGTGCTGCTTGTATCGGACTCGTACCGTAAACAATGTCTTATGTGCTCTTTATTACATGTCATGTTAGACCGTTCGTGATTTTCGTTACGAATGATTTAGTCGGGCAAAACTAGTGCCTGTATATTCTGTACTACTCCACGTTTTATTGGTCCAAAATTTGGTATCGCAGCGTCACCTCTGACGTCACAACTCCGATCGCAATTTGCATCTATTATAAAAACGGGTAGAGTGTTTGCCCACATGCAATATATATGCAAAAAAGGAAAGTGAAACGTCAACTTTATGAATTTATACAATTTGTTTATTTTTCTACCCCGAAACCATTAAATTCTACAGAGAGACTCAGGTTTCGAGATTTACATAAAAATCTTTCGTTTTCAGTGATCAGTTTTTCCCGAAAAGAAGTCGAACTTAACATCAGCAGAGTCATGCGTAAAATCGTGTAAATGAAAACTTCTCGTCTCTGCTATTTAACTTAATAAAAGGAGCTCTTGCTAGCTCAAATATTTTTACTCTAAGTTCATTTTAAATCAAAAATTGTGGAAGAGTCACTTTAAATCTTGTAAGACAATCTAAGGGCGAATTATGAGGACATGAACTATTTCATCACAGCGCAGGGAAATTATTTTTAGATATGAAAAAAAATTATATTATAAAGACATTACTAAAAATTTTTCAATGTTATATTTCAGAAACAATAATGGCTTATTGATGATATAATGCAAAAAAATACGTTTTAAATTGCTATAGTTTTAAAAACAAAATCTAGTAAACCGTTTAAAATATGAGCAGATGTATTTTGGCATTGCCTCTAAAGTAAGAAATGAAAACACAAGACTCTTCATCTGTTTTTAAAGACAGAGCTCCAACGAAAGTTGTTAGAGAAACGTACGTATAATAAAAAAACAAGTTCACCAGCAGGAAAAACACATACCCCGAATCATTTATCCTGAATTTGACCCAGTTTTATTTAGAGAATAAATGCATTAATTAATTTTTGCTTTTGTTCAGTAAAACACATTCCAAAACTATCAAACTCCTAGTTTGAAGGTATTTTTTACGAATTTTTTCCTTCAGTTTTATTTTAATACTCTCCCTTTACTTTCTAAGGAAACACGGATTTCATTACAAATGCAAATTTCAATTTGTAATATTTATTTATAACTATTTTTAATGAAAAAAATCTTATAATTATTCAAATATAGCTGTTGGGGTTTCAAGAGGATATTTTTACAGGAATTTGAATTTATTTAAAAAGTGGGATGTTTGTTGGAATTATTATAACTAAATGTTGGAAATGTAGAACAATGATCCATAGAAGCAAATCGTGTGTCTATCCATCAGATAATATTTGAACAATAGTAAACACGGTCGGTACTGAAATAATTTTCATTTACCAACGTTAAGAATCTCAGATATCCTAAAACCAACGATACGAAAGGCTTAACATTTAGGCGTACAACGTGTTCTTGCATTCATTCCGAAAATGAAAATGTGTCTGTGTTGTTCATGAGGCTTTTTGATTAAAAATACCTAAAGAAGTGCCAGAATGGCGGCACAACAGATTTGCAAAAAAAATGTACAGGGCGGAGAATTTTAGATTCCAAAAGTGAAAGATGAAGATTATTTTGGTAAAAGGCACAAGGTGAAGCATATTTTCACATCTAACATTCCAATAAAATGTAGGTCATACAAGAACAATAGCCCGCGGACTCTTAATCTAACGCGGTCACGATGGAATAACACAGTCGACTACCAATTCGCTAATCCTCCTAACATTGTTTCATTAAAGCAAATGAGTATCCTGTTGCAGAGAGCATAACACTTTGTCAGTAGAAAATTGGCAGTTAGTTTTAATATCGCGTTACTTCGCCAAACGTAAATGAATTAAAGATCTCACATTCCTAAAAACGCGTAATACTGAATTCCTTTTTAATACAACATAGCGGTCTACCTTTTGATGTAGTGGCCTAGGCACAGACTTTGAACATTTGTTGACATTTTCTGATATTTTTCACAAAGGTAATCGCCAAAAAATATATGCCTATTCAGAGTATGAAACGACTTGCTGAAATAAATGCTTACCCAAAAAATCAGAATCAGAAAACCCTAACATGAAAAGAACACACGAATTATTCAACTAACTGTGAAGCCGTTGTACGTGGTAAATTGAAAAAAAAGTTATCTGTATTAAGCTCCTTCTAAACAGACGTAAGTAATGAAACCTTAGGTTACCGTAGGAGATGTCGTGTTCCTGATATTTCTTTGCAAGAGGCATGCTAATTTTGATTTAAAATCGCATACCGTTCCCCGTTCAGATAATCATTGAACTTCCCATTACATACGCTGAATGACATTTAAATAAAGCTAACAGGAAACAAATTACGCAAAACATATGCACTCCTGTGAACAGTCGCTTTTTGAAGCGTTTCTAATAATCCAAGAGATTTTGAGAATCCATTCAGTTTTTCAGCCCTTATGCTATACATAAATTCTATTATGAAAGAAATACTCAAATTTAAAGGAAGACTTTTTTACAAAGCAGGATCTCTTAACGGAATTGATCTTTGGGTGCATTCAAAGATCCAGCTTTGAAAATTATATGTAATATATAAAAATATATGCTAAAAAAGTTTTGAAATTGATCTCTGAGGTAGGTCATTAAATTTGAAGTTTTGTTCAAAAAGAAAGAGGGGCAAATGACACGCAGCTTCTCTTATTACTTTACCTAACGTACTTCCTCATACGATAGAATTCTCTAAATGTGGTTGATATGCATCATTTGTTGCATATCTGGTATAAGTCGTCCTTTCAGGATAATATTAAATTGTCTTCTAAGCATGCCCCTAAATTTTACTGCATATAAACCCACGTCATTCTGTCAGATCCTAAAGCTGTCCGGTATTGTTTGTGAAAGACCTAGGAGCAATTAATGGATTAAGAAAGCATGTTAAGAGATAGTTTTATTAAAAAAATTTTAAGAGTAAACCTTGCTTCTGCTAAGACTAACTTTTCTGTTCCAAAAATTTTTTAGCTATTCAATTTTTTAGTTTATCAGGTGTTTCTCTATAGAAAAGGCGTGTGATTTGCTTTTAGTGCATTTTGGAATTATATTGTATGTAAAAGTTATGTGACTTCAAGCCTCGAAGTTTGACCTGATAACATATAAGCTCTGATCGTTTAGGGACCTGTTGGAGATTCATTCGAAAAGGAGAGTGAAAGATTTTATTTCTTTGTGTGTGTGTGTGACTGTTTTTTACACTATGATCAAAATTTCTGACTAATACTAATGATCAGCTTTCTTAAAAAGTTACCCAGATTGACAGGTGACGCATGACAAAACGTATCATGCATACGTGACATTTACGTGCATTAGCATAAAAGTTTGTAATTCAGTGGCCCGTGTGTGAACTGGGTTGGAAAGAAAGCAATGTCTGCAAATGCAAGGCAACAGAAAAGTACTCATTACAGTACATACAAATGCAAATCAGTCCAAACTATAGTTGTCATCATTTGCCATGACCTGATCCCATCATCTGAGTAGTTGTTGGATACTGTTTTACAACATTGTGGAGGCTTGGACTCAAAGAAATAAGTGCACTTTTAACATCGTTCGTTTTCCAGTTGGTAAACGTCTGTCCGTCCAGGAAATACTACAATGACAGGAAACGGTAGCAGTCGCTTGGAGAAATATCCGGGGAATAGGCTGAGTGCGGGAGCTGCTCTGTGCCCAGGTCGATGATCTTGTGGCAAGTCACCCGTTTTGTGTGAGGTCTCACTCTATCCTGCTGTAGAAAAACGCCTTTGCGGTTCAGCAATGGTGGTTATTTCGACGTCAGAGATTCGTGCAAATTTCCTAGCTAACTCAAATACCCATCGGCTGTGATGGCATACACACTGAGAATAAGAACTGTTCAGTTTCACTAGGTTCACTGCGACAGAAGGTTGTCGAATAGATATTTTAAAATGTACAGTAACTGATATTTTAAAACACGATCAATAATACACCAAAGGAAACCTGCTTAATACACCATATCTAAGTAAAACAGAATGCACAATTAGAGGATCAAAAACTAATAACCGAAAGTTCAAACTTTGAGGCGAAGTCGCAATAGCTTAAAGAGGAACTTCGGAAATTTTCACCGAACAAGATTGATTCACGTGAATGCTGGCTGAGCACCATTCCGTCTAACAGGAAAGAGTTGCCGACGTAGGTCCAGCCGTCTTTGAATGTAGGAATGAAAAGATGCTTATATAGAAAAGATAATAATACAAAGTTCTTGAAATTAGAATGGAAGAATTTATGCATTGGCGTTGGCTGTGGGATAAACGTCAACTGTGCTGAATTTTATTTGAATTAGTTATAGGTCTAGCGTTCATAGATTAAATCTGAAGGTAATTTTTACTTCAGCGACATGGAGGATTTGCATAAATGTATTTTATTTTTATAATCATTGTAAATTTATGATGCTTCTGTCTCCTAATTAATTGGAAGTTATGGATTTAGTATTTTTGGAAAGCCAAGCAAATATTGATTTTTTTATGAAGTACTAGTTCTTTTTTCTGGGGTAACTGACAGTTCTGGTGATGATGCCCTTTGCATAGAAAGACAATTCTTTTCAATCATTGACTTGGATTTATTTATACATAATATTCTGCATAATTTACTGAAATAATGTCCTATATGGAAGTTCACAAATTTCTGTAATTTTCCACAGCCTAGTAAATACACAACGTAAACTAGTTTAAATCTCTATTTTAGGGGCAACGGTTATCTTTTCATATTTTATAGGAAATATGCATTCTGATATGAACGGAAGATATGTTTCATTGAACTGAAACTAAGTTTGGTTAAGTTAAGTGTTAAATATCGATTTTCTTCCACATGCTTTTATAAGACTCTAGGTAAGAAAATCTACAGATGTTAAGATATTTTGCTTCTAAATACATAGCTTATTTCAAGATTCACGAAACCGACAGAAGGAAAAATGTTTTGAAATATCTATCCCTTTTAAGAGCCAATGCTTAAATTTGAAACTTTTACATTATTGAAATTTTCAATTTTGGGGTTTACGTAAAGAGACTATTTGCATATTTAAAAATGAATCTTTTCATATTTTCAGCTCTCGGAAAGGTTAATTGTTTTCCACTGGGAAAAAAACAACTTTTTTGACTGCAAATAGATACCTTTGTTTGGGATCAAATTGTCTTTAAAGGAAAATAAAGAAAAATTCCGGGAATAAGGAACTCCGAGCGTGGTTCAAATTCATACCGTTTATATTAAGTGTGAAAACTCACAATATGCTGCACCTAAAATTCAATTTTTATGTTCTGAACTGTTTGATATACTGAAAAGTCTATTCACATGAGTTTCTATCAGAAAATAAAAGCCATACAATGGCGAAGTTAAATGATGACAATTTTAAAAACACAAAATAGCTTTTCTCTTTAAATCTCAAAATGTAATATAAACAATTTTGTACATAATAAAGTGAAAACAAATTTATGAGTAAATTTAATGCAAATTTAAAGATACAAAAAATTAAAGATTTACCTTGGAAAACTAGATCCGTAAATTTTTGTGTAAAAATACAGTTAGGCGAAAAACACCGAGCTTCCGCACATCCTCTGACGGCTTTCTCATGTTTAAGACCTTGAGAACGCAGTTGTATAGACGTGCGTCTCTTCGGTGTTTGTATATTTATATTTTTACAACATATTTTTACGGGTCGAAAAATCTACAGTATATTTATGAAAAGATGTCCAAAAAGTACTTTGCTGAATTTAATTATTCATTCTATAAAGTCTTTCATGGTCAGTTTTCTTTAATGAAAAATGAACATGCGGGATTTATGGAGAATTTCTAGGAATTTTTTCTTGAAACACATTTTCACTTTCGTACAATTAAGTTATCTGAAGATGCATCTTCAATTGCGAATTCTATTTAGGCTAATATTTTGCAGAATCGATATGTAAGGAATGGTATAAACGAGTTACTGTGTGAAAAAAAACCCCAGAAAACCATGTTAAAATATTTCTCACTGATATACTATTCAAACATTTCATTTGGATGCAAGAGATAAACGTTAACGTGAAGATTTTGGTGCAAAATTCAGGGACCAATAATAAAAAAAAACTGTGACGTACATCCTTTTTGAAATCCAAAATGATACGAAAAGAGAAAAACAATTTTATTGATGTTCATTTTTCAAAAACAATATGTAAAATTTACGTGTCTGTGCGGTACGCAGAAATCCAGTCAGCGGTAAGGATGAGCCGCGTCCTCCATGACGTGCAAAACTACCGTTCATCAATGCGGAAGGACACCCTGAAATATAAATGTGTTGGTGCAGTCACTACCTCGCCTGAGCCAGACGCCGTTGCTACTCGCTCTTATCGCTGGGGGAAACAGATACCTCCGCTACGAAAAATAGTCCCTAGTGTTAAAAGCAAAAGGCAATACAAGGACTGTTCGGAATAGAGTTTTCTTTGCTCAGCCGCTTTTTGGACAGAACTGCTGTGTAAAAGAAGTTTTCATAACGTCAGAGATTGTTTATTGGTGCAGCACCGGCCTAGCTTGAAATAGACGCTATTGCTCCTTGCTGTTGTCGCTGACGGAAACAACCTCCTCCGTTACGAAAAATAGTCCCTAGTGTTAAGAACGAAAAGCCACGATAGGAGTATTCAGAATCCATTGTTCTTTGGTCAACAGTTTTTTGGACAAAATTGCTATGTAAAACAAGTTTTCAAAAGGATAGAGCATTTCAGAAATAAATTTGATATGAGAAGTTACTCGCTCAAGAGCCTCGCACTTTCAGCTGATGTTGTCCAGCTTGAAGAGGAAGTTGTTGAAAACTTCTGCCAACACGATGACAAAAAATTGGCAATTCGAACTCGAAGGGTATGAATTACTTAAGCAGGCGCAATAGGCTATAAGGTTCGGACTCCACCACTCTCCCATCCGTAATCCCGACTGCTTTTCTTGAAATGGATCCCTATATTTAAATTGTTTGCAACGAAGCCAACTTCACCAATTTATTTTGTGCAGTGGGGAGAGTGCGTGATGTGATCATACATGGGAGGGACACGTCTCTTCCATTGCCATGGGGAAGGGGGCTAAAATATAAACTACGCGATTGGACGTCTATTTTAAAACGCAATTGTAATTGCTCATCAGCAAATGAACAAGGAAATAGAAATATTTTTAGTAAATATTAATATTTTTTAAAATCAAATTCAGCCTGTGCTTTTCTAAGAAAATACAGCGATTTTATTTCGAAACGTTTATAAAAAAAACGAGATATTAAGTGAATTACTTAATAAAGAGCAAGAAGCGGAAAAATTAAATACATACATAAAGGTGCCAGGAAACATATGCTTCTGTTTGTTTATTTGTTTTATTGTTGATAATTGTTTTTAACATTTACCATATATCACAAGGACATGCCAAAAACAATACGGGGCTGGCAATCCAGATTTGTATCAAATGCGCAAAGTTGAATATGTGAAAAAAATTCTTATTTTGTTATTTATTTACGTTTTTGGAAATGAATCGCTTTGGCATGTAAAGCGATTATTTATTTCAAAAGGAGGAAAAATTTTGGATGGGTATTGCCCCACAGAAAAACTATTGGAATGGTAAGATTTGTGCCCCTCCCCCACGCGCCTATCCGGTTCAGTCTTAACACTTTCGGATGCCCTGAGTCGTCACATTTTTAGGGGCCCCAGATCCTTGTGTGTGTATTTATGTGCACTGTGGTGACACAGGTGTTATTATATATAACGCCATCATCATGCATGTTATGCCTATGAGAAGAGTCAATGTCCAGTTGTTTTTTTAAGTACTACTTGAATGGAAAATGGTACATGGCAAAAAATGTTGGATGAAGGTAAACGTTTCTTACAGAAAAAGTCCCCCAACTTTTTGAAAAAGGGACCGTGCACTAATTGCATTTTATATAAAATTTCGAATGTGTGTGTGTGTGAGGTGGGTGGGGGGATTTCCGGGGTCACCAGTTCCATTTTCACGCAGTTTAAAATAAGATGTGTTGAACAAGTAGCACAAATATGTGGGAAAAACTTCCGAGGTAGGCATTTACATTTTTTTTACCTCAACTTTCAGATGTTTAATAAGTATTTCAGATTTTACCGCAGTTTTGGTAACAGGAGGTCTTACAAGTTGCCAGCTGACAAGGTGGGGAAAATATCTTTGATCGGCATTTTTTATCCCATCATGCGCATGCTCATTCACCGATCTCTGGGAAATTGGTACACAATTATTTATTCCACTTGCTCATGTTCAACCACCAGTCTGCGACGTGTTCTTCTTTTGGGTACTTGATGACATTTCCAGACAGTACAACGCACCGGTCAAAAATCCCAATATGCGGGCCCTCCGTCGTCTCCCCTCCAGTCTCCTCGGTAATTTTTCGTATTAAGAACTAATCACGGTGTGATGCAAAATGCATCTTTTTGTTAAATTGTCTCAATCTCCCTTCACCGAGCACCACCTGTCGGAAAATGCATATCCCTAAAAAGGCTTCTTACAGGTGAAATGAACTCGGGTCCGGCTGGCAAAAATAAAAAAATTGAGTGCAAAACGTTTAAGCACATACTTGCATAATAGATACACAGCATGCTTTTTTTAACATAGTCTAAGGACTTACGTCCTTATTTTGGAAGTTGCTCTTAGCCTGACTTCACTTTCACTACGATAGGTAGCTCCCTTTCAGTTGTGGCTTTATTAAGTGAAAAGCGAAATTACGGGCCCGGTTTAAAAAGAGAAAGGCAGAAGAACTTCCGACACTCTGTTTTACTGTTTCTTCTTTTCTTAAAATAAGAGAAAAAAAATATTGGTGAGTGGTGTAAAATTTCGACTTCTTGTAAACTCATAAGACTCTTGGAGTGTTGGTGTGCCCAATTCAGGTAGGGCCCCTGCCGGGCTCTGGCCCCGTTGGTCAACCCCTTAAAATGGACATGCTCCTCAGATTTGATGCTTAAAAAGAAAAATGGAAATTATTTAACTACTCCTTCAGAGTATAATCCAGGAACTTACTGACAAGTAAGATTTCAAAATTAACTTTAAAGAAAAGGATGTATATAATTTAACATTATGTCTTAAGTGTTTGATCTTTGAATGCTTCAGGAAGGAGTACAGACACCAGACCTTAAGAAAAAAAGGTTGAAAGAAGCATGCATTCTTGTTGTTGAGAAAAAGAAGAATACGTGGATCAGAGAACATCGGGCTGTACCAACCCAAATAATTGTCTGGATAGCAATGGGCCAGAAGACGACCACATGGGACATAGGTGGACAAGATTCGAAAACAGCAACACGGCTGGCTTAAGACAGACCGTTGTGGGAGGAAAACCATCCAGCAGTGGAGTCTATAATGTCTTCTTATGAAAAAGGCTCTTTTAGGACGTTTCTTATATGACAAATATGGGTTCGACTCCAGAGTGGCGCGGGATTCGAACGCAGAACCCACGTGGGGTCTTGAAGCAGTAAATTTAGTTTCCGTAAATTTGAATGGGAAGCAAATTCATCCCCTATCGGAACCGAAAAAGCGTCCAGTCAGCACAAGAAAAAATATATCTTAGTAACGTTTTTAGCACGTCATTTTCAAAAAAAAAAGATTGTGCTTACTTTATCGGTGTCTCTGTTCGTCCCTCTGAGGGACACCATATCCTGCAACTATTAGTTCGATTTGAAAAAAAAATTCTGCATTGGGAAGCTTGTAATAACCGCAAGATGATCCTTCACTTCATTTCCTTTTTTTCCGCCGTGGGTCGCAAACGCAGATGATATCGAATTCCTTTTTTTTTTCCACAGTTAGGGGTCGTAAATGCCGATGATATCGAATTCCTTTTTTTACCGCCGTTAGACGTTGTAAAGACAGATGATATCGAATTCAAAATACATTTTATTTCAGATATTTCCTTCTAAGTATTCAATTGGAAACAACTTTTACCTTTCGACTCCATTTATATAAAAAATCATTCCAGGTTATGTCACTTTTTCAAGTTACGCAGACATTTTCCGCTAGGGGAGGGGATTGAATCGCGATTTCCCCGAGGTCTCTGCTACTAAAACTCCGATATGAAAAAAATATTCTTGCACCTGATAGAGCTCCTAATTGAAAATGTTTACCTTATATTTTCTACTATTTAACAAATAATGATTCGGCTACCAGGAGGTGTAAGAGTTTATTTCTACTTCTGACGTATCTGCAGCAAGATCGGAGCTCCAGAAAACTCGACGGAAAAAAATTTCTTCAACCGAAACCACTCATCTCAGAAAAATTGTCAAAATAATTATCTTCTTAAAAAAATGCATGGTTTCTCCGCAAGGTAGCGTATATATATATATATTATTTTTGGCGATATCTCTGCTTCTAAGACTCCGATATGAAAAATCTTCTTTGTTGGAGAGCGTTTTCGGTACAAAATGTTTGTCGAATATTTTTAAATTATCTGTAACGCACAAGTCTCCCACTAGAAGGTGTAAGATCAAATTTATGTTTACAGTGAAAATCATTTTCGATAAGATACTACTAACTCTTCGAACTTTCTGTGTATATTATCTTCACAAAATAATGCCAGATTTCGCCGCTAGGGGGCGCAATGGCTAATATGATTTTCTCAATGTCTCTGCTTCCGCATGTGCGATTTAAAAATTATTTCAACACCGAATGAGATATTGTTCAGATTTACATTATTTAGAAAAAAAACGTCTGAAGGCAAAATAATTACAAATATTTAAGAAATCCCAAACCAAAAATGTCTGAAGACCAGGGGCATAATAAAATTAGGGGATCCTGAACCCGATCATCTTTCCCCTTTTCACACTGATTTTAAATTTCCAAAGTTTCGTGAAAACAAAAACATGTTGCTTTAAAAAACCAAAATCTGTTGATAAAATTAAACTCAAAGAAAGGAACAAGGACGAAATATAAATTTTACACAGCACTTGCCAACTGAAATTAAAGTTAACATTTTCGCGCATAATAATAGCGATATATCAAAATCAAATACACGGATAATTTTTTCTAACTCTAAGTGTCAGTGCTCAGTGATAGCCAACATCACAGAGCCTTGAGAGTGGACAAAAAATCTATAAATTAAGAATATGAACATATTATAATACAATGGTATGTTTCAGGAGCGGGTTTAGAACTTTTTCTGGAAGTGTGTGGGGAAGTGGGGGAAGCGAAAACGGGAAATGTTTTAAATTTTTAAAACATCTTTTCTAATTAAAGTTAAGGCATTTCTATTAAATTAAAGCATTTTTTAATGAAAGTCACATTTTAAGCAAAACTTAAAATATTAAGCTCTTTCGGGAGGGGGAATCCCCCGAAAGTAATTCAAATTGGCCCTCTCTAAATACCCATTTGGTATGTTCATATTATGGTGTTCTTTATTTACAAATTGTAATTAGAAAAAACTGAAATTTCTCGTCCTGACTGTTTTGGTTACGCGTTGCTTTATTTTTAACCTCCAAATTTCGGAAGAAAACAAAATCGGACATAAATAAACAAACTTTGCCATCAATTTTGGGCCCCTGTTTGCGTTGGGGGCCTGGTGGACCACTCGTTCAGACGCCACTGCCGAAGACAGAAAATATGCGGAATATCGATGTTTCTCCCGATATTATACAAACATCGATTTTTCCACCGATATTATACAAACATCGATGTTTCCAACAATATTATACAATCTTCGATTTTTCCACCGACATTAGACAAACATCGATGTTTCTCACCGATTTACAAATTCCTAAAATATACCACTGAAGAATCGCAAATATTATAAAGTAAAAGCCGCAAGCCTTTCCATTGCTATTGAAAGCAATCAAAGGGCTTGCTGCATCCTGGAAAGATGGAAGGATGGAAGGATGCAGAAGGGCTTGCTATATCCTGTATTGCTGCGGGTCAGGGCTAAGTATTCTTCCCCGCTCACCACAGATAGTCAAGCTGGTGGCACGGCTATGACTAACCTGTTTTACGTGGATGCTTCCGCTGAGGTCCCGGGCAGCCGTGGCATATACTCTAGCGGTAGTCATCGTCGCCGCTGACTGGATTTCCGAAAACCCCTTAGAAAGGCAAATTTTACATAAGGCTTTTTCTACAATAACTATTAATCATTTTTTTTTATTTGACATCATTTTTAAATTCAAAAAGGATGTACATCGCAGGTTTTTGAAATTATCCGTCCCTGAATTTTGCACCGTAATCTTCACGTTAACCTTAACAAAATCGTATAAGTAAGTACTTATAAATCGTAGCAATATTTTCTCATGTCTTTCATACAGATCTGTCAAACCATCTTTGGAATACTTCCTGCTTGCTTCTTTAGAAAATAAAGTGTCTCACTCTTTTCCATACATCTTAAAATTCAATTTATAAATCGAATTAGAAAACGCGAAGTGCAAATCTTAAATGTTTCACCAACCACTTTTTTACCTCAGAAAACTGTTAAGCGATAGCAAATTCGCGAAAATTAACAACCTGGATTAGTCTTAAAACAATAAGGAATTCATATTTTTTGGAAATGATTTCTTTTCCAAAGAAATTACTGAAAGACCTATAAGGATGCGTATTCCGTACTTTTTTTTTGTCGGAAATTTTAGGAAAAATCTGATATATAATTCAAGGAAACTAAATGCTAATGTTTTTTTTGCAAACAAGTGCTTAGTTTCTTTGGGCTCCCAATGGGGAATATTTAGAGAAATAAAATCTGCATATTAAATCATTTTCTAAAAATCGGTAATAAGTAGAAAGGAGAAATTATCGGTCACGAACTAGTTAAAAACTTATGATGTCTTGAACGTTTTATGAACAAAAAAGCGTTTCGCAACCTGAGAGTTTGCCAGCAGCTAATAATCTGTACGAATGAGAAAATTATCTTTCATGTTACGTGAAAAATATCATTGTGTTAGGATAAACAACCGATATAGAGATTTCACTAAATGATAAAAAAAGTACATGCAATGCATTTAAAAATTATACTGAACGAAGAAGAGATATCTGCTACTCTGCTAGAAAGGATTACAGATCTTTTGCATGTACTCGTATTTCTTACCGGAGGTTTGCCTTGTGGGTTACAAGAAAAATTGGTAGGGAAGCAAAGTCTGCGTTTGCTACGAGATAGGAGTTTATTCAAGTTCTGATCAGCTGCCACTATTTCGTCTTCAGCAGAAGTTAAGTGACTTTTGATCTCCTCTTCAATTAGAGTTCTGAGACAAGAAGTTCAATTTAAAGTAAAACATTTAAAATTTAGTTATATGTTTTTTGGCATAATTGATTCATCAGTATTTTGCAATTTCGCAGTTGCACTTGATGGATACTTGTACTGTGTTAATGTGTAAAAGTGTCTGCATATTACTTACTACATTGTGTCGAATAATTAGTTACTTGCAGAAGACTAAGGCACATGGAACCATGAATGATTAATTCGTAACCTAAAATTCTTATAGGAGTAGAACGTCGAAACGAAAATTTTAAGGTTATGAACTGTTTTTTCGTCTTTGGACATAATTTCAAGAAAACTGAATGCTACAGACGAAGAATAAAAAATGTGTTTTTAACATGTTCTTTGTTTTATGCAAATATTTACACGATGACAATATTTCAATGAAACTTTTAGAGAGACCAAAAAAATTCAGAGGTTAACCTACGAACTTTTGTAAAGTAACAAAGGAGACTTATATTTCCTGTACAATACAAATAAAAACTTTTGATTCTTCCAAATAAATAAGTAAATAAATAAATAAATAAAGTGAATTATCTGAAATGTAAGAAAGTCGTCCAGTCTTCTAAGTTAGACCTCAGGGCGAACTGCATTTCTTACCTTCATTTAAAGCGACGATAATCAAAATTATAATCAAACCCGTTAAGGTGTCTTGAAGGTAACACACGTCTACAATTTCTAATTAGTTGCAAATGGTTTGAATATCTATGGTTTGAATCAGACTTAGACGGGATATGTAAAGAGTACAAACCCGTATCTCACTCGGAAATGAATTTCGAATTTTGAAGCCTATCTATCTAAAGGCAGACCTGAAAATCAGTCTTGCGGTTACTGTTAGGAAATATAATCATTTGACGAATTTATTAGTTTATTTTTTCTTTTAATCTACTGAAAGCTTTAATTTCCATGTAATATGTGTTATCAAAAAGTATTCAGAGCGTATACGGTTTTTCGAATACTGTTGGAAATGAAGAAGTTTCAATAATTTATTCGTTTATTCTCTTATTTAGTCTACTGAGAGCTTAAACTATCCATTAAAAATGCATGATCCAAAAGTATCAAGAGCACATATATTAAAATACAAGCACAAGACTTACATATTTGAAACTTAATCACCGCCGAAGTAATCACTTTCAGAACCCACATACTCAGCCTAGCGCTATTTCCACTGCTCGAATTATTTTTTTTGAAATCATCATCTGAAATAGCAAAGATCTGCGTATTCGCATTCTGTTGTATTAGGTGTACAAAGAAGTCTTAAATCATTTTAAGACAAATCAACATGTAATTTGAGAGCAAACAACTATACCTTTACGAATTAAAATATATTCCGTCATTATCTATCACCTTAAGCCATTAGTTGGGCAGCTGACGGATTCCAGAAACGAAGAACACTTCGTCGTGTCACTCGATGAAGCAGTCAAACCATTTTTGCACTTCACCACATGTCTGGAACCGTACAGCAGACAATCATGTTGCATCGATGGGAAATAATGATAGTCTTAAGGGCTATGTCGGGACTATACGCCGGGTGCTCCAAACATTCTCAGCCAGCGTCAATAACGTTTACATGACCGCTATCGCAACATACGGCCTAGCGTTGTCATGCAATATTTTCACGGGACGCATTGCTTTGCCTGTGAATGGACGTTTCCGATACATTTCTTGGTTCACTCGCAGCAATTTTTGCTTGTAGCGATCAGCAGTAACAGTTTTTCATTTTTTCAAAAGTTCATAACAGAGCATATATCCGACATATCTGACCAGATGCACAACAGAACTTTCTTGGAGTTAATATTGCGTTTCCGTGTCGAAGTCGTAGCTTTACCGGGGTGTATCCACAGATTTTTGCATTTTGGATTGTCGTACCATATCCACTTTTAATCACCCGTGATGATGTTCCACAGGAAATACTTTCTGTGTTGTATATTCAACAGATTCCAACACTTCGTCACACCCTCATCATTTTTCTTCGGCCTCAGGTAATGTGGCACCCACTTTCCTCCCTTTTGAATCTTTCCCATTGCTAGTGAACGAGTGGAAATGGTTTGTTGAGTTACCCCCAGTTGTTCAGCTAGTCCTTTTTGCGTTTGAGAGGAATCTTCATACAGCAATGCTTGCAGTTCCTCAGTGCAACCTTCTGCGGGACGCTGCCACTTTCTCGATCGCTAACATCAAAATCACCTGCTTCAGGAGGTCTAAACCAAAACTCACATGTGCTTTTCGAAACAATATTTCCCGCAGATCGGAACAGATCGATATACATTGTTTTGCAGAACATTTTCCTATATGAAATTCGTAACGAATTCAGTGTCGAAAAAATGCAGCATAGCTTGTCATCTTTCACCTAGTGACGGGCAATTGCGTTTGACTGTTGGGAAAACTTCTGTGTCCCATTATATACTACGTACAAGTCAAGGTCACATGACAAAAAACGCGAGGGATTGTCGGATGTGTAAACTAACGGTATGCGTCACACAAGAAACGCTTTAAATCCTGTTTGTGCACCTAATACATCCTCAGTATCTTAAAATATTTTTAATTTCAAGAAATATTTGACTTTTGGGAAGAGAAAAAAATCGTAGTCCGCGTGTTCTTGGATATACGATGCCTATCGGACTTGTGCAATTCGGTGCTTAGCCAGAAACGGCTCCACAAGTTGCGATGGAAGAGCAGGCATGAGGTTATGGCAAATTGCCATTCACCAGTATCATGCAAGGCCGCCTTTTGCAACCAACTACGTCCGTCAAACACCGCAAAACTTTACAGTAGTATTCCTTGCTAACTGTTTGGCTGATGAAGTACATTTCGTATTTATGGCGCAGAATTCGTCATTATAAAAAAAAACTATCAGCACCAGCCAAATATTCCTGCGTCTATGTTGAGCTTTCTTAGGTCTGGGAGTGTTCTGGGTCTTCCACTGCGAAGACTTAGCCTCAATTTCGGATCATACCCATAAGCCCACGATGTATCACTAGTTATGATAGATTTTAAAAAGTGTTCCTCCACTTCTACGCAAACAAGCAGGTCACTAACAGCTAAAATACGAGACTGTTTTTGCTCAGCTGAGCACAATTTTCACTGAGACGCGTCTTGTACACAAATCATCCGTAACAATCGACTGAGCGGAACTGAAACAAATCTTGAGATCTTCAGATAACTCACGAACTGTGATTTGGTGATTTTCTCACACAGCTGCGTGCTAAAGTTCCACCTCGTTTTCACTCTTTCTGGTTGCTGGACCCTTGCCAGTTTGTCACTCTCAACACTTTTTCTGTACCACTCCTAAACGTGCGCAGTGTGCTCGACTCATGTAAACCCCATACACTTTCTGTAACGTTCATTATGCGTCTTAGCAAATTTTGCCTCATTTTTGTCAAAATCTTATAAAAATTTATTGATCAATATTTTCCCACATGATATGTACGACAGAGTCTTCACACAGGTAAAACCGAAGAACCACTGAAACAAAAATCGGAGGAGCAGGAGAGATGGGACTCATGACAAATGCGTTGTAATTTCCGAGGTCAAAATGTGCACGATCGCCTCCAGTTGCATTGCGTGATCCGAATTTACGCAACCACATGGATACTTTACCTATTGACTTCACATATTTAAGTTTGAATCTAACAAAACTCGAACCAAAGTTTTTATTTTTGTAAGGTAAAATTAGAAGAATTTAAAATTATAAAATAAGATAATAAAATATATGCCTCATTCATAAATTTAAAATATATAAGTGACGGCTCCCTCGAGCTTTAAAACCTTTACACTCTGATCTATTATAATTTGCTTGCAAACACTCTTCATGATTGCAAGCGAAATATGACACTGATCTGCAATTTTTCAACTTTTTTTTCTGTTGTGTTCAGATGAATAGATGTATCTGAATGGATATTTTTGCGCAGATTCCGAAAATGACCTTCAAAATTCCGTAACACGTCAGGTTTTTTCACAAATGATGGAAATGTGAAAATGAAAAAAAAACGTTATTTTTTAATGACATTGCTATATGTCAACGTTTGTATCGTGTGAAAATGTTCTCTGGGGTGGCGCAATGATTATTTAAAGAATAGATAAACATAAATACATATTCAAAAGCAAACATACCAAACATTCGCCACTGGGCTCGCCTTCAAACTTCCTCTTTTTGGATTGTCTTCGGTGTGCGTCTGTACAGTCTCTGTTCAACATCCAACAATAGTCGGCCATCATATATACAGTCCACTTTCATTGGTATCTCTTTTCCATCTCTTTAATATCCTGATGGAAGCGCTCGCCATGTTCTTCCGAAAAATCACCAAAATTGTTAGGAAAGTAATTTAGATGAGCATGAAGAAAGTAAACTTTGACGCTCATGTTGCAACCAAGCAGTTCGTAGGATTACAGCATGTCCTTGACTAAAGAGGTGTAATTTGAAGCCTTCGTGTCCCCCAAAAAGTTGTGTACCACATTTCTGAGTGCAGTCCATGCTCGCAATTCGCACTCACTCATGGTTTCCTCGAATATGTTGTCTGCCATTAATTTTCGTATTTGAGGGCCCATGAAAATACCAGCTTTAATTTTTTCAGACGTGATTGATGGAAACTTGCTACCAAGATACTGAAAGCATTTACTGTCCCTGCTTAAAGCTGTCACGAATTGCTTCATTAATCCAAGTTTGACGTGTAAAGGTGGCAACAGTAATTTCGAGGGATCAACCAGTGGAAGTGAAAAAAATGTTTTTTTCGCCAGGTGTGAATGTACTTCTGACTGGCCACTGCTGCCGAACCTAATGTTCCGTCCTTGCTCTGGAGTCCCATTCACACAAAAAGCAAGGGAATTTGGTGTAGCCTGCTTGTTGGCCGAGCAATATTCCAATCACCTTGAAATCCCCGCACAAAGACCTTTCATGAAACTTGCACTGCACACTTTCCAGCAGTAATTTAAGGTTCCCGTATGTCTCTTTCAAAGTCAGAGATTGTGCTACTGGAATGGATGGATGGATGTTAGTATTGTGTAATAAAACACCTTTTAAACTGGATTTGCCTGCATCTATGAACAACCTGCAGTGTCCTGAATTGTAATTAATGTTGAAGTATTTCATGACTGCCGGAATGTCTCGACAATATAACAAACCGCCTTCCTTAGCAAAAGACGGAACCGATTCTGCTTCTCGGTGTCTGTACCAGGATAATCTCATATTAGGACATAGTAAATTCTTTTCCTGAAGTCGTGATCCTAAAAGCTCTGCTGCGTGTTCAGGTAAATTCAGATCACGAACCAAATCATTTAGTTCATGCTGGGTAAATGGCACTGGGGTTTCATCCTCCATGCTGTCCGGTTGGTACATCTCATCACTTGTATCGCCGTCTGAATCGGTGTCTCTTGGGGGCTTGATATTGGACGGGGGTGGAGCAGGAATGGATTCACTATGGGGCACTGGTCTTATGGCGGGTGAGATATTGGGATACACAATGTTATGCTTACTGGTTCTGGTATGGCCACGATATTCACTGTGCAGAAGTAGCAGTCGTCACTGTGATTTCTTGGCTCACGCCACACCATGGGTACACCGAATGACATTGATGGCCTGTTTCCACTTTTCCAGTTCCTCAACCACTCCACACATGCACGGCACACATTGTGAGGATACCAAACTTTGTCCTGATCTGCTAGTTTCATGCCGAAGTATTAAAAATTAGCACCTTTCACCAAAGACGTAATATTTTGCCTCTGTTTTTTTCCTGTCGTATAACAGACACATATGTAGCAAAATATGTCTGGATGATTTACACAACCACGTGAAGCCATTGCACACGCCATAAAGAAACAACCGAACGGGACCAGTCCCTTCTTTGCACTGACTAGTGTAACACGATCTGTCCCGAATGGCGCCAGATGGGACCAATAGAAAGAAGGGAGCAGTGGCGTGAGGAATGAGTCATACTGCCGTGCCAAGATAACATTCTCTCATGTTCCGCCTTTGTGAGTGGCGTAAATCGTGACGTCAGACAGATAAAACAGTTACATTTCCATTATCAGCTATATATTTATGTTTATCTGTTCCTTAAACAATCATTCCGCCCCTCCAGAGAACATTATCACACGTTACAAACGTTGACATATAAGAATGTCATTAAAAAATAACGGATTTTTTTTAATTTTCACATTTCTGTTATTTGTGAAAAAACTTGACGTGATACGGAATTTTGAAGGTCATTTTCAGAATTTGCGTAAGAAATCCATTCAAATACGTCTGTTCATTTCAAAACAACAAAAACTTGCATTTTAGTGTAATAGATCACGTTGAACCTTTTTGTTTTTACAGAAAATGACCACATCAGCTTTTGGGAACTCATTTCATATCTAACTCTTTGAAAATGAATGTAAAAAATAATTCAGCATGAATTTAGGGAATTTGGTATTTTTTCTTTATTATTTTCTTTCATACCGATGTGATTTAATAGAATGGGTGTGACAGTGTTACTTTATTTAAGCACACGAAACGTAGAGTCACTTAACAGAAATGAAGCATACATGCACGCATAATTCATCTCATTGACCTAATCGACAATTTTTTCCCTTTATTTACATTCCTTGGTTGCAGTTCCAGGCCATTCGGTGCATAATAATTCCTGCTTCTTTGTTCCAAAGCTGATTCCGACGGTTTTTAAGTGTACATTTCCCGTTCGTGACGATCATAATAACGAAACATGCAATACGAAGAAATGCAATTTTTTCTATACACCGTTGTCTGAATATCGTGATTATATAAGACAGGATCTTCGTGCTAAAGCAAAACCGTTCTCACACTAAGTAGGGTTGCTTGACGTCCGCATTTTCGTATGTGATAAGTCCATCTGTACCTTTTGGCAGTGCTGCCATCCTGTAAATACATGCGATACGTATCTGTTAGATTTTTGTTCTGATGCACCTTGATTTATTTTATTTTTTTGTAAATATATCTATTTATGTTCTGTTCCGATGAGTATTTTCCAGGAGAAATTTGATGTACAGCTTTTATTAAGGGCTTGGCGAGTTGAAATCATGTTGTACAGTGCTCCGAAGGTTAGATTAAGCAAAACTTAAAATTTCACTATGTTATGAAATAATTTTTTTTGATAAAATACAAAAGAATTTCCTTTGCACATTTGGGTAAGTCTATGGGTATTCTATAACACTCTTCAGGTAGTGAAAAAAATACCTATGTCTATAATAATCTAAGTTCCGTTTCATATTATCTCTAGAACTGTTCATAATTGGCGATTTGAATTTTATTGGCAAGTGTCCACAAAAGATAAAATATCATATCAAAATGAGATTTTGCGGATCCATTTTAAATTCCGAGATTCAAATTATAATCATTTGATGCATTACTGCAAAATAATTTTCATTTAAAATAACAAGAGCTATTTTTTAGATTTTGCTAGTTTTTTTGCGGGAAGCAGTTTTTCTTTTCTTTTCCTTTGGATCTGCATGATAGGTTTCAACGATTTCATTTTCGCATTCACTCCGACGTATTACAAAATTCACATTTCCGTGGGTTTTTATCAGGCCATAAAAAATTAACTGGAAATTTTCAGCATTAAGAGGTACTGCTAAAGTGTTGAGAACAAATACCGACTTCAGAATATATTTATTGTAAACGGTTACTATGTTCTTCCCAAGCCATTAGAGGAGCATAGGCTTGCAGGATAATGCCAGCGCTTCTGCAACACCAGGAATCAATTAACCATTCACGGAGATTATGAATATGGGAATTTACATTGAACAGAAGCCGTTATGGAAACAAAAGGGTTTGGTTCAATTTATATTGTACAGCAGAAATTGCAAAGAAAAAACCATTGCATACGAACCGAGAGTTTTCTACATCAAATTTTAGTTATTAATTTCTAATATGTGAGAAAAAATAAAACAAAGCAAATAAACCGGAGAATACCAGGACATTTAGGGCCCGGCTACATAACAGCGAAGGGAAAAAAAGAAAGTAAGAAAAAAGATAATCTACCATTTCGTCTCGAAAGCAATTGTTTTTCATACCACATCTTAAAATGTTTTAATCAAATTCTCAAGCGCAAACAAGTTAACATTCTAGGCACTTCTTACAAGGCGGTTTTCAACGTATGCCACAGGTACCATGCACTTTGCTTGTCAATTTTCCTCCAAAGTCTTTGATTCATCCAGAAATTGATAGTATAAAAAAACATTGAGTTGGATGTTATTCCCATTAAAAAGAAATCTATAATGTTTGCAAGAAAAAGGATATCACACGAAACTCCCTCATGAGTAGCACTGCATTTGAATTTCAAAACTTCAAGATAAAAATTAAGTGAAATATACTAAACGTCCGGCATAAACGTTTGCATCTCTTGACAAGAAATAATTGTGTATTACACTTGCCACGATATTGAAATTTCTGATACCTGTAAAGCACCAGTATGATTAACGAGTTTTATACATATTCTGGAAGTGAGAAAATAAAGGCAATGTTTCCTACCGAGTGTTTCTTGCGACAGTAATGACAGGGGAAACACAATTGCACCAATGGGATAAATGCCATCGTCATTTTTCCTAAACTTTCCTTACTCGAATAACTTATACGATGCAAAGCATCCGTCGGTGAACTTGTACTAAAATATTTAAAAAGTGTTTCACAATTAAATATTAAATATGAAAGGGAAATGGCGGCTCTAATTTGTTTGTGAAAAGGGTTTTGAAAAATGTTGTTATCGGTTATATGTTGAATTTTTTTCAGTTTGTTTTAACTTATTCAAATATTTCTAACCAGTGCTATTCAGCGGCGATGATTCCGATAGTTTCCTTAGTTTTCAGAGTAAAATTCAGTTGTTTCTACATTACGCCTTGAAAGCATGGAAAATACCCAGACTTTAATTACAGCAGTTTTGGTAGAATAGAAACAGAGCATTTAGATAGATAAATCTCAGTCGGTGTATGTTCTTCAGTATTCACAATAAATACATCTGTTATACTTTTTTTCAAGATTCAGTTGTGTTTAGCTAAATGTTATGTTCACAACAGAGTGAATGAAGAGCGAAACTAAGGGGACCTAAGGAAGGCCAGGCCGAGCCTTCCCTGAAATTTCTTCTTCTCCTAAGAAAGAAATAATCATCATCACTGTTCTTTCCTTTGATAGGTTCAACGGTATCTCAGCAAGCTCTCTTCCAATGTTATTGCGCCTTGCTGCCTCCTTCATTTCTTGATAGCCTCTTTAGCCCATTATATTTCTCAAGCATCTCTAGTCGTCTCCTTAGTCTTGGTCGCTTTCCTTCAATTGGCCCTTATATAATTCAATTCTATAGGATGTATCCTCTCATTTCAATAAAAATGACCTATCCAGTTATATTTTCTTTTTCTTACTTTCTTTAGTAAATTCCTTTCGTCTTCAACTCTTTGCAATATTTCGTCATTGGTAATGTTTTCAATCTAATTTGTTTTCTCCATTTCTCTAAATAACCGCGTTTCAAATACTTCTAAGCTTATACTTTTCTTCTTCCCAATTACGCTCGTTTCCACACCATATAACCTGCTTAAGTGTCCCAAATATAGCACTTCATAAGCCTTTTCATTATTTTGTTATTTTGTTCAATTTACTGAAAAACAACAGTTTCTTTTTATAAAAAACATATTTTCCTTTACGAATTCTTTCTTTTATTTAAATGTCACATATTACATTTTCTTGGATTATAACTTCAAGGAACTTTTATAGTCTCACTTGCTCTGCATTTTCTCCATACATCCTCACCTCAACAAATCTTGGCAAACTGGAAGCTCTCATCGTTTTTGTTTTCTTTGTTTTAATTTTCATACCATAATTTTTTGAATACACTTTCAATTTTTGTTCATTAGAAGCTGTAGTTCTTCAGTATTAACTAATATAGCTTAATCATCTGCACAACCAATACTTTGCATTGTTCTTCCTCTTGTAATAGCTCCACTATTTCTTCATCAAATACTTCTTTTATAATTTCTTCTGCAAAAATATTGAAGAGTTTTGGTGACAGATAGTTTGCCTGTCTTACACCTCTACCAATCGCACAATTTGTTGATTTTCCTACTTTCGTCTTTATTACGACAGACTGGTTCATGTATAAATCAGCTATTAACCTTCAGTCTGTCAAATTTGACCTCATTTTATTTCGTACTTGCATCAGCTTTTAGCAAATCACTACGTCAAACGCTCTTTCTAGATCTATGAAACATAAATAAATTACTTTGTTTACTTCTACACAGTGGAGTCACATTATTGTGACCAACTTTTACTTTTGACGGCAACAGCGCATAGCCAATGAAAGAAGACACGTGTCATCAGCTGGCTTGGAGGGTATGTAAGGTGTGCGGTGGGCATTCTGAAAACATTGGGGCCGCGGGTGGCCTAGTGGTTTACATTCGTGACTGCCACGGAGAAGACTTCGGGTTCGATCCCAGGCAGGTACGAACGCTCGAACCACTAAATACCCGCAGTGCGTCGGATGGACACGTTAAGAGGTTGGACCCCGGGTACTGGCCCCCGGTAATAAATAAGGTCATCTTCCTCCCCCTTTCTACCTCGCTTCCGTGTCACTATCGGGCAGTTTCTACCTCGCTTCTGTGTCACTATCGGGCACTCTAGCCCAAATCTCGTAGCTTCGTATTTCTAAGGGTTCTTTAAGACCTGTGGTGAGACACTCCTTCCTAAAATCTTTTACCTATGATCAGCTCAGATCTGAAAACACATCATTGCTTGCTGTCATTGATAAAAGCAGCGATTTATCATATTTGCAAAAAGGGATAATTATCGGTTTTCGGGCTAAAGGTTGCAATATTTCTGAAACAGCGCAGTTTGTGAACTGTTCACGTGCTGCTTCGGTTAAAGTGTATCGTGATTGGAGAAATGGCACTATTTCGAATAAGCGATGTGGAAACTGCGGAGCACCACGTTCCACTGATGTGAGAGATGAACCTCGGCTTCGAAGGCGCGTGAGTGCCGATCGACACGGTATAGTGTATCAACTCACTGGCCGATTGAACCAGGCGACTCCTCAAACAGAAGTCATTGCTCTTTTCACGTTTTAAGTGAGTCACGAACAAATTCTCATCGGCCGCGACCGGGAATCGAACGCAGGGTCTTCCAGTAACGTGCCCGGCATGCTACAGCTGCAACACAGTGGCCTCGAATTCTTCAGACTCACAAGTGATTATCCACATGGTAGGTTGCTCCTTGGAGCGCTGCACATTGCTGGGGTTTTACCAAAGTTAGAAAGCAGCAACTGAACAAATAACTAGGAGGCGAATGAAAAAATAATACACTGGATGGTACACAAAAGGCATCGCTGTTTTCAGCATAGCGGCCGTTATTTCCAGCCATGGGGGCCACACGATCTACTGATGTCTGCGTGTTCCGCAAGTCGCACGGGCATGTAAGCTCAATCGTTTCATCTTTGTATCTGTTGTTATGTGTCCAGTAAATCTGGCTTTGCTATCTCGTGTCCTTCTTGGTGGTGCATTTTGGGTGGCCAGCAGTGTGTCAACTATCACAAGCTGTTTTGATTTGTCAGCCATAACCATCTGAATGCCATCACATTTTTTTTATTTAAGCACTTCTTGGCGTTCATTTTTGATACTATTTCGTTGTTGAGCATAATCTTTTAAAGTGCTACTCGTCCTTGCTAATTTAAACCTCACTGGATTTGGACGTTCCTTGGGCAAGTTTGAAACAACATTTTCCTGGTGTGGCAGTAAGACTTCAGCTTTAGGAATATATTGTTAGTACGCATATTTATCACCTCTATTAAGTCCTATAATCTGTAGGTCATTCAATACAACTTGTGATTTGTTTAGATATAAATTATTAGATGGTGGCAAATTCACATGTCTATATTTGCGCTATGAGCATGTCAAACTTTTAAGTCTTTGTTCATGTTGTTGTCTACGAGTCTGTTGTAACCTTTCGACAATTATGTAGACTTTTTGAAGTACATTATCAAATTCCTTTTCATTATTGCAAAGTCCAAAGCTGGCATTTTATTTCTGATATGATCGCCTACTAAAATAATTAATTTATTTCCTTTTTGATCTAATGAAAGTATCTAACCTTTTTAATTCACATATTTTCATTATTATGCGGTCTCCCTGATTTAAAGGGTTAACGCGAATACACTTTAACCACCGTGCATAAAGTTTGTGATACACTTTAACCACTGCAGCACGCGAACAGTTCACAAGCTGTACTGTTTCAGTAATACTGCCACCCTTTGCCTGAATGCCGATAATCATCCCTTCTTACAAAGCTGATAAATCGCTCCTTTTATCCATGACAGCAGAGATAATATGACTCTACTGCGTGTATATACATATACATGCATGTATGTGATAACCATATCAAACAAGTCAAATTCGAAAACTCAAAGACGTAATCAGATTTCGGAACGAAGCGCTCCAAACACACCCGACACAAAAAAACCAACAAAGATTCAAACCGAATCACAAACAGAATGAACATGCAGACACAGAAAAATCGGGCCCGCAAAATAGCTGAATTCAGGCACCTTTATAAACAACTGCAATACAAATTAAGCCAAAAAAAAAACTGAATGCCCAACCGAACCTCTCAGAACAAAGCAAAAGCCATATAAAGTAAAGTATACCTAAAAAAGTTGAAACTTACCGCAACATTTCAGAACAGGAATGGAAACGTTATTATATTCTTGTTTGTCTCTTGCACAATCATGTCAACAGGGGTGATCGACTGTATCTTCAGGTCACCGGAATACCCATGGGGAGCGTTTTTTTAGATTTGTTGCCTAACTTCTGCATACATTATTACGATCACAAATGTATGTCTCTCAACACTCAAAATTCCGGATATTTCTTTCGTTTTATTGATGATTCCATTGTATTTGACTATTCTGAATTTTCGGCTTTGGCACGTTCCATTTCCCCTAATGAACTGATTTTGGAATGTACTAGTCAGCACACTGAGGATTTTGGAATGTACTAGTCAGCACACTGAGGATTTTGGAATGCACTAGTAATCACACTGAGGATTTTGGAATGTACTAGTCATCACACTGAGGATTTGTGGATGTACTAGTCATTATTGAGACGTGAGTATTTCTTTGAGTGATGATCATGGCTATGTTGTTGATCTTTTTGGAAAGCGCGGTGACTTTGATTTTAATAAAAAGATTTGCACCCTGGACTTCTACTGTTTCTGTCTCCACACACCGGAATTTAATTATTTCGCAATCTGTACGTGTTAATAGTATTTGTAACACTTTCGCAAACATTGCTAAGAATCTTAAATTTTTGCTTCATCGCTTATTAACCTATCAGTTCTCTTTCAGCTTTATTGTTTTGTATCTCATTAAGTTTCTTCATATCAATTCTATTGTTTCCGATCCCACAGACCGTATACGTTCTTTTAAGAAATGACCTTGGAAAAGATGTAGGTCGTAATTTTTGTATGGTGAGTCACTTGCACTTTCTTTAACCAAACAGACTTTCTTCACACAACACATCTTGATATCTGCGTAGTAATATTTGCATTAGTTCCCATTCTTATTTGTGTGTCATGTCCTGTCATAACTCATTTCCGTTTCCCTGCTTCTGTTAACGTTCGTTGTGGTCTGTGCTTCGCCTTTTTAATCACGTTGGGTGTTTCCGGTTTTGCTTTATTTTGTTTCATTCTGGGGCTTAAGGAGCTCGGCAAAGGGGGACATTTGGTTTTTGTCTGTCATTTTCCTGGTCTCAACAAGCCTCTTGAGAAACAGGTGTTTCCCTCACGACGACCGTTTGTGCAACTGCATTGTTTGCGTGTTCTTTTATGTTTTGCTTTCCGCTCACGTGTCTTGTCTTTTGTGTACATTTGTTGATATTCTGATCTTGGGTGTGTACCTTAAACTTGCCTTTTACATTTAGTTTTTTGTGTATATATAATCACATTCTTGTTTCCTGTATTTATAATTTGCACCTGTTCAGTTTTCCAATTATAACTGTATATTGTGATGTAGTTCAGCAAATGATTTGTGAAATCCCACATCTGCACACACCTACACACTGCCATCCTTATGTAAATGTAATCGTAATCAGATTTCAAAGAATTTCGTAGAATTATAATGAAGGAAATTAAGAAATATATGTTATGAAAAACATTATTCAAATATATTTATAAACTTCATTTTGTTGGTGACAAACTTCAGGAATAGTTTTCACTTTGTTATCTGTAAAATAATATTTTACTGAAAGTAAGGTACCATTTTTCGTCGTGAAAGTAATCGGGTTTGTTGTTTTAGAACCTTTTACAAGGCTTTGGTTTTGAATGTACTTAAATCGTGTTCTGTATTACGAGACAGGGTGCGCAAATCATTCGGTCGGCTAATGTCACTAACCCTCCGATACAAACGTAATTTGCAGATGGATCATTCCAGGCTCCAATCTTAGACGGATAACAGCGTGAAGATCTGACGTTATGGTCTGTATTCATCGCCCGGTGATATCTGCATATCTCGGTGGATTTCAAAGTTGTTTCCATTAGTACATTACCGAAAGTTTTGTTTAAAGATACAAAACGAAAATCTGGAAAATGGCAGTGATTTCTCTGCCTGTCTGCTGAGGTACCGATAAGGGAAAATTATCATGAAAGTATGTCATAATCGCAAAACTAGAGAGCTAACATGATTCTATAACGCAAAACTTCCTAAAGTACGGGACGAAAATATTACAGTATAGTTGTGGGAATATAACCAAAATGGTATTCTGGTGGTGAATGTATAATCTACGTAACACTATGGTGCTATATTTCCATAACTGAGTCTTGATTGGATGGGTGATAATTACAACAATTACTTTAACACAATTACATTAGAGAAACTTACGCAATACAAAACAACAGCAAAAAAAAAAAAAACGAGGTGCTTTCTGATGGGGAAGGTACTAGAGGTATATACAATATTATTATCACATTAATAAAACTAATGAATTTTATCATATGGTTTCATAAAGAGATAGGAGTGATGATGCCTACCTGTACACATATTTGAAAGATATCATGAGAATGATATTAGTGCTTACGGATGGGGAATGTCTATGTGATCTATCCGATTATAGCAGTTTTGCGAAGCCAGTGAAATGAGGAAATAGCACAACGGGAGTGTCCCGTTATAATACTGCCCGTTGAACATTCTGGACATTGAATCCTTGAGGCAGGGGGCCGCTGTCACACAATGTGCTCTGGGATTGGCTCTTGCAAACCGGATGTATGCAATTTGGTAATTAGTCGGAAGGTACATATATTATACGTATATCCTTTGCGGTGTTACATGTGATACATATATATTGTGCAGTGTTTTGAAAAATCCGCAAACTATAAGTATATACGGTCGCATAGTACAGGTAACATGCATAAAGGTATTTCTTGAATTACAGTAGAAATCATGCACTCTTTAAAATTTCCGCCTAGCCAGAGTGGAATTGAAGGGATATTTTCGAATGCTGTTCCACAAATCTGACTTTATTCAAATCTAATTTTTTTTCTACTTTCAGAGTATAAATCCAAAAACTTTATTCATTCTTTCTTCCCATGATTACAGCTGCGACCCTCCGGGGCATACTCTCAACCATGCGTTGTACGACGGCTAGCGGTATTTCCTTCCACTCGGATTGGAGCAGACAGGTCAGTTCCTTCACTGATTTCGGACGGTGGAGCACCCCTTTAGTCTACGCTCCAACTCGTCCCAGAGGTGCTCGACAGGGTTTTGGTCCGGACTCTGCGCAGGCCAGTCCTTGAATAACCCCAGTGTCACCATACCAAGCCATGGTGGACCTCGCAACATAACAGATGGCATTGTCATTCTGAAAGTAACATGATTCCACCCCGTAAAACTGCCAGAACATAGGAACCATATGGTCATCCAAAATGGTGCAGTAGGTCTCGTCGTTGATTCTACCAGGAATTTTGACCAAGGGTCTCGTGCCATGCCAGGAGAAACACACCCATAGCATAATTTCACCGCCGCCAAACTTCACAGTTGACACAATACATTCCGGCAGGAGGCGTTCTCCAGGCACACGCCAAACCCAGACCCTGCCATCCGAACGGTAGAGGGTGAACCTTGTTTCGTCGCTCCAGAGAAGCTGTTGCCACTGTTCAACGGTTTACTGTCGACGTTCTTTACACCGCGTTAGCCGAGCAGCGCTATTGGACTTGGTAATCAAAAGCTTGTGAGCGTGAGCACGTCCATGATAACCGAACATATGGGCTTCCTTTCGGATGGTATTCATCGAAAGAACACTCTCGGATGCCTGTTGAAACTTCTCGAGGATGTAGCCCATCGATTTGGTGCGGTTCGTCCGAATTTCTCTGGCCAGCACCCGTCGGTCTCTAACTCCCAGTTTTGTGGGTTTGCCGGGTCGGGGCACATCCCGACAGTCACCTCTCATTTTCCACTTGCCAATCACGTAGGCCACTGTCGATTTTGGGTAAATTAACTTGCTGGATATGTAGCGTATGGATCGGCCATTTCTGTGATACGCGACGATTACACCTTTCTCGAAATCAGAGAGCTCCGAACTGCGTGGCATCTTGCATGCGACTGGTTGGGTTGTTGGTTCCCCCACGATATTTAACGGCGGCGGTCGTGACGTGTATCAGGACCGCAGATATCGTCGATTGCAGGGGTGACCAATTACTTGTTGGGAGATAGTGTATATATCAATTTGAAATACGTATATGATTCCCTTTGAGGAGATATATTATTGACAACAGCAAAAAATAGCAACATTCTTAAGCTTTTGCTTCTGTGTTCATTTTTCAAAGCTAACATCTGGCATCTAGAATATTATTTAGACATTTCTTGTTTTCTTTAGAGCAAAAACATTCTGTAAATTGAAGATCCGTGACCACTTTCTTTAAGTAGGCCAGTTTTCGTAGGTAATCAAAAGTCAAGGTAAACAAACACCTGTGAAAAATGCTCATTAGGAGACTAGAAACTTCGATTAGTATAAAATCAACCAGACATATTCTATGCATGCATCTGAGTGTGATTACTCTGGTGAGCTTCAATGGCTATACCTTTCATATTCATCCGACAACTCCTACTTTCCAGAAATGTTCAAACCTTCTATCTTTTGTCTCGCGTGTATTTACCACTTCAAAATTGCCCGTAAATACTATTTCGTGTATTTTAGCAGCAACCACAGTTTAATGAAAAGTTTTAGAAACATTCAAAAATACATGATACAAAACAAATAAATTCTACCAGTGACTGAAGTGATACAGTACAATTTAAAATTAATAACTAAAGTGCGTGTATAGGAAACAATACCAAAAACAAAAAATCATAGTAAATATAAACTGTTGCCATAATTATTCTCGTATCCATTCACACCTAGGGTTATATCGAAAATAATAGTTTTGGCAAATGTTGGCATAGTGAAACCCACTGGATATCGATTTTTATCATTTAGGCGATGAGAATAAATTACTTGCACTTTATAATAAGTAAAATTTTATTCAATTAAAAAATTAATGTACCTGTGTTATTCTAGAACAGTGTAGTTTAGTAAAATTGACAAGTCGCGCTGAGCTAGACTAGGGCGCGGTGGTTTGTCACGAAAAGTAGAATTTTTGAACAAAGCGTATAAAAACTTTGTTCCGAAGGTGTTTGGAATGCACTGACGGCAGGCTTCAGATTCAAGAGTTTCCAACAATTGGCTTGGTCCTCTAATGCAGGGTCGTGCTTCTGAAGTTAAGGGGCAGAAGGAAAACATGGCTATCATATTCTTACATACTGTACAATGCAAATACAAAATGAACATCTAGATAAAAGTAACAATTTGTGATTAAATTTGTATTGATATGAAAATAAGGGTATACGAATACATGGGTGGAAAAAAAGTGGCTACATTTTACATTTTCAGCTATACAACAAATCAGAACAGGACAAATTGGAAATTAGAACTTTTTATTTACGTGAAAAAAAGCAAATACAAATATGAGCAATGAATGGTGTAATTAGTGCTGTTACTGATTGGCATTACTGCATTTATTTTAAAAGCAATGCTTAATTCATATCATTTGTGCATAAAACCGTACCTAATTTTTTTAAATGTCAGGTAGTGGCTTCATTCAAATCATTACCCAGATCATTACACTTATTAAATACCATGCTTACATTGCTAACCTTATTAAACAATATTAAGTCTCTTTTTTTCTTAAGAATCAAGTGTAAAATTAGCTCTTTCCCTCTATTTTGCCTAGAAAGCATGTATTTTCACTTCCTTCCTTTGAGTTATTCCTCAATCATGCAGTCACATAACTGCAAAAAATATACATTTCCATTCCTAGAAGTGTTTATGCCATGTAAATTTCCCTTTCTGAAGCAATTTTCGTAGGATAGCTTTTGACATTTCCTCCGACGTTCGTCTCATGCTCAACAGAAGTTGTTTTTTTTCGTGAGTAAAAAATAAATACCCTCTAGTATTCCATGATAACTCAGTGCTTAAATCATTAGATGACCGTTATAGCTTGTAAACGCAAATGTACTCCCACAACTTGTGGAATTTATGGCACACCACATACAGGAGCTATAAGTCCGGCTAAATGATTTTCCAATCTGTACTGTATGAAACCTTCTAATTCAATGCCCTGTATGTGCATCTTACAACGGCATTTATGCATTAGCTGCAATGGGCAAATGCTTATCACTTACAGAGTCAAACATCACATGGAATTTGTCATTAGCCTTATGTACAGTATGTTGTACAGCATATGAGTGCCCCATGATGGGCAATCGTCAGACTTCATACCCTTCGAACTGCAGTAAGTGTGAGCTCAATTTAAGTCGAGTTCAGACGGGACACTCTTTTTAAAAATTACATCAGTTTCTGTGATGACAGAATCGGCCCAGCGTTTATCAGACTTTTAAAAAACATTTCTTCAAATCACAGCCAAGATTACCATACAACACTCACCACTAGATTGCTTACTCTTGCACAATATGAAGAGCTTTTTTCTCACCTGGCTTCATAAGAAAAAGAAACAAATATATGTGCATCTCTCTTTTCGAATCACAGACTTATTACAAGTCACAAAGCGTTAACATGTGTGATAATTAGAAACCAGTAGTTCACTAATTTGTAAAGGCAAAAATATAATTTTTTTGAACAAACAATATTTCTCCGTTATAAATACTAATGATCTGCAGTTCAAAACAAATTCTGAAAACCGTTTCTTCCTATTAAAACAAAGTAAATCCATTGCGTTTGGAAAAATTACAGACAATCGATTTGCACAAAGAGCAATAATTTATTAAGTAATCTGCCTACATTTTTTACATTCATATTTCAGGGAAGGTCGTTTGTTTTCAACACCTGTAATAGATGTCTTTTGCGTTTTAGATTCAACGTTACAAACTGCAAAATGGCAAATATAAATACTACAATTTCTCAATAACTCATTTCCTATACTTAAATTGTTATCCAGGCTAAGATTTTCAATATTCTGAATCGTAGGCTTAAGACACAGACAAAAATGTCACCATTTATGTTCCCATTTTTTGAAAGTGAGGAATCGCTTTTTGAATCAGGATCGGCCACATTTTGTTTTTCATATTGCAGTGTTTCTCAGATCTTCTGTGCCGCTATAGAAACTAAATCTATTAAAAACATTTTCATCTAGAATTCAGGACCACAGCTTTCAGAAAAGCGATAGAATCAGTACAGTGATAAACAAGACATTCCCTGTACTTCTTGCAAGACTTAACACCAGGAGCCATCAAAAGCGATTATGAATACGCCCAGCGACCTTAAACCTCGGCAGCGGCGAAGCTGTAAATCTAGATTCATTTCCAAAGGCTGGTAATTGGTGCGATAGATTTGATTACCTAACATATTTATGAAATATCCCATTTTAGTGTTTTTCGAAGCGAACGTACAGATAAATTCCGATGTAAAGAATATATTACATTGCTTAAGTTTGCTAAGGAAAGCACGAGAAAGGAGTAGAAAAAATTTCAAAATTTCAACCCTGTAGAAAAACTCATCAGAAATACACTATCTACCAACAAATAATTGGACACAACTGCGATCGACGATATCTGCGGTCCTGATACACGTCACGGCCCCCGCCGTTAAATATCGTGTGGAAAACAACAACGCAATCAGTCGCATGCCAGACGTCACGCAGTTCGGAGCTATCTGATTTCGAGAAAGGTGTAATCGTCCGGTACCACAGAAAGGACCGATCCATACGTGACATATCCAGAGAGTTGAAGTACCCAAAATCGTCAGTGGCCTACGTGATTGGCAAGTGGAAGATGAGAGGTGACTGTCGGAATGTGCCCCAACCCGGCAGACCCACAAAACTGGGAGTTAGAGACCGACGGGTGTTGGCCAGATACATTCGGAAGAACCTCACCAAATCTATGGGCCACATCCGCGAGGAGTTTCTACAGGTATCCGGGAGTGTTCTTTCGATGAATACCATCCGCAAGGAAGCCTATCTGCTCGGTTATCATAGACGTGCTCACGCTCACAAGCCTTTGATCACCAAGTCCAATAGCGCTGCTCGGCTAACGTGGTGCAAAGAACGTCGACAGTGGACCGTTTAACAGTGGAAACATGTTCTCTAAAGCGACGAATCAAGGTTCACCCTCTACCGTTCGGATGGCAGGGTCTCGGATTGGCGTCTCCCTGAAGAACGCCTCCTACCGGAATGTATTGTGCCAACTTTGAAGTTCGGCGGCGGTGGAATTATGCTATAGGGGGTGTTTCTCCTGTTATGGCAGAAGACCCTTGGTCGCAATCCCTGGTAGACTCAACGCCGAGACCTACTGCACCATTTTGGATGACCATGCGCTTCCTTGTTGCGGCAGTTTTACGGGTTGGACCCAAGTTACTTTCAGGATGACAATGCCACCTGTCATGCTGCGAGGTCCACCACGGCTTGGTATGGTGATAATAGGGCAAATCGAATAGACTGGCATGCGCAGAGCCCGGATTTTAATCTTATCGTGCACCTCTGGGAAGAGTTGGAGCGTTGACTTAAGGAGTGCCCCTACCGTCCGAAATCGGTGACGGAACTGACCTGTCTTCTCCAAACCATGTGGAAGAAAATACCGTTAGGCGTCGTACAACGCCTGGTTGAAAGTATGCCCTGGAGGGTCGCAGCTGTAATCGCCGCTCGTGGAGGCTCCACCAACTATTGAAGGTGAATAAACTTCGTTTTCTTTTTTCTATCACAAATGTACAATTACTTGGTGGTAGATAGCGTATTTGCAAGGTATTAAAATTAAATGCCGAACGTAATATTCGTTCTATGAACATTTGTCAATTGTTTTCGTTTCTTTTATGAGCTTGCTCTAAATACATAAAGGAAATGAACCATCGAAGCGCGACGAGAAATTACAAAAGCCCATTTTCATATTCCTTGCCGCAATTCCTATGGTCACTGTTTCACTGATCGTACACTTCTTTATCAAAAATTGATGTGAAATATTTTTAAAATGTGTTTTGGTCGGATTATAAAATAAATCCCACATGCGTAGGAATACCGATGTTTCTCCGATTGTACAAACTGTAATAATTTGGAAAACATCTGTGTGTACCATGTCTCCCCAAAAATGTTTTTGTAACAACTTCAAAGCTCATGCAATAGTCGCAAGGTGTTAGGAACAAACATCCACACAGCGGAAATTAAGAAAAGCGACTTTTCGGCAACTTTGCTGCATAGATGTGCATATGTATGATACAATGGGTCAGAATTACGCATCGTCAAATATTTACGATTTTTTTATTTGTAAATTTTCTGTAAGATTCACACATGCATTGTTATTATGGTTCATCAATTTTCTGGAATGTCCAAACCGTTCATCGTTTTCTATTACAATTTGAATTCACTTGGTTGATAATATAACGTTCCTCTCAGTGGTCTTTGACAAAGGCACTTTTAACTGCCGCTGGGCTTCTTCAAAATAATTGAGTTAAAAGCAGCTTTGAAACTCTTATCTTAAAAAGCGTGCAAAGCTTTCTGATGGGTGCGAAAAGGGCACTTTATATGGTGCAGAAGTTCCGTGATTTCTGCTCATGTGCATTCCTGTAAAGTTTCCAAAATAGCCAATGCTGTGATATTAAGGTTAAAATCTGTATTCACAGATACTATAAAATTCGATTAAAATTCAGGCTGAGGTAACTTATCCTGCAATGGAATAATATTCTAGAAGGTTATTGCAAGTCCTGTCTTACATGTATGTTTTACTATCTTTAATAACAGCATTTGTTTTGAAACGAAAGTAAACATTCATTGATATGAAAAATTAAAACATTCCGATAAAATTCTTAACGAATCGTGAAAGCGGGTAGGGAAGTATCAATTCGCCAGATATGGAATGCTTAAATTTTCACCGCCATTGAAAACCAATGTCCGATCTAGAGTACTTTCTAATCGCACACAGAAAGGTATAGATAATCGCTATCAGACGAACACTATGAATATTTTTGTGAGTTATCGGTTTCATTCACGTCAGATGCAGCATATTCCTTACTGAAATTATCAAATCGATGGGGTACAAGACCCTACGAACTACTGAGTGCATTTCAAAATAGCCGCATCGTGAAATTATGAGAAGCAGTCTGGCTTTGTCGACGAATCACCCCACTAACTGAGACGTAGTTGCGCAGCATTAAAACTGTTAAGGGAGCAGCAGTATGAGCGAGATCATGCATATACACGGAGAAGAATCTAGTCTTGCCAGGAGGAAAATTGAACGAGGTGATGGCCTCATATCACTACAAGATCAATAAATCTCCGATGGCTTATCTTGCTACCGTCGACCGAAATGTGCAGTATTTAAACTGGGTATTCGAAATCTTCACCAAAGCATTTATACACTGACGGGGGAAAATCCCAACACCAAGAAGGGGTTGTGTTAGATAAACGACAGTTGGTAGGCGGTGAGAGTACATCTGTAAGATCACGTCTATTCAAATTTAGCGCTCGGCGCATACGTGTGGCGCTAGTAGCGCCCCTTGGAACATGCAAAGCAGGTTTGCTGTAAATACGCGCTGTAACGTTCGTGAGCGTTAGTTATCGTTGGGATTCGACGTAGAGTGTTGATGTTAGTCAAGAATGCCTTTAAAAAGACGAAGAAGCCATTATCAACAGCTCACGAAGTTTGAACGAGGTCGTGTAATAGGGCTACGAGAAGGTGGATTTTCTTTCCGCAATTTTGTAGAACGACTTGGCAGGAATGTAGCCACTGTGCATGATTGTTGGCAGCGGTGGTCAAGGGATGGTTCTGCCTCAATAAGACCGGGTTCCGGCCGGACACGTGGCACAACTGAGAGGAAATACAACCGTGTAGTGCGTATGGCCGTGGTGCATCGTACCGCGTCTGCGGCAGCAATTCGAGCTGCAGTTGCCACCACAGTGACAAAACAAGTCGTTACAAATCGGTTACTTGAAGGACAGCTCCGAACCAGACGCCCTGTAGCGTGCATTCCACTTACTCCAAACCACTGCCATTTGCGACGTCAGTAGTGTCAAGCTAGAGCTCATTGGAGGACGGAGTGGACATCTGTTGTGTTTTCTGATGAAAGCCGGTTCTACCTGGGTGCCAGTGATTGCCGTGTGTTGGTTAGAAGGAGGCCAGGTGAGCGCATGCAACCAACCTGTCTGCGGCCGAAACACACTGGACCTACACCTGGATTTATGGTCTGGGAACCAATTTCCTATGACAGCAGAAGCACTCTCGTGGTTATCCCACGCACCCTGACGGCACAGTTGTACGTCGGTCTGGTGATTCAACCTGTTGTGCTGCCATTCATAAACAGCATTCCAGGGGGTGTTTTCCAACAGTATAACGCTCGCCCGCATACCGCTGTTGTAGCACAACATGCTCTACAGAGTGTCGACATGTTGCCGTTGCCTGCTAGATTACCAGATCTTTCACCAATCGAGCACGTATGGGACATCATTGGACGACAACTCCAGCGTTACCCCCAACCAGCATTAACCGTCCCTATATTGACCGACCAAGTGCAACAAGCATGGAACTCCATCCCACAAACTGACATCCAGCACCTGTACGACACAATGCATGAACGTTTGCGTGCTTGTATTCAACATTCTGGCGGTTACACCGGTTATTAATGTACCAGTACTTCACATTTAAAATGGCTCTTCTCGCGCTTACAATAAGCTGTGATCTTCAAACCTTAATCGATTAAATATGTTGCAGCTACAAATGTATTGATGCCATTTCACTTCTCTACAACTAATTTTTAATGGTGTTGGGATTTTTTTCCGTCAGTGTAGCATGCAATGCATAAATATTTCCAATCATAATCGCAGAAGTGCAGGTACCAAAACACATATAAATGCAGCCTTATGTAACCCAACAACAGAACACGGCTAAACGAAGAATTCAGGAATAGAGGCAAAAAAAGCAACATGCCTTTTGCACACGAAATAAAAACATTTCATTACATTCGAACAAAACGTAGTCACATAAAAAGAAGCCATTTTGTTTTCATGCCACTAAAGAGGGGAAAATGAACAGAAGTCCATGATGGAATGTGAATAAAGTATTTTTCACTGTGGTCCGTATCTCATTTGTAATTGTAGTTTCTGTCGCATTTCCAGACACGTATACACTGCGTCATGTGTGGTGTGAAAAAAATGTACACTTATTATTTGAGAGCTGAATGTGTGGGTTATGAAATGTTAGAAATAATATGAAAGTGATTTTTATATTGAATCGTGATTCCTTAAAATTATGCATATGTGCAGAGAAACATCAGTTTTTAGAGGAATGTAAAGTGAAAATTTCCAAAAAATAGTCATTTGTAGTTCAACGACTTGCATAACGTTAAACAATAAAACTATTTGAAAAACCACTTCTGGTTTTTACGGGATGTTACTCACGTATTCATTCTTTTACGATGAGAGCTAAAACTCCAATACATTACACCAAAATACTTGTAATATGATTTCAAAGTCATCAAAAATTAAATTATATATACAAAATGTTCTGAACTAAATACTGCAAGATTTACTTAATTATTGTTTTCTTTCCAAAGTGAATATACCGGAGAATATCAAAGTATTTCGAACTTAGATTTAAAACAATACCATAAGATATAGTTTTAATTATGTTTACTTTTTGATTTAACATAAAGAAGAATTAGGTAATGTTTTGTAAGAACATGGGATATTTTTTCATTACAGAGACAAATAAATGCAAGCCTAAATGTAGTTTTTTTTCCGATGCCTTATGACTATCGCTCATATTTGATTTTCAATTAGAAATATCTAGAACTTAGAATCTATTTATTTCTTGTTAAACCATCTAATTAGTCGGTGATTTAAACATTCTTCTACGTCGGTATTTTCAGGATTGCATTACAACGAGCATATCCCTTATTATTTCCCTTCCGCTGAAATTTCTAAAAGAAGATTTAAAGATTTAACCATATGTAGTGCAAAATCGGTAAACAAGAATTTGTAAGAACGACAATTTTAAATACGAGTAGTAATGAAGATATTTGGTCGTGAAGTTATGATTAATTTGCTGTTCGTAAAAAAGCAACTTGCCAAGGTTTGGTTTCCCAGTGTTGTAGTGTAACACAAAATGTCTCACAACGAACATATGTAGAAATAGAAAATAGACGAAAGGATAGTATATTCTCTTGAAAGATTTACTTTTACAACAAGCATTTTAGCCCTTCAAGTGGCAGATATGCCTACAGTACACTGCGCCCAGAATTCCGTGCGTTCCACATAGAGAAATATTCACATATACACCAGGTTTTACGAAATCTACGTTAAATCATATCCGTTCACCCCTTTGTCTGAGCAGTTCCGATCATAAACATGTGATGATGAAAAGCGATTTGCCGCCCCGGTGGCTCAGTGGTCTCAGCGATGGCCTCTGATCATTCGCTCGAAAGGGGTCCGGGTTCGAATCCCGTGAGGCAGGGATATTGTGTTTGTCTTACGGCACTAGCTCTCTCCCTTCCCTGGAACCAGTGACTCTAAATTAGGGACGGGCGACTGCTTATATCCCATTAAGTTGCTGACGGTGGTAAATAAACCCCTGATAAAAAAAAAAAAAAATTGCGATTTCTTTGAGCCCTATGTGCCCATCAGACAAATAAGAATATAGATTGACTAGTCCATCTACACTGACATCAAGCCTACGGGTGAAAACACGTGGCTAAAATGTTTTCTTTCCCGTTGTTTGGTTCATAGCTATTGGCACAGCTAATGTAGAAGATAATCGGCAAAATAGGATGTAAATCACTCACATAAATGACGACTTTGGAAGCCTTGCCGTGCTCTGCTCAGTTATTACACAGCGCATATATTCTTTGGAGATTAAGCCAGACCGTTTTGCTCACCCCAAAACAAAAATTTAGTTGGTTAATTCGTTCATTCTGATTTTGGAATACTTCTCAAAATGGAAATGGGCTTCTTCCCTAAAAGGACAACACAAAGCAAATAAACGACAGAAGCATCATATGGGCATGATGTTTCTGTTGCTATCTCTTTATCGAAATAGATTACGTATTACTATTGAAAGCGGTAGAATTTAATAGGACTGATGAACATACTTTTGAGAAGTTGTCATTAAAGTGAAACTACGTTCTCACTCCGAAGGAAGTCAGCATCATTAAAAACTTGGAAAAGACGTTGGACATTTTGTAGAAATGCACACATATCTTACATTTTCTCTCTGTCCTCGAGGTGAGAAACGTTCTGCGTATTGCTTTTAATTTTGGTAAAAAACTGTTTCTTCTCAAGAAGTCACAAGATTACGTTTTCGTTTTCGATGGTTTATATACGATAGGACATACGCCGATGAGTCATTGCATTATTACCACCAGCCAAATAAATTGTAGGAAACTTTTCAGCGCGCAAAATAGCTGGCACTCTGCGAGGCATCGATTCCATGAGGTATCGATAGGTATCCTAGGGTACTGTTACGAAAGACAAGGCTTAGGAATGATAAACCTGTGCTTACGTATCTCGTTCAGGCAGCTGCAAGTAGTTATGCAAAGAAATAAAATCCGTCGAAGAACTGTTATGTATTCCGAGATAATCAAGCACTGTAAGTTCACAAGATAATCCCGTTTATTTAATACAGCACTAAAATACATACTTTTAGTCATATCACAATACACATCGAAGTTTTACAAATCACCGCGATAATCCCCTTTCTTTACCACGAAGCCCCAACAACATTAAAAAACTCCCTTTTTTCTTTCCGCTGTCTCCCTCTTGCGGTCAGTCGAGTCAAAACGCGAGCTCAACAACTACAGCTTTTATTGCAAAATGTTTCATTCCAGCTTAATGGGCAAGCCGCCAAATGCAACAGGTACCTAGTACCATAGTGTCAACAGCAGGTCCTCTAGTTCCCGTACATTCGTGGTGGTGGTGATTCAGTGTGAAGACGCTTTTCCAAGCCGAACCACAAATTCCATTGGGTTCGTGTTAGGTGCATTTGGAGGCTAGGGAAAAAAACAGAAAGTGAGTAGCATGTTCCTCGGACCATTCCTTGACGATTCTGGCAGTGTGGCATGGCTCATTTTCCTATTTCTAGTGGCTATCACCAGCAGGGAACACAGTTGCCATAAATGAGTAAACTTAGTGGTCAACTATGTTCAGGTTCCTGACAGCTGTCAGAAATGATGTTATTACGATAATGGGGTTTATTGTGTGCAAGGGAAACATCGCCCACCGTATAACACCGCCGCCGGCGACCTGTTTCCGACCAGCAGTGCATCCAGGTGCCAGTCTCCTTTGGTAATCGGCGTATCAGCGCTTGGCCGTCTACGTGATGCACCACGAATCTTGATTAGTCAGACCAAGCCACTTTCTTCCAATCATCCACCGTCCAATCTCGATGATCTTGGTCCCGTTACGTGCGTTGTTGGCGATGACGTAAAGTGAGCATTGAGACCCGGCTTGGTTTTCGGTTACGCAGTCCCATGCGCAGAATGTGATGAACTGTGTGCTGTGATACATTTCCCTGATCACCATTGTTGTAGCTGCGGACGATTTAACGCACTCTGACCCTGCGGTCTCTGTGAACGATGCGCGAGAGACTCCGCTCCCCTCTGGCGTCAATGGGCTGCGGATGACACACAGCAAAACGACGGTTCGTTGGTTGGGCATCTGTGCACCACTTTTGATACGTACGCAGTACAGAGGTACGCGAACAAGCCGCGCCATTGCCGAGATCGTAGTTCCGAGGCGCTGTGCCATTACAATTTGTCCCATATCAAACTGCGATAAATCGGCATCTTTTCTCAATCTGACTCAGAACACTCTACTAACAGAAAGCCGTTCCTTGGGTTCTATATACACTCAAGGACAATGAAATTTGCGCCCCAAGAAGTAAGTCTCCGATTGAAGGGAAATTTCATCAACGTAATGACACAGATGAATGATACACATATGGCAAAAACACACCTGCAGGAAAATTAAAGAGGGATCTGTAGCACGGAGTCCGGTCATTTTCAATAGTGCGTCGCACAGTCTTTTGCTGGGATACATGTTGCAATACGGTCCGGTATGAAGGCGAACAGACGCCTGATGTTCTCCTGTGGTAGTCTAGCCCACACGAGTTAGACCGTTTGTTCCAATTCCCGGATAGTTCAGCACGGCAACAGCTAGTGTTTCAACTGGTCCCTCGAAAACATGCTCGATAGGTTACATGGCCGTTGAACAGGCAGGCGCAGAAGTGTCTAGACATGACTACTGCAGTCCTGGACAACCCGATCCGTGTGCGGGCGGGCACTATCCTGCTGGTATAGCGCACCTGTGATCCCGGCCACGAATGGGAGCACATGGGGCTGTATGATCTCATCCACATACCTCTGGCCCGTCAATGGTCTACGTACCACTACTAGAGCTGATCGGGTAGAGTAGGCAAGGGATCCCTAGACCATAAGGCCTGCAGTGGTGTAGGTGTGCCGCTCGATAGAGAGGTTGTAATTGTGCCGTTGACCAGGAGACCTCCACAACCGGACAAGATGATCATCTTTTCGCAAAACAAACCGCCCTCATTGTTAAACATCACACGTAGCCAGTCTGTGGCGTTCTACATCGCTCAGGCCTGGCACCGTTGCAAACCGAGCCGGCAATGTTCCGGTGTTAATGGCAGTACACGTAAGTGGCTCTGGGATCGCATATTCGCTTACTCGAGGGGTGGGGAAATGGTTCGTGGGAACACAGGTGCCGTTACCTCTGCCTGTATAGTGGACACGGTCCCCGTTTGATCCGTTCTTGCCTGGCGCAAGATCCGTCGATCCTCTCTACCGGTGGTCCTCTTCTTCCGTCAGTTACAGCTGCGACGTGTTGCAGTTCTGTCATGTGTCCACTGCTCCCGACACAGTCGGACGGTATGTTTAGGACGATCCACGTGGATGTCTATACGGCTCTCCGAGCACCCTGCAGCTTTGAGCACGATGATTAGGCCCATCTGAACGTCCATAAGTTGCGTAAATCGACGTCTCCAGCGTCTTACCGGCACTCTTGTCACCCTGTACTCTTGCTTGCGTCAGCCGATACTTTTCGCTTTAATGGCGCATCGACTACACGCCGGTTTATAAAACTGCCTGTTCGTGCTAGAACGCCACCACTCAGTGTGCTGTCATGCGCATTATCACCAAACGTGGATCATTTGCATACCAGCAGGTACTCTAGCTATTTGCAAAGTTTTGCGGTTGTAGCATGTTTTCGTCTAGGTGCGCAAATTTCATTGTCCGTTAGTGTACACTGGTCTACGGACTTCCCCTGCGCTACCTTTCGGTCTCCAGGCGCGCTCATTTCTGTAAGCTGGGGGTGGTCATAATGTAATGGTTCATCGGTGTATATATTTATTTTACGAATATATTTTATTTTACTGACATCTCTGTTTCTAACAGTGCGATTAAAAAAAATTATTTATGGAACAAACTACCTCATGCGGAATATTTTTATATATTTTATTTTCAAATGCACTAGTTTGTCCGAGAAGTCATTATCTGAATTTGTGTTCATGTAGGCAGCAAGATCGGCACGTCAGAAAGCCTGATAGAATTAATCCCTCTTCATTCATACATCACTAACTGCACAAATTGTATTATCGCCTTCTTTGCTATGGCGCGTAAAAGCATTATATACGGTGTTTCATATTTAGCTCCTGAAAGATCGTGTTAAAAATGTTTTTTCAACTCCGGACATTTACATTGTGAAATACTTTTCCAATACAGTTCTTGCGTTAGATGGTTTAGTTTTCAACTCGTATTGAAAGTGAATCGCCGCTTCTTAAAATCGTTTTAATTAATTTATTTATTTATTTATTCATTTGCTTTTATGCCTTTTTTTGCAGTAAAATGGTGAAACTCTGTTCTCTAAATATTGAATTTTTTTCCGGAAGGGGCGTACAGGTCAAAAACATTTTCTCTGTCTGTGCTTCCGAGAAAGATATTTGAAAAATTATGCTTTTTTACTCAGATAACGTCATGAAAAATATATTTTTGTATATGTACTTTTCACAATTCACAGTCCCTCTGTAGGGGTGCGTAACTTTGCGACTTGTCTTCCTCTATAACTCTTCTTTCAACCGACTGATATCTAAATCCCTCTGTCCCTAATACTCGTATCCCGGTCTACTGTTAAAATATTTGTGTACACTTTGTTTTCCTAAAACAAGTTTCATCCATTTTTGGACGAAAAATGTTTTATCGATTGCAGCGCTCCGTTGAATTTTTAGTAGCTTTCACTAATAACATTTAAATTTCAATCAGTCTCGGAAAGTATTCGAGAGAAGTATAGCCGCACCGCCGCACACATACAGCTGTTGATTATCGGGTACTACTTTTTTTGGGCTGGGAACATTTTAGTTCTTAATGAAATGTTCAGTTTCCGGAGTTTTCATTTTTAGTTAAACTTCTGTTATTATATTTTTTTTCTAGTTAAATTACTGTGTATTGTGCAACTCAGAGGCATCGTACTATTACATCTGCAGTACAAGGATAGCCGCCCCGGTGGCGCAGTGGTCTAAGGCAATGGCCTCTGATCATTCGTCCGAGAGGGGTCCGGGTTCGAATCCCGGTGAGGCATGGATGTTGTGTTTGTCTTACGGCACTGGCTCTCTCCCTTCCCTGGAACCAGTGACCCTAAATTAGGGACGGGCGACTGCTTATAGCCCATTGAGTTGCTCACGGTGGTCGTTAAACCTCCAATCAAGAAGAACAAGACAAGAAGCAGTACAAGGATAATATTGATTCACATTTTTCCAAACTTGAATTTAAAATGAAAACTTTGGCTGTACATTCTGTAATAAAATTACACCTTAGCTGGGCATTGACGGTAAATGAAAATAAGAGGGTTTCCGTGAATAAAAAATAATTTTTGAAAGCTAGATAATTATATACAATACCTCTAACCGTAGCGACAGAATATCTATTACGGAGTTGCATCATGTAAGACATATATAGTGTACTTGTCACGCAAGTTACCAATTCACATTCTAGGCAAAATACTAATTTTCAACAAGTAAACAATGAATAACTGAAATTGAATCTATGAGCATTCTATTAGCATTCTGCAGAGGGTGTGCGTGTTCTTCTGTCGGCTTAGGTACAACAGCTATTGCAATCGATACTATCTGCAATCTTGTACCAAAAGGATTTTTTCTCTGCTGATGACGACGGAATTTTCTGTATCTAAAGCTTCAGTGTTTTCATGGTGGTGTTATTAGCATAAATTGAATATACAAATTATAAATTAAAACTTAACATTTATGTTCATTAAATACATTTATTTTTTTAGTTTTTTTGTTTACATTTTGAAACATAGTAATCACTATTTCACACAGTGTCAGTCTAATATTTTTAGTTTCACATTGTGGATGTAGAAAAGTTATTTCATTGTAGATGTACAGAATGAGCTAACCTAATTTCAGCTGAGGACAGTTCAATAATTGTTTTGTATTATTGACATATTTTACCCAGAAATTTTATTGCTTTTACAGATCATTGGCTGTAAATGACCTGTAATGGAGCGCCGGTGATTTGCTGCAGTTCAGGTTGTATCTAAAACGTTTTGATCAAAATATTTCCTTTCATATTTGTACAAATAATTTTAAATCCAATATATCTTCCACTTGTTTTTTACATCACTTGTCCACTACGAATTATACAATTTATTAGTGTTTTCTTGAGTATTCATACGACAACCGAAAATTGATTAATATTCTAAAACAATACCCTTTTCACATTTCCATTGAGTAAAATAGATATAAAAAAAAATACTGTAATTTAGTTCACAGTGGAAATTGAAATCACAAATTACTTTTCGGAACGGAAAATGTAAAAGCCTGGGATAAAAGTTTGGCCTCTCAAAAAACTTGCAGGTTTGATTAACGTTGACATATGGCCTTTTTGGAATTCATTAAGATTCCGATTCCAAATGTTCCATATACTGCATTACTAGCTGACGTTTTGTTAAACCTAACGCAATGTAAATGATGTCAGGTTTACAAAAATTAAAATGTTTCACAGAACTCATTAGTACGTTTTAACATATCTTAAATTCGTTGGTACCAACATGGAGTTCTCGACCCCTAAATTAGTGCTAATATACACTAAGGTTTGTGTGTCATCATCATTGTCGACCATTATCAATTAACTGCTGGACGAAGGTCTCTCCAAGCCTCTTCCACAACGGTCTGTCTTGTGCCAGTCTCCTCCATGTTACTCCCTCATACTTTCGAATTTGTATATTTTAAGCAATATCATTATCTTAATTATCATCCTGATAGCTGCAGAGAAGTCCTAAAATATTGGCTCTCATATGTAAAGTTAGCTAAAACACAACATTTCGTACACTGCTTTTCCTTCCGATGGAGTCGTTTAGTGTTCTTTACTAATTATTATATGTTGAACGATGTCAGTTGAAGGAGCGGTTCAATTATCTTAAAAAATTAAAAAGGGAAAACAGCAGACTTTTAAATAAGTATTGCATATTTAATTATATGTTTTTTCCTATGAAATGCTGTAAACTAATACATAGGAAAATGTCCGTTTCCGTTAGCTTCTAGTTGTCCTGTTTACATTTAAAACATAGTTATCACCAATTCACTCTTACACAAAGGAACCCTAGCATTCACAATGAGTCATGGAATGGTGTGGTTTCATTGTATTCTTCATATATAGGCTATTCATTTTTGGGAAGAATGCTGTAGAGATGTCAGAAAATATTTCCTAATAAATGTTAGACGGTACTTGTAACTGACGCGTAAAATGGCGTTACCATCTTTGCAATAACAACATCTGCTACACACAGGCACGTTTATTAAAGGTGGTGTTCGAAATTACGTCGCATCTCAGGTAAAGAACATTTATTTCACCATATTTGGCGCAGAAAGACTATTCTGCTACCACTGTGCCATCACAACCACCTCAGTCTCCAGATCTGATACCCGTAGATTTTGGATTATAAGTAATTAAAAATCCAAAGTTTACTAGACAACAACTTCCACACTGACATAGCTGGATGCAGCCATGCGTAGTAAAGTATATTTCATTCACATATACATCCTGCACTCGGCGGTTATGGAGGTGTCACAGGCTTGAATACTGTAATACCTTCTCGTGGAGGTCATGTTGAAAAATTATTTTTCTGATAGTGTGATCAAATTAATGAAACACCTGTATTTTCATTGATTTTTATTGAATTTATGAACATTTCAGCGATTATCGCCCTCTTTCGGTGACTATTTCAGTTAAACAGCTCCCGTTGCCAAACTGACCCTCTTCCATCTGACGTTTTTCGAGCAAACCGCTTCACTCATTTTGTCTTTTGTTATAAAGTTTTAAATTTAAAAGGCCCTTGGAACCAGCAGGTTGAAAGTTACTTTCTTTAGATTAACACACGACTAACGCGAGTCCAAAATAAAAACAGTAAATGCATTTTCGGTGCTTGCGCACTCCTCTAGAAGCCGCATAATATTCATGGCATTAGAACGCAAACGAACCCATTTTTTAATGGTTTCAGGTGTGATTATTATCGTGCAAAATCACTTATGAATACAACACAGGAAGGTTCGAAGAAGAGCGCGAATGGTCGGTAAATATTTTGAGTGTTTGCATTTAGAACTGATTTTAGATTCATATGAGTCCTATGTTATACGGGAATACATAAATGATGTAACATGTAAGTGGTGTTTGTATTCCTTAATTATTTAGAATAACTACTCTGTGACTATTTTATACACTATTTAGCTGGGAGTTGAACGTAGCAGCACCGTTTGAATACATGCAATCTCTTACAATCATTAATAGATTAGCTTTCGTATTTTTATCAAAGAAATAATAATATACAATTTGAAATTTTTTCAATTTTCTTGTTTAATAAAGATTCCTTCTGTGTTCTAGTACGTAATTTTCTAGGCTACAGATGGCAAACATGTATAATGTTTGAACTGTTAAACTGATTGGCCAATCACCAGATCTGTAGGACTCATGTCTCTGGCCATTGGAATCAGACCGTGTGTAGTGGCTTCAGTTTTTTTCACATAATTTTATATTTGATGAAAAGCGCTAATTATTTTTAGTGAAAGAAATATGAACATTCGTTTCCTATAAATGCTCGTAGCGAAAGCTCGCTCTGAAGGAAATACAGCGGAAACCGGATATAATGCTTTTGGTTATACCGCAGAATTCGATATTACCCTGGTTCGACCGTATCCCCAGATAAAATATATACACAGAGAAATACATATTCAGATTCGGATACACCGCGGTATTTTATAAATCTGATATAATCTTGTCCCCGTGCACCCGTATTGTAACAGATTTCCACTGGAAGTTCATTTGAACCACAAAACCAGTGAATGCACCAGAAAAATGTTTTTAAGTGCATTTAAAATTTCTCTGTGAAACGTGTGCGTTGTTCTGAACTACACAAAATAAACTATATATATATACTAACAGTTCTATATAATTCAAATAGACGCGAATAATTGCCGAGTTCCACTTTGAAGAATTTCGCTCCTATGTTTGAGTAGAAGAACTCTTAAGTTAGTTGACTGACTTAAAAATGCTTATCTTTTTTTCGATTGGAGCTATAAGGACCACCATGGTCAACTCAATGGGGTATAGGTAGACCCCCGTCCCTAATATAGGGCCACTGCTTCCAGGGAAGTGACAGAGCTAGTGCCGTCATACAAACACAACATCCATGCTTCACCGCGATTTGAACATAGACCCCTTTCGGACGAAGATCAGAAACCATCTCTTAGACAACTACACCACAGGGCCGGCGTAATAATTTTGATACCTTGACATACAGTGTAACACAGTTCCCGTACGCAAGTATTCTTTATGTATGCTGTCAATCATTCAGATTCAATGAAACTTTTGTCTTGCTTTTTATGATAGGTTTCTCAGAAAAATGCTTACTTCCTCTATGGTGCCCATTTTTGCATTTATTTGGTCTTAAACCACACTTTTATGACTTCAGTTGGAGAGCATAGACGTAATATATAAATCTGGTCAGGTAATCATAGAGTTAATATTTAACAGAAGATAACTGTGTTTTTAAAACACACCATGTGCAATCATCGAGTGTCGCGTAAAAATATGATTTTTTTCAAACAGGTTTGCATAATGAAAATCTTATTATTATTTAGGAGATGATTGGAAACTTTCAACAAATGACACGAAAACAAAAATTTACATACAATTTGCAAATCTGCGGTGAAAAGGTATAAACTATGTGTTTTATCCAAAATCTACAGTGAAATGAAAATTGTGGTCCCACGGACAGAGACGCTATTTTGTTCATTGGTTCCCATGTAGATATTAATTCACAAAATGTCCGGTTATACAACTGAATCGCATAAACACATCACTTTCGAAATGAAATCTAACGAGCATCTCCTGAATTATGCTCGAGAAGATAAGGGTTGGAGAGAGATGCGGGATATTACTGTTTCCCAGGGAAATGCAATTTTTCATGTTTACAACGCGCTTGTTAACTGGAACCTCTATTAAATACCGATCCTTCTTGGCGAAAACAGCATTTACATGTGAGTTCTACGTACAACGGAAGAAATATACGAATTTTCATGGAGATTATGTACCTATTTACTCTGAAGTTTCTTGAAGCACTGGTGATTTTTGTGTGTTACACCAATACTTGGCTGAAAAACTTCTTCGCCAATGTGAGTAATCGTCGGCTTGCGTTTTGACTCGCGTAAACAAGGAGTTGGACAAACAGCTTAGCATCATATACATAAAGTTCGTGGTCTTGGTTGGTGGAAACAGGAAGGAGAGATGCCCCATGTAGTAGAGGCTTGAAATTTAACGTAGAACCAACGCTGAGCCATCATCTTTTATTCCTTAAAGTTGGTTGTTCTGTGTTGGAACTATGTTAAGACACAAGGTTGTGCTACATGAGGCGCGTATGTTTCCTACAAGGAGCGATTAAATATTGAACTCCGTTGGAAGATGGAGACATAAAAATGTGTAAAAAACGGCAACTCTCTACCAAAAACGTCCTTCATTTATACGCCACATAAACAAGTAAAATCTCATTTCTTCATAGTAATTAGTTTCTCACTATTTTTGGAAAATGGTATTTTTCAAGACATCCAGAAGAAAATATGTTTCGATAATGAAACTAAACATTGACTTAAACATAATAACAAACGACAAACTTACAAATATTTAACTTACAGCATTTAAATAAATAGCCAAAGTTCTATGTTAGAGAACAAATACTCCTGGCGGAAGATATTTATATTTATTTAATGCCGTATGTAAATTTCTTTTAGAAAGTTCTTGGAATCCCAGGAAATGTTCTTTTCTTTTAGTATATTATTCGTAAAATAAAATATAATAACCTTACTGAATGATAGTTTTCCCAGTTTTTTTGTATATAGAGAGAATTTCTCATTTTCATGTAGGACTTCCGTCCACAGGTAGTAGAGTTTAGGTCCCAGCCACCTACAGCGAGATCGCCTTTTGGGTAGGACACAGAAACGGAAGGAATGAGAGCAAGTCTAGCGACTTTTGACAGAACAGTTTGTAGTGAGATTAGAGTACAGTAGATGGCGCCACCGTACAAGTACGATATTGCACATAGATGGGTGAGAGAATTTCAGGGAGGACACAGGAAAGGATACCCATTTAACCAGTGGGTCCAGCCTGGGGGCCGTCACTTTACGTGCTCGTCCGATGCACGGCGGATATTCAGCGATTGTTAGTAAATCATACCATCTCTGAAAGATCAGCCCAGGCTTGAACCTGGGGACCCAGCATCGATAATCTGAAACACTAACCACCAAGCCATCCGCGGCTCAAGTTTTTTGTAAAAAAAAATCGTGATTGTTATACCGGTTTGTCCTTGAGTCCGTCGGTCTGTACACACGATATCTCTGCAACTATTAGTCCGATTTGAAAAATACTTTTTTGGATTGGAAAGTGTAAAATTTGCAAATATTGAATCTTCATTTCGTTTTTTTTTACGATGTACAATTTTGCCGCTAGAAGGCGTAAGGGCAGATGCTGTGGAATTCAAAAATACGTTTCAATCCACATATTTGCTTCTAAACGTCCGATTGAAAAAAATATTTTATCTTTCGATTCCATTTCTGTCGAAGACTATTTTAGGTATAGTTACTTTTTCATATTACGCATAGATTTTCCGCTAGGGTGCGTAAAAGTAAATTACAATTTTCCCAATAACTCTTCTTCTAAAACTCCGATCTGAAAACTTTGTTCTTCAGCGGATACACCTCCTGATGGAAAATATTTTGCACATAATTTTTAAATTTTGGTAAAGAATGCTTTGACCACCAGAGGTCGTAAGCGTTAATTTTTGCATCCGATGTATTTACCATAACATCTGAGCTTCTAAAATATCGATTGAACAAATTCTTTCGTGGACTGATGCCACTCACATCGATAAACCTCTTCGGAATATATTCTTCTTAAAATATTCCACAGTTTCTCTGCCAGAGGGCTTTGATGTATATCTTATTTTGGTCAATATCTGAACGTCCCGAAGTCGGATTTGAAAAATTTCTTTGTTGGATAGTGTTTTAAGTGTGACATGCTTTTCATAAAATTTCAAAATTTTCAAGTAATTCATAGAGTTTCCGCTAGGGGCGTATGGTAAATTGCGTTTCCCCCCGATATCTCTGCTTCTTAATCTCTGATTTTAAAAATTATTTCTGCACCGGATACAGCTCCTGATGGGAAATCGTTTGTACATAATTTCTAATTTTGTAAAAAAAATGGTCTGGCAACCAGCGGGCGTAAATCTGAATTTCCGCTTCTGATGTATTTACAGCCAAATATGAGCTTCTAAAATGTCGATTGAAAAAAAACGCCGTTTGTAGACCGATAGTACTCATGTAGACAAACCGTCTCGAAACATTTTCGTCTTAAAATAATGAAAGGTTTCTACGCCAGGGGGTGTAGATTTATGCCTTATTTTTGTCAATATCTCTACTTCTAGGAGTCCGATTTAAAAAATTCCTTCTTTCTTGGATAGTGTTTCCAGTGTGACATGTTTTTCATATAATTTGAAAATTTTTAAGTAATTCATAACTTTCCGCTAGGAGGCGGGAAGGTAAATTGTTTTCCCCCTATATATCTGCTTCTAAATCTCCGATTTCAAAATTTCTTTCTGTACCGGATACAGTTAATGATGGGAAATATTTTGCACATAGCTTCAAATTTTTGTAAAAAATGATTTGAACACCAAGTGGCGTAAGTCTTCATTTCCGATTCTGATGTATTTGCAGCAAAATATGAGCTTCTAAAATCTCGATTGCAAAAAAATCGTTTGTTGACCAATACTATTCATGTCGACAAATCTTTTGGGAACATTTTCTTCTTGAAATAATGCATGGTTTCTACGCTAGGGGCGAAGATGTATATCATATTTTTGTCAATATTTCTACTTCTAGTAGTCCGGTTTGGAAAATTCCTTCTTCGTTGGATAGTGTTTCCGATGCGAAATGCTTTTCCTAAAAAATTCAAAATTTTCAAGCAAATAATAAACTTTTCGCTGGCGAGAACAGTTACAAATTGCGTTTTCTGCGTTATTTCATCTTCTAAAATTCCGATTTGAAAAATTCTTACTGTATCGCATACAAGACCTGATGGGAAATATTTTTCATTTAATTTCTAATATTTGGTAAAGAATGGTTTGGCCACCAGGGGGCATAAGTGTTAATTTTTGCTTCTGATGTATTTGTAGCAAAATCTGGGCATACTGGAAACTCGACTAATTTGTTTTTTCTTGGACCGATACTGCTCATATAGAAAATCCTTTTGAGAATACTTTCTTCCGAAAATAATGCATGATATTCCCACCAGGAGACGTAAAGTCACGTCTTATTTTTGTCGATATCTCTGTTTCTAAGAGCCCAATTTGAAAAATTATTTCTGTGTTGGAGAGCGTTTTCGGTGCAAAATGTTTCTCTTATAAATTTATGTTTTTCTTAACACACATGTCTGCAACCAGAGGGCGTAACTTCACGTTTCCTTTTACAGCAATATCTGAGGGATTAAAACACCAATTGAAAAACGTCTTTCTTCCATCAGATACTATTGTTTTCCATACCGGCTTCATTGACTTTGTTGTAGCACCTCAGGTTCGATCACAGGCGGGTACGAACGCCCGATCCACTAAATTTCCGCCGTGCGTCGGATGGGACCGTTAAGCCGTTGGATCCCGGGTACTGGCCCCCCAGTAATAAAAAAGGGCGTCTTTCTCCCCCTTTCCACTTCGCTTCCGTGTCACTTTCCTACCGGGCAACGCAGCCCAAATTTTCTAGCTTCCTATTTCTAAGGGTTGTTTAAGACCTGGGGTCCGACACTCCCTTCCTAAAATCCTTTACATTGGATTATTGTTGTAGTTTCTTCTGTACGATAAGCCTATGTTAAGGTTTCGTTTTTTGGAAAGAGTAATTTCGTCAGAGAATTACTTGGCACATGTATTTAAAATCCTATGTTCCTGGTGAAGATTTTCTTTCAGGAGAGTAATAGAGGCATCGATTCCCAAAGCAAAACTCCCTAATGCTTCCTATTGATTACTTTCAAGCTTTTGTCTTGCTATATAATATTTTGAATTTTCAGTGCCTGTTAAATGTAGGAATATTAGTGATTTTATTTCAGGAAAACTGTTGAGAATTAAATGGCTTGCGAAAACTTGACTTTCTGAGGTTGCACTCCTGTAGGCAACTCCAAAAATTCTAATCTTTTTTGGGGGGTTTCTTGCCTATTTAAAGTTGGTACAACTGAGTTTGTAAATATTTTTTTCTTTTTGTTACTATTAGGAATTTGTTGATTCTAGTGGTCATCCTTATCACCAATTCCAACCCGTGCGGTCCAATTAACTACGAAAACACATTCGATTTTTTGTTTTAGCAATGAGTCATCACACTTCTTAGAGTGTTAGGGGATGGTGGAGACTTCTTAGATCTGCTGAGTTCCAGAACATTTAGTGTGTTATGAATACAACTTACATTTGAAGAAAACGTTTTATTTAAGTAGGAATCTTTAATTTATACTTGCTTCGTTTAAGACGTAAAAACAAAATCTGTATAACATACAAATATATGTATAAAAATACCATGTGTATGTACTTTTTTCCTGTTCATTTACAGCAGAAGGTATCACAATGTATTTCCCTGGATACGTGTTTTACTGCATGGGATTCGTGAAACGGCCTAAAACAATGTTTGCTATATTTTTCCGTTTCTAGAGCTTCCCAGACACATTGCATTTTCCCATAAGAGACATGATAGAAGACTTTCTGAATTTCATAGGTTAATTCATATTCATTATTTTGAGAAACTTATAGTCACATGTTCTTGCCAATCCTCTGTGACGCCATGCGTTTAATAAACGGATATATATATATATATATATATATATATATATATATATATATATGCATTCAAGTAATGCATGAGCTCACAGTTCTGGCAGTGGAAGGTCTGAGAGAAAGGTGATGTTAACTTTTCACCTTAGATGTGCACATACTTTTTTCCTTCTCATTTTAATGACACATAGTGTTCCTTGGGCTCGTTTTCTCAAAAGCAAAGCAGAGGTGGCAACGTCTTACGGCGTTTATGTACCTCTTTCGGAAATTAATTTTTCTTAATTGATTGAACATCGCATGTAATAAAGGTTTTCCATTTGGTATGCAAGAAGTAATTATTATTTCACGTTCAAAATTAAATTAATTACAGCGATACAAATGTGCCACGTGCTATGATAATAAAGATTGAGTTTATGTATGACAAAATGGTTAAACACCATTCTTTATTATCCTGACGTTCCTCAGACATAGTTACATTTTTCGTACTGCCCGTTCTGTTTCTAGACAGGCATTAAATACAAGGATATTGCTTACTAAACTACCGTTCTTGAACACTGAACCAATTGCAATTTCTGTCTGAGACAGAAATAAAAACATTAAATTCCAAATTTGTAGCATTATGTGTGTCATCCCAAGAGCTTAACTGGGGTAGCAAAAATATTCGTGTTATTTCTTCTAAGTGATCCTCAGAACTGCAATTATTGTGAAAGCTCTGACTGTATGCGGAATCAAATAACTTTGTGTTTACTCCTACATTTCAAAACAGTAGGGACAGTTTGTTACGAATTTTTTCGTCATAGAAGACTGCAGTGTGCTAAACAAGTTCAACACAGGTAGTGACCATAGATTGGTGAGATGTAAGATGCACCTCAACACTAAACTTGAATATATATATATATATATATATATATAAAAGATTATAGGTATCTTGAAAGCAGAGCAAATTATTCCCGCTTCTCAAATTTTCATACCCTTAGTGCCAAAAGGCGAAGCGCGCTGTTGTGTTCTGGGCTCTGAACCTTAGGTAGGATGCATCGATTCTTCTGTACCCCGAAAGCGATAGGTTTTTCTCGTTTTTTTAAATTATCAGAAGCCCTTTCGTGAGATTGACCTCACGTGGATCCTGAATAAAATCATTTAACATGAGGGTGTAGGAACGTATTCAGAACTTTCCAAAATCGCCTCGCGACCTACCCAAACACGTTAATGTGCACGAACGACAAATAATAAGTAAGATTATATGATTGAATTATTTTATTCTCGCAGAAAGCAAACCTAGAAAATGTATTTACTTCTAATTAATTTGTCATAACACGACATACAGACAACTTTGGATATAGTGAACTGTGTTATAGTGAATATTCGACTATAGTGAACCTAAATCATTGGTCCCAACCCGCAACATTGAAAATGTACATTAAAATTTTCGTTTATAGTTTCCCTCAACTTCGGTTATGATGAACCTAAAAAATTAAACTTCAAAAAAAAAGAATATATTTGTAACATGAAATTGTTACTTAATTCAAAACAAACATTCTTGCAAAAACTTGAAAGAATGTGTTGAGAACAATATTGCAGGCCTACAGCTTCTTAAGTGTGTTGAAGGAAAAAGTTAGGATTAAAAACCTCAGCAACATCAAACTGTTTTTCTCTCCTGCCAACAACACGTCAGTCCTCCAACTCGTGGGTCAAGGCGTGGCGTGATTCGCATCTTTAAAACCCATTACAGAAGGGAAGTAAGGCTTCATTTTATCTAAGCCTTGGAATCAAAGCAGAAATAAATGTTATGGTAGTTGTACGTTTTGGAAAGAATGCATGGATGAGTGTGTAAACTGTCACTATACAGAACTGTTTTAGGAGGTTTGATTAGTCTTCTGGACGTGTGGCATTCGAAGATGAGCATGATGTGTCTCTCAAGGACCTGCTTGCGCATATCGGTGTGAATTCCACTGAAAGTTGAAGATTTTATCGATGCTGACTTTGAAGTTATAACGACTGAAATCCCGTCGATGAAACTGTTGTCGAGGCTGTGAAAGGCGGTTCCAGCACGGAAGAAAACGAGACTGAAGATGATGAAGACGATAATTAAAAACGTGTTCCAACAGTGAAAGACCTGTTGGAGGGGGTCAGGACTATTCTGAAGTTCCTAGAATGCATGCAAAATGTTGAATGGGGGTGGTAGCAAAAGAAGACTCTAGAAAAAAACATAGATAACATATTTATTAAAATGTTTGCAGCAAGCATAGGCACAAAACAGATTATTTACATGTTAATTACTGTAACGTAAAATTAATGTTTACTTAATATAATGAATATACACTACGTTCAGAAAAATATTATTTTTTAGATACACATGCGCATATTTTATTTTCTTGCTCACCAATCCACTCAATTCAGGTTAAGAGAAGACACTTCGGTTTTAGTGAAACTCGAACATAGTGAACAAATTATGCGAGTCCACAAAGGTTCACTGTCAGCGGAGGTTACTGTATTTCGTATAAAAAACATTTTTGTAAAAAATAATGCGTATCATCCGTCAAAGATGGAAACAAAATAAATAGGTGATACAAATGTGGTTCAGAACATAATTCAGTTTCATAAAGAAAATCATTCCTTTTAAACATCACGTTTACAATCTGATTGCAAATCTCAAATACTCAAAACTAGTTTGGACTGAAATGACAGCACATCGTGGCTTATAGAGTGATAGGTTTGAATGAAAATAAGAATATTCTAGTAATTTTGTTCTTCCACATCCCCTCCCTTTCACATACATAATTGTCTATGGGGAAAATTCTGTAATTCATCAATATCGCTGCCACCTTTCTATCAGTAATCACTGATAGATCACGATGCCAACCTCATCGTATGGTATTTGACACTAGGACAATAGTATCCCGCTACGCATGAGTTTTTAATGTCTAATGTCTCATCTCTCCGGATATGTCGTTTTTGAATAGTCCTTGTACGATACATTTCCCAAACTCAGCAGTTTGTACCGTATACGGCTGAGATAAAAGCGATAGAAAACTGTGAGCCCCTGTCATGATCTAGGTTTAGAGAGGATCAGCAAAAGACAGAATAATTTCAAGATTTGCTAAGGAAATCACTTTTCCTTGTAGCCATGCTACAGCTCAAGAGGGCACAGCCTGAATTTTGGAAGTCATTGTAAATTTTTCTGCGAACTTACACTAAGGTCAGAACGCTGTACAATTTCGTAATTCGAAATCTTTCCTAAATTGCTTTGTGTACGAGATAGCACTCCAAGTCTCCTAAATAGGTGGGCTTCCGACTGTTCAGTTCGGCGGAGTCCCAATCACAGTATGGAGTTATTTTTCTTGGATAGGATTCGGCGTGTTGGTTATTACATCACAAACCATGAACATCGAATGAAACTTCAGTGGAAACGGAGCGGTAAAGGAATGCCCCTGAGAAAAGTTTGTGAATTGACGAAACTCTTTCTTTTATACATTTTAAAGAAACAAGAACAAATTCATAAGTACAATCCGCAAGGCTCGTCGAGTGTTGAATAGAAAGTATTTCCGCAGGAAATTCTCACAGATTTGGAAACTACTGTTTTCATGAGGTTTAAGAAAAATTTAAAAAGGAGAAATCAAAGAACTGAGTCTTTATTAAAAAAAAAACAATTGATATCACCAAGATTTTAAGAGACAAATCTTTCGAAAATTGGTTACAATGGAATAAAAGCTAACTTCCCAGTTCCAAACTTGTTTTATACATACTTCGAAGAATCTGAAATTGTTAATCAATTATTCGAAGTAAAAAAATGCGACTAAAAACACATTGACTGTTGAGGCGAATATGGATAGTTCAGCCAAAGATTGTTGCTCATTATCCAAAATCAAAAAACCCTCATTATTTAAAGGAATGTTAACCGCGCCAATGAAAAATCATGGTTGGTGCGCCGTAAACGTTTAAGGAACATATTACTTATACAATCTTTTAACGTGCTTTTATTTCGCTTCATCTGTTACGCATCCGAAATTTTAATAAATTGGAAATAAATTAATCAGCAGTTTTACATAGCTAAAGTGCTCGGAAATTACAAAGCCAATCACCCCACTATATATATATATATATTTTTTTTTTTTTTCAATTACGTTAAAATACAATTTTGATGAAACGATTTCACTAATTTGTTACGAAATTAAAATAAATTCCTAAAATTCTTCATAACGGTTTTGTATGCTTATATTAAGTTTTTGGAAAGATGCAACTGATGTGACAGTACCGCTTAGTTGTTTAGCACTGAAGATATTTCAGTTCAATGTTTATTTAACGAACCTGGATGTTTGCGATCCTAATAAAGGCAACTTTGAAATCCACTAGGAAATGCAGCGGAGTCTCGTGGCGTTGATCGCTGGCAGAGCCGACAGCTTTCTTCCTTGACGTACCTATGACTCTCGGATCCTAAGGGACCGGTTGGTATATTGCATTACGAAAGTAACACAAGAAATATCTCCAAGATTTTCAAGAGGCAGCATGTGTTGTCAAATATGACTTAAAACATTCACCGAAAAGCATTTGGACTCTATTATAAAGCGATGAAGTGTTTTGTTCACAGCTTTGTACTTGTACATCTCTTTTCTCATATTAACACGCTGTCCTCTATGCAACGCATGGTGTTCTTAATTGGTATTAAATATACCACGTTTACTGCTTTCCCTTTTTCTTTATTCCCTGATATTGTCTTGGGCTGGTGTCCTGCTTCTGTACATTACACAACTTCTTTTTGCCGGGAATCCCAGTAATTTGTGGGCAGAACTTCGCCTTGCCAGTGACTCGAGGTTTCTTTGACCTCTTACAGAAATTCATGGCGGTACCACAAATGGGACATGCGTCGAGGATCTTGCGGTCTGGCGAATGTCTTCTTTGTTTTTAAAACTGGAACGAGCTGATAATCTTCGCATAAAAACATGTTAGAACGCAAATGCATAATAAATTGGTTACAGAAAAAAGTAACTTTCGTTTTCCTGAATATCTCCTTATATCAATTTAGCTCATGGAGGGGAAGAAATAACCTTCATTTTCTAAAACATGGCTCATTAGCTAGTACTACTGTTAAGGATGAAGGTGTTACCTATATTTCTAAAGAGTAAAATTTCCTGTATTTCCAAAACTGCACGCTGAGTCTGAAACTTTTGTTTGTGGTGTTGGTTTTGCAACAGGTAATAATTGCAGTGTTTTCAAAATATAGGCGACGTTTGAAAATTTTGACTTTTGGCATGAATACTTTTTTTTTGTTTTCTAAGCGTATAAAAGATGCTGCCTGTACAATAGGTATTCGGCGTTTCAGCTGCACGCACACATGTTTTAATGGATTTCAATCTTGACATCTTTTGAGCAAATTCAACACTTGTGCATCCTGCTTTTTAAACCAGGCCATGCCATATTTTGCAACCTCGCATGGCGCTGAAAACAACTGATGGAATAATCAAGGACATCTGGCGAAATACTGCTATACTGAATGTTGTAAATCAATATTAAGGGATTTGCAGCAGAGAGTCAGTCATGAAATACCAAAGCGATCTTTAAACTTTCGTGTAAGAAAAATCCCGTTCGACTGACAGCGCTCACTAGGGATACGCAATACCTAAATGCTTCTAAAGCAGAGAAAGAATGATTTGAATTATGCATCACCACAAAAGATGCGTTTCCACTCTTCTGCTGACCATGAACTACGATCAGAGAACCGCTTGAGTCATTGTCTACCATTGCATGAAGTAACGGAATGCTTGTTTTAGTGGAGTAGGCTGCATTCTGGTGGGTGACTGCATTCGTGGTCATTTCATTGGAAGAGGACATTCATGCCTCTTCATAAACCTGCTGTACGCATCTTTTTTTCAGGATCACACATGATTACGAGGTCCTTCAGAGCGCAGTATCATTATAGGTATTCATAGATGAAGGAAAGCAGATGTACAACAGTTTCGAAATCCCGGAATAGCGGCAATTCCACGCTGTATTTTTTTGGTTAATTTTTCTAAGGTGGCCCTTAACCACGAGGACCTTCTCATGGTCTGTCCTATCAGTTCCTCACATCATTGTCTTTTCTAAGGCAGTTTCCCAGCTGGCTATTAATAGAACATGATTTTGTAAAATGCCAGTGAACGATTTGTGAAAATTTATGTTAAGAAACAGAAGCTGATTGAAAGTGCAAATGTTTCAGTAGTGCCCATCCGACAAAACTGTGACTTACGAAAATATGTATGAATGATTGAAGTAAAAAGAAAAAGATATGTGTGTTTGTTTTGATGATGGCGGTGACGAGAGAAAAATATACCTCCCCAAAATCTATTTTCTTCAATTATATTTTTTTTAACTATGTTCTTAAATATGACATGGTATGAGCTGCTTACTCTCTCAGTAGTTTACTGGAAAACTTTTCATAGCAGTACGCCTCACCATAAGGAAATTTTAGCACCTGTCTTGATACTTTAATGCAAGAGCAAGCAGTGATCAAAAATCAAGTTTCGAAAGATCGGTCCTCATTAAATACTGTGTATTGAGAATGGAACGTTCTTATAATTTGGATGTGGAGACAGTGTTATTCACCCTTTTACCGGATGTTGAAATAAACTGGTTTTGGAAGGAAGCGCAGACAAACGATATAAAAATCCCAAATTTTGATTTACTAAATTGCAACAGATTGAAGTGTCAGTATAATATAGGAAAAACGCGACATTTAAAAATACAGTTACTTTTCAGCATAAATTTTTTACACACAATTAGATATTTAAATGGCATTTGCTCTTTTGAAAGAACGGTGCATGCTGAAATATAGTCCTTGTAACTTCTGACATAGGTTGTAAAGGGAACACAACAACTTAGATCAAGCTAATGAACTTAAACTGCAAGGAACGTATGTTTCAATCTTTTAGTGTAGAAAATTCAGAATGCATTTAAGTCCTAAATAAATTATTGCGTATGTTTTTTTAAAGTATTTTTTTATGGTACTTAGCTTAAAAGTCCACCCCTTACACTCTGAGAATACAATGTCTCATCTATGACGAAATCAGGAGACACTCCAAAGGATTTAGAATCTATGTGATTATAATGTGAGTATCCTTTTACAGCTCCTTTCTTTTAATGGCCGTTTCGATTTCCAAAATGCTAGCATGACACTTATCCCTCGTTTCCGCATGCGTTGAATATTGGAAAAGCATGAATTATATTTTAGTGTATTGGCAGGTCTGGATTTACGGGGAACCTCGTAGCTAGATTTCAAAAGAAGACTGTTCTCAAGAGATTCAATATCTATAATTAATTTGTTTCCGCTCAACATGAAAAACAACGTTTTGAAATTAAAGGGGAGAACCGAAGAGATAAACTTGATTCATACTTATTGAGGCTGTTATATGCGTAATGAGAATTCAAATTTCATCCATACACGCATGTTACACGACGTAGTATCCTAAATTTCGTACCATACTACGCATGTTATACGACGGTACCCATAGAACAGCGTCGTATTTACATTTAACATGCATGATATTTCTGGTTTTCTAAACTTGAAGTACATTTAACGGCACTTTCTGTTACTTTCCACTTTTCTGTTTGCTGATGTTCTCTCATTTTAATAAGATGATATATCTGTATTGAATTTTGTACGGTTAAGTTTCTTCTGAATTTTTTTTTCAATTTTGAGGGGCGAAAACTTTGCTTGTTTGATTTAACACGGTTTTTCATAACAATTAATATCGTTGATTCTCCTGGAGCACTTTGAAATGATTATCGTGACTTTTACAACAAAAATCACAAACGCATCTAACGATATCTCACATAGTATCGTGGGTTTTTTTTATAAAATATTAGATCTATTAATTTTAGCTTTGCGGTTTATTTGAATCGTTTGCAAATTGTTTGTATACTTTGATACATCACGGTATTAAAAAAAATGCGGAATTCGAATTTTAAAATTTACTGTAAAAAATCGATAGAAGAAAACGATTATATTAATTATGCTGGTTAAATATATTTATTGTTATAAATATTTAATATGGATATGAAGAAATTAACTCGTGCACCAAAAGCTATTAAATCGAAAACAAATGCCGTCTCCTGCACGATACCCTTTAATGATAAAAAAACTATGCACAATTAAAATAAGTATATATTTAAAAACTTTAAACGCCACAACGGCGTCATCCTCAGAAACAACGCTGCAGTGAACACAGAAGTGAGTAGCCCATATACTTTACAAGACACATTGTAGTTAATGCGCATGTGCAATAATCGGCAAAGTCTAAATCAAGTTCAGTGGGTACAAGCATAGTTGGTGGGCGTGAGCTGGCCCAAAAGTGTTCTGCAAGGAAGGGGGATAAACGTTCATCGTTACAGCATCTTTCACCATTGACGAATATGTGAATACTTTCACAGAAAAGTGTTGATTGACGATTCCTGGGAGAATCCAGAATAATGATGTCATTCCAACATGGTAGGTAAGAACCGTTTAAACAGAGTCTCAGCAAAGATGTAGCAGCAGAATGGGTCCTGAGTTTATACCGATGTTCATAAATGCGGCGCCCCAAATTACCAGTGGTAGAGCCTGCATAACATAACTCGAATTCTGCAGGCTTAGTAGATTTAAGTGAAACCAAATACACACCGTGACGGTTCACACATTCAACACAGTCTCTGTCCTTTTTAACAGTGTTATATAAAGTACGAGACCTTACACCAAACTCGAGTTTTTACTTATGACATATGTTCTTTAAGATGTTACATACAGGTGGTATATATAGAATGGATCCCTCAAATTGGCAGTCAAATTTATCTCCGAGCAAAGCTGTCTGCGCTCGACCAATTGCTTTCTTAACAATCAAGCGATCAATCATGTGACGAGGGTAACCGAAAGTCAAGGCAAACTGTTTAGTCCTAGCAAACTGTTTAGTCCTAGCAAACTCTTGGTCCCGGAAATCCTGTGTGGACGAGTGTGTGAATGCACGATTAATAAGAAAATGAAAAGCAGATAATTTTTGCGACATTGGATGAGAAGAAGTAAAACATATAAACGTGGCAGAAAAAGTTGATTTACGGTAAACAGAAAATGATAAGGAGTTATCGAAAAGATTCCGAGAAAGGTAAAAGTCGAGAAAAGGTAAAATGCCTAAATTCTAGAACTCTACCTCGAACTTGATAGAATGATGTCGTGAAGAAAGTAAAGTGGCAAAGGAAAGAAGCTCATGGAAACCTGAAGGCCAAGCAACCAATAGGTCGTCGACGTACCTGATGTAAAGAAGTGGTTTTATAGCGGAAAAAGGAATAAGGGTATGCTTTAAGTCCTGCAACAAAACCTCAGCAAGTAATGGAGACAGGGCTCATAGGGGCACCTGCCAACTGTCGATAAATAGAACTATTAAAACGAAAATAAGATCTGTTCGAAATAAATTGAAGAGTACACATTATGGAAGAAATTTCATCGGAAGAATAAATGCACAAGCCAACAAGTTTGGCTTCAATAAGGTTATGAACATAAGAAACGGGGGTGTTCAGAAAAAGAGCAACTACATCGAGTGAATTGTACATAGTTATTTATCATTAAAGTGCATCGTGCAGGAGACGGCATTTGTTTTCGATTTAATATTAATATGGATGTTTCATTAGCAGATCAATTAATTTTCGGTATAAAATGATTTTACTTGCAGGAGCGTAGATGTGTAAAGTGCACCAAGTTTGGATTGAATTATTATGGACTTAAACATTGGTGAAGTAAAGTATTTTGGAAGAGCGACTTAACGATCATACTTGTGACATCGACAAAACATTTTATTGTGTCCAGGTTAGTGATCTCCTTTCTTTTTTTTTTTCTTTTTTCTATTTTGACTGAAGGTTTAACGACCACCGTCAGGAACTCAAAGGGATATAAGCATCCTCCCGTCCCTAATTTAGGGTCACGGGTTCCAGGGAAGAGACAGAGAACCAAAGCCATAAGACAAACACAACATCCATGCCTCATAGGGATTCGAACCGGGACTCTTCACAAAAGAATGATCATAAGCCAGCGCTTCGACTACTGCACCACTGGAGTGGCCAGGTTCATGATGAGCATCACGACCCTTTTTCAGTCGTAGAAGGTAAGGCGGAAGTCCACCCATCTCGATCGTGTGCAAAACTTCAACTGGATAGCGCCCTCTTTCATTGTCATCTTTCGTGACAACTGTGTTTGTAAATGTTCTTATAAAGAGGTTCGCGTTGCGACTACTCTACATTTTCTCTTGCCGGACATATATATAGTTGCGACCCATTGATTGCTCACGCCTTCCAGTAAGGCTCTTACGTTTTCTTTTTTTTTTTCTGAGGGAGAGACATTCTGTTAAGGGTAAGTACGCGAAAGAGTATTTACTTACTTTAGGTCTGATCATACCACACCATGCACACACCAAGTCTGACACTGAAGTGAGCGCTTGATGTTGATAAGGGCCGAATTATTTGCCGCTCCACCGCGCTCGAACGGTTGCTGAAATCTCAGTTTTCTCTTCGACTGGCACATCTACAATGGCAAAACCTTTGTTTCGATACCTAAACCATTTTTTACGTTCAGCCGTTATCTCAAAATATGTCTCAACAGAAAAAACCTTAAAGAATGAATATATAGATGGCGCAACTCAATATGTACATTCTAAATATTTTCACTAACAATGGTCAACGGAATGATTATTTACATCTTTACATAATGGGAAACGTCTTACCTACGTGAATAAACTCGATTGAATGAATATTAATTTGTATATATACATCCCACAATTCAACGGCATAACGCACCGACCTTCAAGGGCCTTCGCTGTTCTAATGCGAAGAACTTCGATATGATCATCTGCTATCGTTTCGAAGACAACAAGAATATGCGAATGGAGGTGAATGGACCATTGCTTTGCCCAACGGTTCGGTCCGAAAGAGAAGACTTCGGACTTCGGATTATCTCAGTCCTTCCATGCTTCTCCGCTTCTAACAGCGCGTGTTTCGAGAGAGTTGTTTCAATGTACAGCTCGCGATCCAATGTTAACCGCAAGCTACTCCTATAGAATTTAGATTGCAATTTTGCAGCCCCACAACTCCCGAATCTTTGCCCCAATGCCATTTTTATCTTCGACTGGCACATCTACATGGTAAGACCTTTATTTTGATACCTCATCCACAGTTTTACGTTCAGCCATTCTCTCAAAATAGATCATAGAGTTAAAAACCTTACAGAATTAATATATAGATTAATATCGGAGCAAATTTAATGATTATCGTTGTACATCGTACATTACACGGTTGCGTCGCTAGGTGGAAAGTGATTAATTTCTGTTTTCAGCAGTACATATGCTTGAAAAAATCGGTTTAAATAATCCTATCTATTGAAGTTTGAAATGAGACTATCTACGTTAAATAATTCAAAATGTTCAGTAGAGGGCTAATATTCGTAAACGTTTTTTGTTTTCTAGCTCTCCTAAAAGTGGTCAGCAATTCATTCAGTGATAAAAATTGTATTGAAACAATCCTATCTACAACAAGCTTTTGGCTACTGTAAATGTAAAAATTATTATTCACATCAAATGATTCTGTATGTTTCCCTCAGAGACTTATACTCTTAAAATAATTATTTTCTCGAGCTGCTTTTAAAAGTGTCATATGAAGAATGCCTTTTCCATGACATACCTTGCTCTGACAGAAATAGTTTGTCAATGGGTTTTTCTTAGTGATAATTCAAGTTCTGACAATGCATTTCAAAGGTATAAATTTTTATTTGAACGAATTTTTCCCTCTCTAAAATTCCGATAGAAAAATATCTTTCTTGGTAGGGTCGTCATCAGTATATAAAATATTATGAGCTCAGATTCATGCTCCTATAACTCCCATTTTAAGAGCTAAAGTACGAGGAGGTATTTGACCTATTTTGTCAAACATCTGCTTCAAATTCTACGAAATAAAAACTACAAAACAAATAAACATGTCTTCCTGTATGAATAAAGTTATTGTCCAAAGCTCTGGAGCTATTGGGTTATATTGTTTAGCCAATTTATAAAAGTTTTGTCGAATTCAGGAATGTGTTTGAAAGAAAAATGTCTTCAATTTATACCTTTTATAGTGAATGACATTTCGAACAGATTTCGTTTATACACGTCTTGTTCATGCATGGTTATCTCTATGCCGTAGTTTTATAATTTTATTTCCTCTTACTATGACTTTCTCGAAGCTAATTATTCTGGTACTTACGTGGGTGTATGTCGTCTTTTGGGGTGGGCATGGGACCTCCGTTTGGTGTCCGAGTGCTGTTTCGGAGCGCTGACATTGTCTTAAAAGACCCATTTTCGGTCACCTGCCAGAATGCGGCCAAAGAACTGCTCAAATTGGTCACGTGCAAGCAGGGAAACTCATCTACTGATGTGGTTTGCTTTCTGCTTAACTGTGAGTTGATGGTTTCCCTAAATTTCCCCTCTTGTGCACCTTCCCAAGTTCGTGTGCGTAATGTGTGCAATCCTCAACTCTTCAGCCGCACCATGGTAATCAGACGCGGGTCGATCTCTACTGCCGACACATGTGTGATCACCCGGGAGTTGGCTGAAGAGCTGAGTATTAACCAGAAGGCTACTATAGTTTTTCAGCTTTGACTTGTGAGGATCGTTTGAAATAATTCTCGAACAGCTATTAGACAAGCAGAAAATATTTATTTGAGAGGTCTCTGGGGCCAGAATCATTATAAAAAGTTGCATAGTTGCTCCAGTTGATGTTTTCTGTGAGGTAGACAAGCCAGTAAACATTATTTTTGGTTCTTCTGTAGCTACTGATTAATTGATATAGTTTTGCAGCGAATTTCTTATTTTAATTTTTTTCTAACTGTTCGGCGTGTCGTTGAATAATGTGAACATTTTCAGCCGAGTAATGACTTTGACCCAAAGTAAAAAAAAATAAACAGATCTTCCGCTTTCTGCATATTTTGTAGAGGATGAATCAGAATTTGCAAAATGTAATTCTGTCACGAAACATTATCTTTTCCGAAAGTGTTAGTGAATTAGTGTACTGTGACTATTTACATATTACTAACCCAGTGTTAAAAGATCAGGTACGGCCAGTGTAGTTAAACACCTTCTTGATGTTCGATTGGTTGGTTGGTTGTTGGATTTTATTGGCGCAAGGGCCAGGTTTGGCCAAAGAGCGCCAGACAAAGAACGATCAGCCACAGATTTTTAAAAACGTGGAAAATGATGAAGATCAGACAGGCTTGGTAAAAGTTGAAAAAGAGTATGAAGAAAGCAGTGAAGAAAAGGTAGTTAATGATGTTTATTAAAAGTAACATATTTACTAATGGAAAAGGACGAACCGTCACTCTCCTCCCCCACACTCCTCTGCAATGCTGGCAGAGGGCGGGGACGAACTGTCACTCTCCTCCCCCCATGTTCCTCTGCAATGCTGGTAGAGGCTGGGGACGAACTGTCACTCTCCTCCCCCCGTGTTCTTCTATAATGTTGGGTGAGGGTGGGGACCTCGCTGAGGCCGAGACAGTTTGATGGACACCGCACACCTTTGCGGATTGAGGGCCGGGTCTTCCGCACGTGCAGGCTGTCTGCTGGGAACCGGAAGAGGCGGGCGTCTTCAAAAGAGAAGGCGAAGACGCAGCTGGTCGAATAAGCTGGAGCTCGGTGAAATCCACCTGTGTCGCTTGTTCAGCTGTAGATCGCTTGGCAAGTGCGGCGAGAGCTACAGGGCGCGGAACAAAAGGCTGCACGGGTTGTGGCTGAGACTTAACAACTGCGGCAAAAGTACGCTGTCGGGTGGTGGGTATACCCAACTTGGCCTTGGCAGCAGGGTACGAGAGGCCCTCCAGGGTCTTGAGGCGCTGGATAGCCATCTCGTCCTTCCATTTCATACAGTTGCGGGAGTAAGCTGCATGGGCCTCACCACAGTTAACACAGCAGGCCGCAGAAGTGCAACCGTCCCCGTCATGTTCACTGGAGCCACAATTAGCGCAACGAGCGGAACTCTTACAGAAACGTTGTGAATGCCCGTACCTCTGGCATCTGAAACAGCGCAGAGGACTGGGAATGTACGGGCGAACTCCACAGACCAAGTAGCCAGCCTTGATTTCGGTTGGAACTTTCGGGGAGTTAAAAGTCAAGATCACATTTTTAGACTTAATCAAAGAACCATCGCGCCGAAACATCATACGGCGTGCAGCAATAACACCTTGATCTGCAAGTTCAGTCACCAATTCTTCTTCACTGCATGGCAAGAGATCAAACTCCGAAATAACACCCCGAGAGGTGTTAAGAAACGGGTGAGGTGTCACTTTGACAGGAATGCCTTGAAGACTAGTGAGGTGCAGAAAAGTGTTACTCTGAGAAACACTGCAAGTTTGGACAAGCAGGTCCCCAGAGCGAAGCTTCCTCACAGACTTCAAAGGGCCAACTGCAGCGTCCAAAGCTTTAGAAATGAAGAATGGAGATCTGGTGGACAGTCTCTCATTCGGATCGATGGATTCCACAACTAAGTATGTAGCATGCGTATTCACAACAATCGAGGGAGACGACGCTTCGGAGCGACTGGTACAGCTGCCGAAGAAGAGGTTCCACATTCTTGGTCCAGATCATGATCTAAAGATCTTTTAAGGGTATGAGACTTGGTAGGTTGAGAAGACGAAGGAGAGTCGTTGTCAACGATCATTTGCTCAGGTGACTTGAATTTGGAGCGTTTGTTTTTGGGTTTACCCATGAAAAAAGGAGAAGAATTCGTCTGCAGACTACTCCACCCACCACCGAGCCCTACAAGGGAGAACTGGAGGTCTGCAAGCCAAGAAAATGACGCTGGACACAGTTCTGGAGCTTATACGTTGCAGATATAGTCCGTTGGCTGTGATCACACGCACTCGGCGGACACTTCGGCCTCCGGGTACCGTCATGCCAACGTCTTTGGCATGATCCCACAGCCCCCGGGCTCACCCTGCCGTGCTATACGACAAAAAAGCCGCTAAAGCCCTGCACACAACTTGGTACAAGACTTCTGACTAGAGGTGGGTTAGTCTCTAGCCTCCCGTTTACAGCGAAGCCGGGGTCGAAGAGGAGTGTTGGTACACAGGAGGCACTTATCCGGTCTCCTGCGACCTCAGCCGCCAGACATCCCATTTCCGCCTCACGGGTCTCCGCACGCGGCAAACATGCAGGTAGGTCTAGCACCCAAACCAGCTAAAAGGAAAAAAAGAAATCTAAAGAAGACAAATCCTGGAAGGGAACCTAAACGGAATCTCAGCAACCTACGAACTGAGCGGTTAATATAAATCAGTTAGTGGTGGAGGGCAACAAAAACCACAAGACCGGGGTGTTAGTACATAACGTGGTAGCGATTAGGTAGAGAATACTACACAGGCAACTAGCCAGTGGAGAAAATAAATAAAAAACGAAAAAGCGAGACACAAGACCAGCTCGGGAACGTGGGGCCGCGACTCCCCAACAGCTGGATGAACAGCCGTCCCTGCAAACACCAACAGCAAAGCGGTGGCATGACATCGGATGTTGACCAGTCACAAGGTCAGCTCGGGCCGTGGGGGCGCCGCTCCCCAAATAACTGGAAAACCAGTTATCCCCGTGCGGGGTTGATGTTCGAAATTGAAACTTACCGTTTTTGTACATTCCGGAATTTCTTAAGCTTATTGAGTTATTAATGAGCTGCTTAAATTTTTGTGATGGTTATTGGATGGGCCACTGTTTCCTTTTTTTGTAATTAATATATCTAAAAATAATATTTTTTTCAACGAAATATATTATATTATTGTTGTAACTGCAGATCCATTAGTTGTGGATGTCGCCAAATCCAAAAATTGTTGTGTCAAGTTAATTTGCGTCGAAACCAACGTATAACAAGTGAAATTACTCACTCCTGAGCACTGAATTTGATTTTAATGTGAATCACCCAGAAATGCTTCTCAGGTCTAGCTGAAATTTCAGCCTTTGGGGTTTGGGCAGTCTGACAGGTCATTGCTTACCTTAAATTAGAAATACAATAGTTCTTCAAGTATTACCAGAATCAAAAAACTGTTTACATCAGCGCGTTTTCAAAACAATTCTCTGCGAAGGATGTAAATTTTATACTTTTGTGTTTAATACTTTTTACGCTGCGACTAAGTAAGGGCAAGTTTCGCGAAATGTCTAAAGCATCGATTTCGGCGGCGGCGGAAGCGGCAGCATCTGTTACTTTTTTAAGAATAGAGAGATGTGTTCCAACATGAGATTTTTTTTTTCTCAAGGTATAGTGGATGGTCAATTTCGATAAAATGCTATGATTGCTACAAAATAAGAATCAGCCCATTTAAATGATTATTTAAAAATTCTTGGTTTTCCGAGAAAGTCATAAAAACTATTAGAGTTACTTCATCTTTAGAACAAATAGGCATACTTTGGAATTGTATTTACATCTAATAATAAGATTACTGGCGTTGGATTTTCTGTTTATCTCAACATAATAAAATTAGGTAATCAATGTGTTATCTTTTTAAAATCATTTAGAAGTTTTGTGAATTATTTATTATTTAAATGGCGAAGTCGAGCTCAAAATATTTTTCAAAGATTTAGATATTCTTTTAAACCGATTTGTAAAATGCAGTGAAGCAAAGAGATGAAGACCATATTTTATAATGGACACTCCGTTTAAGTATATATTTAATTATCTTTACTTACAAATTTAAATGCATACGGATTCAAATTTTTAGTATAACATATTATAAAAAACTTATAAATAATTTTATCTTCAAAAGTGATGTTGTTAATCAAATGTTGGTGTAACAACGTTTTTCGCCTCTCGGTGGGCTCTTGTTAAAAAGGATTATATCCTCTATGTGGATCTACTGGAAGTTGTTTAAAAAATTACCGGAAGTGTTTGCTAAACGACTGAAATGAGGACTACTTCTTGTCTTAAATTTTCCATTGTTCTAAGCTACAAACTGAACATCAGATATAACAAACAACTTCACCCGAAAAGGATATGCACTGTGTAGGTATTCATAGAAAAGGAAAGGAGTTAGCCACCTCTGTTTTTCTAATGAATTTAATTGCCGCGTATATATGGTTGATTACATCTAGGAAAATTGAAGATCGTCATGTGAAAATTGAAGATCGAAATTCAAATTATCTGTTTATATATACAACACAGCATTTGACGGTTGCGTGCTGCTTTGAGTCATCGATCAGTTTTTCAACTGAAAAGATATGTAGAGGCGTCCAATTACTTTTGTTTCCCTGATTTTTACATATTTCCCAAGTGCCCACCGAATCCCATAGCAATACCAGTTTTATTTCCATCTTTCTTACAACTTCAAACCAGGTATATAATGGCATTATGGTAAACATGTAATTTAAGTACCATCAATCTTTTAATGAAGCTGGAAAATTTTCACAGAGGAGCGTTAGTAAATTAATATCTCAAATACAAATTAAATGCAAAACAATACTCTTATTCTGGTTAACTGCAAGGATAACTATTGATTTTATGATTGAAGATGTTACGTGGGAATGCTTGGGCCTTCCACATTCATTTTGAAATGTAAAGCGAAGCCGTGGGGTATGTTCTTTTTTTATAGTTCAGGCATTTACACCAGAAACTGATTAACTAATCAACCAAGAACTTACATCTTTTCATATTTACATATTTCAGGGCATTTCAGTCCGGAAATGTACTTTGTAATAAATTAACAGTTGGTCTTCTTCGAAGTTCAACATACGTAGTAGAGAAATAAGAAATAAAAATGGAGTAAATGTTGTTTTCTGCTGCTTTTCTATTTATCGCCCTGGTATAAGCGCGGAATAAAATTTATGTAGGAAAGACGGAATGAAAAAAAAAAAGTGGCAAGTTCACCGTACCCGGTTCTGATTATATCCGTCGTTCTGACATTTTCTACTTTGTCAAGCCTTCCAACTAATGTGAAATCCATAACATCCCATGCGTTTTTAATGCTTAACACTATTGGCATGCAACTTGAAGCGCTTTGAAATAAAGAATACTTCAGTTGAATGTTGCGTTTTAGCACTAGGCCACATTTCCTCGAAACGTTGGAGCCATAATAATTTATCTTCACAATGTATCCATTTTTCCAATAAATTTTTCAACGTGCTTGATTTTTTTGGTTCTCCTTGTGCGAGATATGCGTTTGCATTCTTTTCTTAATTGACTTGATTACCCTTTTCTATGGTCACAAATGGCATGAAATAGTTATTTTTGTAAACGACAGACGTCTAATTTCATCTTCATAAACACTTCAGCTCATGATTATTATTATTCATAATTCATTCTATGAGCCGATTAGTGAGACAGGTGTTTCAAGTAATACATAAGTGACATGCATAGGTACGTGAAAAGTTTGACAGCGCGCATCTAAAAATTTAATGATGAAAAAAACAAAACATACAAGCTTATCTCAATCTAAAAAACAGGCTGTTATTTTTGTCGTACTTTGTCAAAGTTTTCGCAGAACCACAACACTAATGCGCCAGCAACCGGCTGATATGACACACGAAAGATTTCTGATGCTAGATTCCGCATCCACTCTTTAAGCAAAAAAGCTGTACGTTCAAGAAAAGTGACAGCAAGATAAAAATGTGATAGTCAAATGGTTCAAGCTTCGGGTTCTAGGATGGAATTGATATGAGGTCGACTGATTTAAATTCCTGCAGTTTTCGCAAGGCCACTGGAGAGGGAGGAGTTGGGAAGATGACCACTAGCAGCCACTGGAGAGGGCGGAGTTGGGAAGATGCCCACTAGCAGCCACTGGAGAGGTCGGAGTTGGGACGATGCCCACTAACAGCCACTGCCGCTTCCTATTTATAAGCCCTAAGTAGAGTTCACGCAGAGCATCATGGACCTACTGCAGTTAGTTGTCCTGCAGAGAGGTTTCTTTCCACAGCGTTACTATCTGGAACGAATTTCGAGATAATAGTAAATAAAAAAAACAACAAATACACAACGGCCTAATGGGGCGGCGCACTGTCTTGCTGATATAGACTATAGGCCGAACGATATGCAAATACCATGAAACCGTGTAGGCGATTAACCGGCAAATTCTGGTAGCGGAAGCAGTTAAGGACCTTTCCACAAACACTAACGGCCCTATTGTGTTCCACGAGGAGGCTCTCCAAATCAAAACTCAGCCAACATGGCAGGACGGGACCATGCCCTCTTGCTGTCGATATCATATTCACACCATTCCGTAAGTACGGTAAAGCTGAAAATGGGATTCATCTAATCTTGGATTTGCATGTTTGGTGTTTACCAACCTATGTAGTCCATGTTGACCGCGGTAATTATCAGCGTATGATCTGCGACCGCTTGCCCTCTGAACGCAGTTACCGCCAACCCTCTCGCGGTACACTCTTTTTAGACATAATGGCATACTTCTCTTAAAAATTGTAGTGTTTCTTCCAAAGGTTTACCATCCAAGTGTTCTATGCCGATTAATTTCTTCATCAATGTGACCCTCACTTGATATCTGCTGCCCAAGATAATTGTAGGAATCTGTTGTCTCAAGCTTTTCTCCATAAATTGATAAATCATCGTTTCTTGTAAAAGCATTGTACATCACTTTTGTTTTCCGAAAGTTCAATTTTAATCCCACTTCTTTACTCTTGTCAGCAAGTTCTTGGATCATACTCTGCAGCTCTGAAGGGGTAGTTGCAAGGATGACTACGTCACCAGCAAAACAGCGGTGAGTTAAGTAATCTCAATTAATCTTTATCAATTTGTTTTCGCAGTTCAATGATTGAAAGAGATTTTGCAATGTGGAGTTAAAGAGCTTGGGATATATGGTTTAACCTTGCCTCACTCCCTTTCCAATTCTTATTTGTGCTGTATCCTCAAATATCCGGACCTTTGCACTTGCATTTTCATAGATGTTATTAATAATGCTAATATCTGCATCTTCAATACCACAAGATTTCAAAGCCATTGTTACTGCTGATGGTTTCACGGAATCGAAGGCCTTTTTATAGTCAATAGGGATTTATGCGGCAGAAAAATCCGCTGGTTGATACGTTTTAGAGTTGTGTTGAGAAACAGAAGTGAGCCCATCAATTTACATATAGGAAATATTTGCTAGTCAATTGCAAACGTTAGAAGTAGGGAGTTTTCATTGCCTTCTCTCCACACTATGTTTTTACCCATGAATTGATGAAGGTCTTCTTGGCTTATCTTCATTTGTCTATCAATTTTCGTGGAAATTGTTTTCACATGATGTGTAATTTTCTGTGTCACTGATATTCGTAGGTATCCAACGCCTTATACGGTAATCTCACAGAACAACACTTTTGGTCCGAGCAGAGATCGTCTTCCTCCCTCTCCACTTCAGAAAATAAGGACGTGTTATGCTTCCAACTGGACCTGCTCCTGCGATATTCATGTCAGCGGTAGCGTGCTGCCATTTATGGGCTTCTCAGACAGATACTTTAAGTGAGCTGTGTAATAATTCGGTTCCGTGAATATTTTGAGTGACCCTTAAAAATTCTTTTATGTGAATACTAATTGTGCCCCTACTTCGAAACATTTATTACGACGCAATAGTGTTGGTACCTTACGAAAGATAAAGTGTCTATTTGGCAGAATAAATCAATTAATTACGGGAATTTAAAACCAGTTGATTACGTGCCAGGAAAGAACTGTGTGATGATGTTATTCAACACTTGAAAGCCGTGTACATCGAAAAAATGACAATTCCGTCGGAATAAATATTCCAGAATATGGACTATGAAATAGACATTTGATCTTCCTGTACTAGTTTGCGTTTGAAGGGAAGCAAATTCGTTGCCTGTAACACTGATACCAGTCGCTAACTGTGTCAGTGGATGTGGTAACTTCACCCCATGACGATTCTTCAATATTGCCTCAACGTAGAACTCTCCTTTTCCAAAAAATGAACTAGAAAAATCGCAATATCAGCAGGAATATGAGCATCATGGAACCACTTTCCAAGTACACAGGGCCGCCTCGGTGGAGAAGTGGTCAAAGCGATGGCTGCTGATCATTCGTCCGACAGGGGTCTGGGCTCGAATCCCGGTGAAGCATGGATGTTGGGTATGTTTTACGGCCCTGGATCTCTTAATACCCTGGAACCAGTTGCCCTAAATTAGGGACGAGCGACTGCTCTTAGCCGACTGAGTTGTTCACGGTGGTCGTTAAACCTCCAATAAAAAAAGTGTACCGGAACACCGCTCTTCCTCCCATAAACGTGCTTCTTCCTGCACCTGAATTGTCCAAAACGATGAGACATATCCAGTCTGAGAGTTATTGGGTGACACCCTCAGCAAATCATGATATTGGTAGCAATCCTTGGCTTTCATGTAACGAAATAAACGTAGCCCCATCACTAACAATTTCGTCCAAAAATCTCTTTTAATTCCATATCTTTGGGCACAGTAAAAGGGAGCCCAAAACAAAAAAAGAATTTACTAGCTTCCGCTTCAAAAGACGTTTAAAAAAGCACTAGAACTAAAAAAGGGCTAACGAGCTAAGCGCAAGGCAGCGGACATGCTAACGCGTTGTGTTGATCTGCCAATATGTAATCAAACTGAAATTATATATCACACCATGAAACAAAAGTAGATTCATCCCTACCAATTTTATCGTACAATCTCTTTCAATTCCATATCTTGAAGCACAGTAAAAGGACGCTCGAAGCGGAAAATCACTTACCGCTTCCGCTACAAAATACACGTTCAAGAAACACACTGGAACAAACGGTCGGGCAAACGTGCTAAGGGAAAGCCAACGGGAGAGTTAACGCGCAGCCGACTTTCGGCAAATCTGTAAATAGAATAAATTGCAATTTTTCCTGAAGAGCTGGCCCTTGTTGGTAGCATATAGTCGATTGTTCTGTGTCAATGAACCTGTATCCAGTCGTGTTGAACATTCAGAAACAGGAAATTACATACTGAATGTTCACTTAAATACGACCACCTATGTATTACGTCGTGCGACCTGCTTTCACTAGGAGAATGGTAGGCACATGGTGTGAAAGCTACTCAACGAAGTACGTTTGTAATAAGTCAAATACATATCAATTGCAATAAATCCCTCCTTTGAAATATACCATTAGGCAATGTTAAAGCAATTATACTCAGATAGTCATCAAACGCAGCATTTACGTATACTTACGGTAAACTCTTGATAGGGTTGGCCTCGGGTGCTTTATTGTTTTCTCTACTTATATGACAGAATGACACATCTGGCATGCCCGGACAATGGGTCCAAGATCAATGTCGATCAGAAAACCACGTTTACTCATTTTCGTCAAGTGTGATACATTGTTGTCAATCCCTGCTGTCTACCTATCTCCCAATTGCGTTTGGATTCGGTCTGTTACACTTTGCGTGGGGGGATGACACTGTCAAGTGCCCATGACCACTATCTCTATGTTTTGTGTAAGAAGTAAATATCATATCATTAAAATGCGCAAAATTTCAAATAGAGTCATTGCGTATAATGCGCTAGTTATTATTATATATTACTATGAATACTTCTGAAGATTTGGCCCATACCGGATATTTTATTTTACAAACTGTCTGCTGTAAAATTTATCCCTAGAACCTGTATAATAGCAGATTCTCCGTTATGACGATTCAAGGGTACGATATCCTTAAAAAGGCGTCTTATTTTTTCTCTGAGCGCAAAATTCCTTCAATATCCGTAGACCGAAAAGGCATTGGCAAGTGGTTTCGCATTACGAAAGTATCTGAATTTTAACAGAATACTTAGAAAATATCTACTAGAACACATCTTTGGCAATTACATTGGCTTTTCTGCCATATTTTCAAAATTCTGCGAATTCTCTTGAAAATTGTTTCAGGTTCCAGCAACAATGAAAATTCATTTTTCTTTTATATTTGTATATTATACAAGAAATATTGAGCAACTTTTCCCATATTTTTAAATGATATGATCTCTGCAGAGAACTTGGTGTTCAACTAAATAAAGTGGAGCTATAGGACTTTGTGCGAGAATTAATTTATATTTGCACTGTTATATTGGAAAGGACAAATATTAAAGGATCCAGATTCCTTAAAATAGAGCTTCTACTTTGTAATCTCTTTGACTGACAATCATTTGGAAAGGGGCCATACAATATGAACTTTACGGACATTCGATGAGCTTGAGGATATATACAGTGGTACAGTTTTGTGTCAATAAAGAATACTTTTGGTTTAAAAAACTACTTTTGTAGTTTTTAAACCAAAAGTAGGTATGGATGTTGTGTTTGTCTTACGGCCCTGGCTCTCTTCCTTCCCTGGAACCAGTGACCCTAAATTAGGGACGGGCGACTGCTTATAGCCCATTGAGTTGCTCACGGTGGTCGTTAAACCTCCAATAAAAAAAAAGTTATTAGTGACAAGAAAATTAAAAAAAAATTGTGTCACTCATGCTCTGCCGGAAACTACGTTCAATATGTTCAACGATATTTCGCGTGACCTTTCTTTGTGTATACTAATAAATTCTATTCACAGTCACAATTCAGGAAATTGACAAAGGGGATACGGCCATGATTTTGACTTTTGGATTTGATGAGGAAAGTTTCTGTATCTGGTGTTGATGAATTGTATGTATTTGAGACGTGGGTTGGGGGAAGTTACAAAATTGAGTAACTCCCTTAATATTACACAATGATAAAACTCTCCCACAGGCTTCATTGTAAGTGTTTACCGAAAATTCAATAAATCCAAGAATTGTACATGGAGAGAAATATAAAAATTTAATGCTGCTCACTATCTTATGATATTGAAATTCCGTTTCTTTCATTGTTTTCCGCTTCTCCATGTTGTGTCATCAATACTACTTCTATGATAGTTGCTTTCCAGATTTCGTTTTGCTAATGGAAATGTATTTTGGCATCTAAATGTGCGTACTCAAATGTTTGAAATGGAACAAAATTAGCGGGCAAGTTCCTGAAGAGGTTTCAGTAGTGTCTTCTGCGTTTCCTTTATCGTTTTAGCTGCCGAGTACATAAACTTATTCTTGTATTAATACATACTTGCGGTGAAATTGATATGTTGTATATAGACGTGATTGTGAGTTTTTACATTTGTTGATTATTCTGAATATGCTTTCGTTTAACTTTTGCTGTAACTAAGTGGTCATTAGTCATTAAATTCCATCACTATATCATGGGAACTTACGGGGTAGCCGTACTGTAGATGGCTTGACAAATAATGAGCTGCATAGTAACATGTAGCACCACAGAATTTGGCATTCGAGCTTTCGAACAAGAACTCGTGTTACATATTATTCAAAAAGAGAAAAGGTTTGCTTTGTGTATTTCCATTCTACTTCATAAGAAGTAAAATATATCAGTTCTTCTATTATAACTGAAGCTGACGTTGCAGTATTCAAGATAGCACCAAAAACAGCAAGTCTGATAAGAAATTTAAAAAAGTGTTTCTCTATAGATAACTTCCCTTTTTATTTTTCGACTATGTTTTGGGCGTGCAGTTGAAAACAATTTCTATTTAAACACTTTGAATTTCCTAAAATCCTACTGTAAAACGTTTGTTCGGAAACAAAATCTCTAAGAAAGTTAAAACACATTGGAATTTTGGAACATTGAAGAAAATTACTTCAGAAACTTGCATGAGGATCTGTATATACCACATATGATATTTCGTTTACTTTGTTCAAAAAATAGCTATTGAAGTTATGAATTGGGCTTTACAACATCATTTAAAGTCTGTAGGAACTGTTTCTTACATCTTCTTTCGTGGAAGTACGTGTTGCTATGTTATTCGGAGAAAGCAATATACCTAGAAGAAATTTAATGGCAGCATATTTATTACGTGCCGCAGCAGGCTGATATACTGCAGAAATGTATTTGAAGAGATGTAATGTAAAGTATGAAAATTTTGTCGTTTTCTTGAAACAAGGTAAGAGAGATTTGTTTAACAAAAAATTTATGTTAAAAGCCTCACAGCAAAGCAATATCCTTGCAAATTTTAAAATTTTGCTGAAGAACGTAAGTGTCCATTCGTATTTTCTTTTTCAACGACCTGTAAATAATTTTTGTTATATATGCTGTTGTTAGTGTCTCCATTTTGATAGCTCTGTTGCATATAATAAATAACGGTGGGCGATGACAAGCATACGCAAGTTCTTTTTAGATTTAAATTTCATAACACATATTCGTTTTACCAGAAGCCTTGAAAACATGGGTGATCATTCGTGCCTTCCTTTAATTTCTGTACGCGGCCATTGGCTTTAAAAGCAAATATGCAATCACTTTTTTTATTACAATTCCTGAAATTTAGAAAATGTCGTTTGTGCTGAACTTTAAAATCTACAACTAAGGCTTTTGCCTTCAAGTTTACAATGTTTGTGATTTTCTTACTTACAAATTCTACCACCTCACGCTCTAGTAACAGAGATAAATTAACATTGACTTTATGGGTAAAACCAACCCTCAAGGTAGTCATGAAAAACGAGCATTAGTATTTCTGCTTTACCTATCGTTGCCCTTCCACGGGAAAACTATTATTGCTGTGGATGTGTTTTGGGAAAGGATGCAGAACTCATGTGCCCACACTGAAAATTTTATATTGCGATTGTTTTAATAGTGGTATCACGTCTTACCATGTATGAACGGTACCACCACACGCTACATTAACGGATACGACGGAGAAGCTTATGCCAAAATAGATTTATTCCATTTTCTTTCACTACATAGGAAAAGGCACCGTGGATTACGTCCTGGCCGTGATCTTCAGTATTATCTTTATAAATTTAAATTAAAACTTGTACCGAATGGAGAAGTTTGATTAAAATCAATCCTTCAGTCATTCAGACATGTATATTAAACAGGTGTTCTCTTAGGAGTACTTCTACATCATTTTGCAACTAAAACAATGTCCAAGCACATTCCCTACGGTAGTTATTAAGATATTTTATTCGAAATTATTCCAACCAGACACATATGCATGAGTAACGTTCAAATAAAATTTTTTCGATTTCATCCTTATAAATGCATTCTACGATAAGTCTTTATTCCTTATTACCGTCATATTTATTATTCCAAATATGTTTCTCATAAATATTTGGCATAATGAGTTTGGTTATTACCTGTGCGTTATACTGTTATTACCTGTGCGTTATTAGTTAGTATTATCAGTAAACATATGGTTATTACTTTTATATTTTCAGAATTACGGACAATATTTCGAATTCGATGCAATGGACATGTATTTGCCAAGCCAGAGGTTTAAAGGGGTGATTTCTTTTACTATCATTATTTCTCTCGTAAAATATTTTACATGGAACTGAAGTTTCTTTGGAACGTAGTTCTGTTGTGCTTTTATATATCTTTTAGCAGGGTATTATTGAAAGTTAATGATAATTTTGATTCTCTGTTAGGCGAACCGTTAGATAAACGCATACTACCTTTCACAGGGATAATAGATCAACATAAAGTTACGAAGTCTTGATAATAGGGTTGTGGCTGAATGTAATTATTCTTTATTTAAAAGACCAACCGCAGCGTCATCAATTATCCAGTGGGGTAAGGAAAAACTTACAGCAGAGGAAAGGCGAACAGTCTTACGTATTCAGCTTACTAAATCATATGTCTTGATAAACTGGTTTTAATTGACAGGAAGGAAATACAATTTCACAAATTCTTCATTAACTAATTCCAGAATTAAAACGTCAACAAATTAACATTGTTTTTTCTTTTTATTCCAATTACATGTAAGAAAAAATGGGCACCGATGGAAACATCCTGCAGAAACGTACTTTGCAAAACTTGAATCTGTAAACCATACTGTGATAGGGATTGACCGTAAATATATATCTTTACAGAAAAAAGTGGACACATTTTAATTCAGGCCCACCGTATGATGCGTTTCCATTTAATCCATGCAACTTTATGATAAAATGCTGTGTTCTCCGTGCGACAAAGTAATCACATGCCCTTTACTGTACCGTTTCTTCTCGCGAGGAAAATTTCATCCCTTCTTTAAGTGTTGTTCATTGCAGTGGAGGCAGGCCTTGAACAACATTTCTTTAATTATATATTATTTTCTAGAATAATTACTGTATAGCTTGCAACCCAAAGAAATTACACAACAAATGTCAGGAATTTGGATTTTCCAGTTCTTTTCTTTTCAATTTCAGAATAAAGTGTTTACTTGATAGAGCTACTAAATTGATGGTAAAGGTTTCGATTATATAAACTTGAAAACATTTCGTGAAAAATAAGCAGGAGTATACTATTCATTGGTAGGTAGCGATGGATTTTGAAATGATATTTCTGCGTGTTGGTGGCGTCAGTTGGAAGGTTGAATTTGTGAAAAAATCACAAATTCCAAGTTCAGGAATTTCTGTCATTATGACTCAGGACATGCCCACGTTTTATACAAGTTAGACGTTTTCTTTTGCTCATGGAAAGAGAAATTCCAACAATAGCTTTACTAGTTTTTTCTATTTTTCAGCTATGAAATAGGTAAGAAACTAACCGCAAAAGAAAAAAAACTGAGAACTGTTGATTCCCAAAGATCCTCTGTTTAAGGACACATAATAATTTGTAAAATTGTTTTGAGGAAATTTTCCAAAATTCTTGACTAACGAAACCTTCGAAATTTCTAGAGAATGGGAAATGGATTTTCAGGCTCAAAAAAAAAAAAAAAATAAAGAGAGAGACTGACCAATGTGTGTAACAATATTTCATTACGAGTATAACCTTATAGACTAAAGTGTGTTCGTAACAGCTGTTTCCCACGTTTACTGAAATCGATAAAATGCTATAAGAGGAATATGTGGAAAGACGTGAAATATCTAGTTTTCTATCGTTTCCAAACAGATTTTGTTTTTGGAGGACATAATGTTCTGCGTCTCATAAAATCATTTTCATTAAACTTACGAGGGAAGCAATGAAATTAATCAAAATTACGATTCAACTACGCTGCTGTGTTTTTTTATCATCAGGAGAAAGCAAATTACGAAATCAACTATATGATCACGAGTTTAAAGAGTAGGTTAATATTTACCGGGGTTGTCCTTTACTTTGCGCCTAATCTGTGTTTTCGGAAAAAAATGTTCATTGTAAGAAATCCCTACGTATTAGAGAAAACTTTATTAACTAATATAGATAGTAGAAAACTTTCAGAACCATTATCTTTACCATAGAAATGAAGTAATTAAGTGAAAGTTTTGGGCTACACATATTATCTCGTTAAGCTTGTTGTAGACCGCATTCGGTTACGATGATTATATATGACAAAGAAGAAACCACGTTTACGCACAATTACTTTTATTTTCATATGGATCAAAGTTTCACTGTTCTTTGTACCCAGTTTCCTCAGAAAGAATGGCCCATAAATGATCGAATTTCATATGACATCTATAACCGAGTTAACGGTCACCTATTTTTGCCAGGTTCTTATACACGCTCGACAGAAATTGGTAGATGCCATGTCATCCACAATATGCCAGGAATTTTGAAGTACACGTATGTTGCTTGTACCTACCTTCTTCTAAGGACAATGCAGAAAACACATTTCTTTTTTTCGAGAACATTTCTTGTTTCCCCTTCTAAGCTCTTGTTCTGGACGCCTTTGAACGGAGATCGGATTTAACTCAAGTGCCAATTTATGGAGCTAAGCCTGTTTTACAAGATGGAGATGTCGTCGTGCAGCCAGTGACTATCTCCACTTCAATCTCAGACGGATTTTAACAGTATTTGCAGAGCCAGCATGCCAACTTCTCTGTATAAAAGAAATGGGTTCTGCAACCGAAATATTATGTGTTCCAACCTGATGCGTAAAACAGCAACGAGATAAATTCAGCTGCTTTTTCGATATTTTTATCTGTTGTGACATATGTATTAGAAATACACACAATGCAATATTCCAAATTTATTTCGTAAATTACAAAAAGATGAAATTAGCACGTCCGTGACAAATTGTTACTGCCATTATTTTACTGCCTTCGAATTCAGTAGTATTTGCGTTATACGCAACGGTTCCTCTCCATTTACTACGAAAATGAATGACATTTGCAGATTTTCAAAATGCAGTGTTTTGTATTCTAAAGTGAAACGATTATGGATTATTTTCTTGGATGTTTTCAGACATGCATTTCCGTCGACTGCCCTTTAGAGTCAACGGCGTTACACTGCGCTAACTGAAAATTCATTGTACTTCGAACGAGGAAAAACACAACGTTATATTGTGTCGCATTTGCAAGCACGCAACTTCGACTAATTTCCTAAGAGCTGCGAAACATTATTTTTGAGAACTGTTAACAAACAAAAACTGGGAAAATTCAATGATCTCTATGATAAAAAGCGTGAGGAATCGTGATGTGTGCCAATAAATATCCATAGAAAACTTAAAGAATGTTCTTCAAGTATCGTATTTCCAAAAAGTGCAGATTTCTTATTGAACACAGTGATTATTTCAGCACCCCTAACTTGTGGAATTTTGGGAAGAGTACTTTTCTTCCTCATACAACAGTAGAACAAGAATGACTGAAATTCCATAAATTAGTGCATGCTAGTGTTAATAATATGTTTCCAAATTCCAAAAAATGTGTGTTTTGGACAAACGATACTTAAAAAAATGTGGAACGGTAATACATACAACATTAGATCAGTGACGTGGAAATTGAAAATTTAGCTGATTTCACTTGTATTGAAGCAGTTCCATATAATGAGCATAATGACAATATTTTCCCTGTTTCTTTCTTTATACAGGGACACCAGGTGTACTTCCATATACAGAAATATTCTACCACCCCATACTTAACAAAAATTCTTTAGAGCGTTTAAAGCTATTAGGAGGACAAAATTACTTTAAAAAAATTATATTTTGTTAAAATATTTAAATTTGTCGTTAGATAATTAAATTTATTAATTAAAATAAAATATTTAATAAATCAATTAATTTAACAAAATTAATTAAATTTGTCATTAATCTGTCTATCGACAGATATGAGACTTCGGAATTTACTAATAAAATTTGTCGTTAGTTTTATTTATCGACACATATGAGACTTCGGAAGACCTAGCCTGCCGTACTCCTGCATTTTGTTTATTACAGTCATTCACACAGGATTCCTGCTGAGTTTCTTTTTCCGCCTTTGATGGTCATCTCAAGATTATTGTCAAGTTCTGTAAAACAACTGTCTGTAGCAATTTATAATATGTATTCAATATTTGAGACAAATGACTATAAGTTCAAATGCCATGTGACTGGCGAACATTAATTCTGTTTTATTATGATATCAATTAACGAATTCAAAAAATAATTCTGCTTCTGATTTTTTCCATGTATGTCATACATCTGCTCATAATTTTTTAATGACGTATAAAAATATTAATTGCACCCTGGAAATTTGCAAATTAAAAAAAATATAAACCGAGTCCATTTTGTTATAGAGTCACAAATATTAAATCCCTAGCGAAATAACATTACATTCATCTAGAAAAATATGAGGCGGCAACATGTTCACTTTAGGTTTGCCGGTTATGTACAAATACAGATAACTATGAAATCCATCGGAAGAAGCAACTATGTCCGGCGGCGTAGGTATCTGGCAGATACGGCAGCTTCCTCCGCTGACGACCTGGATCAATAAGGGACCCGTCTTCCAAACGCTGTTGTAGCCGTAATCTAGGAAACAATGACATGATTGTCTGGGGGAGGCATACGAATTCAAATATGACATACAGCTTTGGCAGGAAGGAATTTACACTTTATCATACTGCGACGATGTCTTCCACCACACCCTTGTGCATGTACTTCTCATTCCTCATATATTTCATTTCAGACGCCATTGTGTTGGTCTCTGTCCGCATGTAAAGACTGAATAACATTTGTAACAAAGAACATTTCCGAAATAAATTTTAGCGGCCCCGGTGGCGCAGTGGTCTAAGCGATGGCCTCTGATCATTCGTCCGAACGGGGTCCGGGTTCGAATCCCGGTGAGGCATGGATGTTGTGTTTGTCTTACGGCACTGGCTCTCTCCCTACTCCTGGAACCAGTGACCCTAAATTAGGGACGGGCGACTGCTTATAGCCCATTGAGTTGCTAACGGTGGTCGTTAAACCTCCAATTGAAAACAAAAATTGCTTTTGCATCCTGTCTCCAGCATTATGCACCACCCGGAGACTTACTGTGTTTCTAAATGTGATACATGAATTAATTTGTTAACAACAGCAATGACATTCAGTTTTTGAGATGTCATCCCGGCAGTGCAGTGGTCAAAGCGCTGGGTTGAAACCATTCGGGCGATAAGGGTTTGTGTTCGAATTCAAGTGAGGCATGATAGTGATGTTTGCCTTATAGCACTGCTTATCTTTCTTCCTATGAACCAGTGTCCCTAATTTAGGGACGGCAGACTGCTTATAGCCCATCGAGTTGCTCACAGTGGTCGTTAAAACTTTAACCAAAAAAAAATTGTCGTATGATATTGTTTTAACAGGCGCTTTAAAGTAGACTTTGCGCAATAAATTTCAAGATTTTTTTTTACTTTATATTATTTTAAATACTCATTTCTAATGTACCTCTCCGAACATAGTGTATTGGATGTTTTATGCACTCAAGACGAAAATTTTACAATCAGTGCCTTTCTAAATAAAACGCCATTGTGACCAAACGGAGTGTGTTGTAGTTTCCATTTATGATACTGTCATATATGGAAACTACAACACCCTCCGTTTCATTATGATACTGTCTTAACGTCACTTTTGTTTTTAATAACACAAAAGTGACGTTAAAGACAGTATCATAAATGGAAAAGTTTTAAATATATGGGTGTATAAAATATTTATAAAAGAAAGGACCTTATGAAAGGAAATATCATTCCATATGTTTTAGAGTGTTCTGTGCGAAGTGTAGTATGCATTCCAGTTTTTACTGTAATTTCTATGTTCAAGTTATTTAATTACAAATTTTGTTTCCATTAAATTGCTGTCACTTCATTTCTTTCCATTTGTACATTCCAAATAGTTGAGAAGTTTTACCACAAGATTCTGAATCAATAGCAAATTTGTAGAAACCGTTGTATTCACGTTTTCCACAGGAATCGAGTGATTCTTGCGTTATTTTCAAACGGAAGCGTACAATTAGACAAGGATCAGTTTCATAAAAGGTATCACAGAGATCATTCAAATGTTTGTTGTAGAAACAGCTTTGTATGCACTTCCCAGTGCATTACCGATTATCGTTTGAATTTTCAGTTTCCTGAACTTTGTTGAATTGGAAAAAAATTCTTTTAAAAAAAACAGTCAATGTATAATGATATCAACTTTAACTGAACACTGTGGGAACCAGCCTGGTTAACTTGTTTATTCAAAACAAAAAACGTTTACTGGTACATCTGGAAACTAGCAAATCTTTCAATAAATAAAAACATGATGAGATATTTAATACCAAAAGAACGATACAGCGGGGCAATTTTCAGTAGAAATACAGTAAATACGTGGAGGAAAACATACAAAAGTCTAAAAATACATATGCGATCTGATGATAAAACACAAAAATATGGTTTTATTCCCGAAATGTCGAAACATTTGGTCTGGAAAAAAGTAATCACGGTGAAGAAGGAAACACGCCGCAAAATAATGTGCAACAATAAACATCGTAAGGAATGGTAAAGGGTATGCATTAAACATTAAGAGTGTGACGACATTTGCTACGTCAATTCTTTTGGAACCATGCGAAAAAGTGTTAAAAAATGTGGCATTGGCACCTTGACGAAGGGCATGGGCTGATATGCACGATAGTCTGGATAAAACTGCAGAACAAAAGTAGGGGATTACAAACTGTGATTGTGTGTCCGCAAGAGACCGACGAGAAGAACAAATGGAAAGAACATAATGAAATGTGGTGCATTTCTCGAGGATGAAAATATATGGGCTCGGAAGAGGACGATAAAGTTGAAATAGTGGAGGGAATAAAATGTAGAACAGCATTAAGAAATTGTGTGATACAACATGGAAAACAAAGTAATTTTCACAGGACATGACTTATAAACACGGGTAAAGTTTACAAGTATATATCATTTTTCGTCAACTTCCTAATTTTACTAACTTCACTTCCACAGCGTATTCAAAGATAGTTGATCACTGGGATTAATTGTGGTATGCTTTTCATAATACAAGGATTGCCCCAAATCAACTGAGAATATTTTTATAAAAAACAAATTAGCACATTTCTTATAAAGAAAATGGTCAATTTTCTCAAGATACTATCTATTGCATCGAATACATGTATATTTGTAAACCGTGAACATTAAGGTAATTCTTCACTGCGATTTGCAGTATTTTATCGCAAAAGTAATTTAAACAAAAATTATTAAACCTGGCTTTTGTTGAAATAATAAAACTATTTAATATCTCAAAATAACTGAAATGGGCGACAGCTCATCCAACGTACTAAAACAGGTAAATTGAACATTAACCAACAAGGTAATATTTGTTATCATGCTCTAATATTATTTAATACCCACACAACATAGGAAGGTCGATTTACACTGGCGTATCAAACGAACAGTCAGCAGTTAGTATTATTGGAAGTTGCAAGATTAAAGATTAACAGGGATCTACTCTATATGCAGGATACTTATTTAGAGATGAGGTTGTAAAGAATTATCACGCGAAACCAGATTAACGCTCTTACCCTAAAACAGTACCTGTCTATCTATAATTTTAGAATCACGATAATGCCGATGAGCCTTTCGCGCCATTTCATGATTGCATAAGAAAATGAAAATGCGGTATTTCAAAACCTATCTGCATAAGGGGGTTCTATTCTAACCCGTTTTTCCCTTTCTTAATGATAAAAAGACTGGTATTTAAATCGTTACTAAATGAGTGGTAATACACAAAACATCACTAAAATACAGCCTGCAGTATCTTCTTTCCTTCGTTTTTTTAATCTGCAAGTTTGCTGAAATTGTGACTGTCATTACATGCCATATATTTGTTTTGTACGCATTCGATTCAAAACATTACGAAACATTGTGATACGAATAGAAGACAATAACTCTCAATATATCTAAATGTGATGTTGACATTTAGATGTATTGCTAGTCATTGCTGTTGACACGTGCTAACAAATACATGCAGATTACATGACAGACGTGCTTGGTCAATCCTATATTGAATAGAATTTGTTATTTTGTCCCTCATACGAACTGAGCTTTTGAAATAAATATGAGTGGCAGTTGTATCCTTACTCAGAGGAAAGACGGAAAACCTTATGAAAAATGCATTCCTTTTTGCTATGAAATTATGTACGATAAGGCAAAGATTATCCCACCTATACGTCTCATGTCAGAACTAAACACATTCTAAGAAATTAACTTGTAAAGAATAGCACAATGCAACATTTTAAGGAAAAGGCAACCAAAATGAATTTGATGGTTATTTTTAACCTCACGAACAAGTTTAAATTGTCAGTGGGTACGAATATTTCCTCTTTCTTAGCATGAAGCATAGCAGTTGTCTCCCTGAAAATCGTAAAATTTCCTTCATTTTGATACTGCTGAAAACTGAGCAACAATAAAAACGTGAAGGGCTTGTTCTATATCAAAGTGGCTTACTAAATATATTTAAACAAAATAATTAAACAGACCATATAAAAAAATTCATTGCTTAACTAGATAAAAATGTTAATAATAAATGCATACGTTTTTCGAATACTTCCGAATGTTGAAATTGTTGTTAGAAAGCAAAATATCCTCCAAAGTGCAACCAAGCGTAGAAATCAATGCAAATTCGGTTGAAAAGTAATTTGTGACACAGAAAGGATCGTAAGCACATGAGATCATTTCTGCACTAGGCGAAGTATTTCCTTTCAGTGAACAAGTTACAGAGATAATTCAGAAGTATGTTCGAAAGTTGGGGAGGATATTTCATTTGCAATAGGGACGTCGGATACTTCAAACGTGTTACCACTCTCTTTTCTTAGTATTAGGAAACCTATTCGTAGAACAAGCATTTCTCTATTATTTCAGTATTTTATTTGTACATTTCCCACTCCTTAGTTATGTTCAAACGATATGTTTGCGAAGCAAACAGAAAGTCGAGACTAACATGGATCCGACAGTAATTAATTAGTCTTATTAAATAATGATAGATTTCTTTTTACAGGAAGAAAAGTGAGAGCATCCAAATCTGAAGAAATGGTTAAAACAGTAATGAAAAATGAGTTTTGGTATCCATTGTATGTAATGTATCTATTGGGATATCCATTGTTTCAATTGTGATATTTCAGTATCTCATATTTTTACCGTTTATAAATTGTGTTTGCTGTTTAATTTATTAGATGAAGTGTAATGTGTAATTTTATTCCTTTTTCCTTTCTCATATAGTTTCCATTCGGACAATTATTGCACGATAAAGTTTATGTTAGTATTTCATTTTTAAGAAGTTTAGAAATAAAATATGCTTTTTGAAGTGATTAGTTTTGTGCCAATTTTTCAACTATTCTCCAATCGGAAAAAAATTATTTCATGGAATATTATATTCTAAACAAAATAGCAAAGCACGAAAAGGAAACAAAAATGTTGTGAAGAAACTGCAGTGATCACGGAAACAAATTTACTACCAGAGTAATGGACTCTGCCTCAGAGAATATTTTCATTTGCGCACCTGTAACATTTTTTTCGGCTTACCGATCTATCTCAAAAACCTTGTTGTCTTTTCTTATGTGATTCTCTTTCTGTTTCGTAATGTTTGACCGCGTAATTTTTTTTAAGTTCCACTTTTCTGCAGTTTATTAGAAATAAGAAAAATATATTTGTCTTTGCACCGAACGAAAAACATACGTTAAGCATTACTTTTTGTTGTAAACCAAACGCTCACTGTTCACTATTCTCACCTTTCGCATCTTTAAGCAACAGGAAGGAACAAAAATAAGCTCGGGGTTAGCAAAATGGAATAAAATCAGATAGAAATGATGTATTGGCTGTCGAAGAATTAACGAGCACGCCTGGAAGGTATTCATCCGAGCTGTATTTTTTGGTCCCTACGCTGCTGTTACCGGTGAACGGAGAGACAAGAAAATCAGAGATGTTGCTTCCCCTCTTTGCTTTGTTATTCAAAACGGCCATTTACGTGAATGATTTTCACTGCTCCTTTGTGGAGCTAAAAGGGTCTGCCGATTACCAAGAACCTAAGAAAGGAGAGAGAATGTTTTTGAATGATACGATATACGTGTCAGTGTGACTAATCCTTCCCCATTCATACTTTTGTCACCGAGCAGATCATAAGCGTCTTGATTTGACAGCTTACCACAACGGACAGGTACTGTACATGCTGTTGCTATGAGAGTAAGGAAAGGAATTGTTTTACCGCAGAAATATGCAGCTTTCCCAAACCCCACACACATATACTGCCTTGTGAGCGCAGAAAGTTGTACACTATTGTATCCGCATGGTAGGGCTCATTTTGTTACCATGTGATTCACGTAGGTCGGCCGTTTATGTGGCAAAAACAATATGGCAGCTCAACAGAATTTTGAAGCATCACTGGACCACAGTTTATACATTAACCAACACTTACAAATTATAAAAAACGATGCTGGGCTAACGAAATGCCGGTAAATTCACATTAACGTAGATTGATGTTAATGCAATATTAATTTTCGATGCACGGAATTTCTATCCTGCATGATTAGCGAATAGTTTCTTCAATTATTTTCTCTCAAATCATTATTCTCAACAATATGCCTCCATTTATTCTGTCTTTCTGTAAGGTGCGTTAAGAGCAATCAGGAAAGAATATTTTTATGATTATTTTGTTCTTAAAACATCCAAGAAGTCCAATGCGTACTTCAAAACTTAGGAGGAACGGCCACTAGCAGCTCGACCTTGACTCTAGGAACTGTATTTCTAATAAAGATGAGACGGTGTTCATTTAGGGTTTCTTAGACCACATCTGCTGAGCAGTTCGCATTATCACATCTGTTGTGAAATTAAGCGAACACAGATCAATAATATTTCTTTCGTACAATATGAATCAAATGTTTTCTGACATATAAAAAAACATGCAGTCAAAATTAAAAAGAAAGATTATGTCGACGATAATAAGAAAAATAATTGCACTGCCAGGTATTCAGCTACAGACTTTTCGCCAAAAAATATCGTAATGATAGAATCAGTAAGAAATTATGTAACATGTAACTGTTCTCTACAGTTACCTTTTTAACACAGAGTTTGTATTCCGGCTTTCTCAAGATAACATTACGAATATATTTTGTTCTTTCGCTAACTTTCTCAATGAGTTGACACGTGCGCACTGAGATCGAGCGTGCAGACCTTTCGTCTGTTTCTAAATCTTCCTACTAATTCTTAAAACGTGCATGCCGGCAGATTATTTGTGCACGACATAGTCAAATGGCCCAATACACATCACGTAACAATTTAGCGGCCTCAGATGCAGTTCCACCGAGTTTCAAAACGAACCGGATACTTTATTTCTGCTCCATGACAGAGCTGTGTGATTGTGCTTTCATCGAAAGATGTAATGCTCAGCGTAATCATTTGCACAGTTCTCACGCAAACGCTGTTCCCAATGCATAGCTGATAATGACTTAAGGAAATACCATGCCTTTCTGACACAAATGTGTTAGGACGATTGAAAAAATTCTGTCTGTTTATTTAATTGCCATACTCTGTATTTACTCTAAAAACAGTCTGAAATAATCTTTATATGCAGGAAGTACAAACAAAATATTGTCGTGAAGTGGTTGTTTGCCAATACATATCCTGGTGAAACACTATAGATATTTATTGTCTGAAAACATTCATGATTTTTGCATTGTGGAAATTTTGGTATAAAATATTTTCCTGAGTTATCCAACTGTGCGACTGAATCTCTATGAAGTTTAAGAATGTGCCCTTCAGCTTCATTGCGCGTGCTTCAAAACAAAACTCGTCGTTTTCGACCATCTGCAAGATAAATAGATAAATCGAAATGAATGCCCTCAAGCTAAATTAAATTTCGATTACTCCAATAAAAAAAATACCGACTACTTGTGTGAAAATTCAAATGCATCATTTAGTTTTCAGCTAGAGTAAACTTTTTCGCAAAATCTAAACCACCTGAGAACTAGTTGGCAGTGGTTCACTCTATGAACTAATAGATTATAACTTAAGCATGCGTTTTAATTAGATGGACTAAAAATATTACTGAAGATACTATACGAAATGCTAAAAGAAGGTTTTTCGGAAATCTCCTGTTAAAGCATCGTAGGAGAGAAAGAATATTTTCATATATATATTGGAATTTCACCGTTAAGGGGCTTATTACTTTCTTCAACCCTCCGACATGCTGATGAAAACAATACATTAGCCCTGGTTTCCTTTCAAAAGGAAATGAAAAAGGCAACAATACAAGATGGACTTGAACGGTAACAATGTTCAAATAATCTGTGTAGGACAGTTGATCTTACAGCAATAGCAACGGTTCTTTCACGTACCAATAAAACATTCCCGACACCACAGCACCACCTCCAGAAACAAGCATTGTTTAAAAAGGTTAACTGGGTCCATTTCTTCATGGGGGTCCCGCCAAACTCTCAGCCCATCCTTGATGAAGAACAACGGTTTCCGCTGCTCACAGGACCACATCACTTTTCCCAGTGTTCCAATGCCCAGTCATAGTGTTCTTGGCACCAATGTAACTGAACTCCCCGATTCTTCGAACAAATCAGTGGTTTCCGTAGAGGCATGCGACTGCCAACACCGATCCTCTTCAGTTAACATCAAATAGTTCATTGAGATATGGGTCGCGAATGTCAATCATTGAATAATTTGGACAATTCCTGTACAACGCAAATTATGTTTCTCCGTACAAGCCATTTCAGACAACGGCGATCTCGTTCTTGACAGACTGTTTTTGCGTCGCAGTTACTTACGCCTCTTAGACAAACAATGTGGGTCACCTTTCATTGATACAAGGCCCACGATACCTCACGTTTTAGGAAATCAGTCAGTTCTGTAGTTTTAAAGGAGTTCACTCCAGTTAGACGGGCACTGCTGTATAACAATCGAAACTACTTTATACACAACTAATTTAAAGTTGTGATTCCTTCTATTGGTGAACATTATAACAACGGTGGTAAGTCAAATAATATCCGAAAACGTGAAAATTTCATCATCCTGTAGCTGAAATTGAACCCGACGGTTCCGTTTTGCGCCCGAATACGCTAACCACTGCACTACCCAGAATGACCAAGTCTCAAGTTTCCTAGTAATTTGAATTTAACACATAACGGCATTCATTTTTAAAACTCAGATTACTCGGAAACTTGAGATTTGGTTGTTCTGGATGTTGTAGTAGTTAGCGTACTCAGGTGTAAACCAGTAGACACGGGTTCGATTCCCTCTTAAGGACGATGAAAAATTCAATTTGTCGGATATTATTTAACTTACCACCCTTGTCATAATTTACACCAATTGACGGAATCACAGCATCAAATTTGTATTGTACACTGGTGTAATCCCATATTTCATGGTTCATTCTTTATACACTGTATATGTACTTATCTTTTACTAAATAAAACTGGGAATAATTTGTTTTACCAGCTTCTATAAAACTAAATTATTACTTTATTTTCTGTTACCAGGTAATGCAAATTTGAAAACTGACAAAAATAATTTCCATATGTGACTGCTCTACAAGTGACTGCATTGATGAAATACGTATTTCACCTCTCTGAAGAATATCAAATCAAATAGATGCAATCCCCAAAGGTCAACTCATTGTTCTCTATTTTCAGTGTTTGCATAAATAGTTTCATATTTTGTTTTACGCTCTTTGCCCCTACCGACCGAAAAAATTTGACTGAAATCAAATGTTTTGGCCTTTATATTATGTGAGCGATGCTGATAGATTTTTTCAGATGACAATAATATTATGTGTAATATTAGGCATTTCCTACTACCTTCTGAAAAATCTTTAAAGTTTCCAAATTTGATTTGCTTTGTCAGATAATTTTTAGACATTTTTGCATGCAATTTTTAACAAACCAAAAAGAGATTTTTCAAAAATTATTGCGAATGCTTTAGATTCCTCATTTGTTGTTTGAAATAGGTTAAGCGTCGTTTTTTATTAAATCCGCTCCAGTTCCCCCGTTCAGACTGCTTTTACTTCTCCCTATTTTTTTTTTTTTGCGCCGTTTTACAATGTCCCTCATACAAATTAACAATGCACTTTATGGAGTTCTGATCACTGGCGAAAAGGACCAAGTGATCAACAAAAGCGAAAATTTTCAATGACTTCCGCCAGGGCGACAGGGAAAGGAACACTTTGGTATTTCTCAAATGTTCTGTTCTCCCTTCTTAAGCATCAAATTTTTGGACATTCGAATAAGAACAACTACGTGTTGATTTTTAAAAGAATGTAGAAAGAGGAAAATTCTGTCTAATTCACAAATGTTTGTGAAATGAATGAAGTCCTTTCTACAAGCATTAAAATAATGTTTGTGTCTGAATAAAATTATTTGTAAAAGGCTACGGAAACCTTACCGTACAATATCAAAGCTAAGAAACAGAGGCGTGAAACATAATCTCTAAGCTGAGGAACAAGTACCGCATTTGAAATTTGTGTAAAAGGGAATATTACACACTGACAAACACACAGAGTGGCAAATTCAAACACTTGCTTAAACATTTTGATCTAGATTCGCAGCGATATGTTTAGTTAGGATAGCACCGGGATAATCGCCAACAATTATCATGGAAAACGGGGTAGAATATAGCACAACTAATATAAAACTGTAGAGTGCACGGTTAATGTTTTCCCTTTTAAAAAGCATTCTTGGGACCATTTAATTGTCGTATTGGAAAACATTTTTAAGGAATTTTTAATAAAATATTTTTTCTGACTAATTAAGTGCAAAGTTTTGCTTTCATAGTTCATTGGTTGAAAATTTATCATATCCAGATTTTAGCCTAAGAATTTCGCATATAATATACCTTTCATAAAAAGTATATTATAGCAAAGAAGATATTCTTTTTCAAGACTAAATGAACACAGATTGTCTTGAAATGACATATCATGTAGTGAATAAAATATTTGCGTAGTATGTGATCCCTTTATGTTTTTAAATTTTACAAGAAATACGGTTGAAATTTTTATTAGTTCACGAAATTTATGAACGCGATGTATATTTTTCAGCACATTTACAGGAATCTAAAGAATTTCAAATAAATATCAAGTACGACAGTACTCAGTTTTCTTTTCTGAAAGCATACGTTCGGCTACTCATACGGTCACAACCTTTTATTCCGGATATTTTAAGTAACACTTGCATAAGCAAATCTCATTTTCTTAACGTTGTGCGAAAATACATTATGCATTTATGAATACAAAATTTCGAAATTCATTGCTGCATTGCACACAAAAAAAAACCGTAGTACTGTTTAGATACATATTTTATATGTATAAGTTTCAAATTTCGAAAAGTGGAAGTTGTCCTTCATAACACAACGTTTCGACAAAATTCCCCCTACGTTTTAAAGCCGAAACAAATATACCGAAACAAATTATTCTACATCGGAAATATCCTAAATACATTATTCCAGGCATACGAAGCATAGCAGTATAAAATGTGCATTTTTTCTTTTTATTTCAGGAGTTTAAAGACCACCGTTAAGAACTCGTTTGTTATGATCCCGTCCCGAATACAGTGCGACGGGTTCCAGAAACGGGACAAGGACAGTTCGGTAAGGCAAACGCAACATTCGCGCTTTACCGGCGGATTCGAACCCGGAACTATCTTCTGCGAATAGTCTGAAACCATCTCTTAGAAGGCGGCGCCTCTTGGGCGCTACTCTTGCCCTGGGGAGATAATTGCCAATCACTAGAGTAGAGAACGGTTATCGCACACGCACCACTCACAGAACAGCCACATGTTGCAACCCCAGGCAGGTTCATTGTAAGCACAGTATGCTTAAACAGAAAACTATCAGTACAGTTTTTTGTTTACCCTATGACGATTTAGATTTCCTAGATGCACAGGGCAATTCAAAATCGTTATCGGGGTTTCAAAATTCGCCGCAAATACTATGCTTGAGAAAGGAAGATCAGTTTTTTTGTAAATTTGGCGAGAAAACACTCTAAGTTTGTTTTGTACGTTACAAAAATTTAATGTGTGCGTGTGTGTGTGTGCAGTTATTTTTTCACTCTGCATAATACTACATGATAGCCCATTTCTTCCCATGCAAAGTGCAAAATCTCAGCTTTGATAGTTTGAATGACGTTTGCGATACTGACGTCGAGGAGAGGCGGTAAAAAAAAAATTCGATTTTTCACGTATTCTCACTGAACAAAAAATTACGCACATTTTAAAGTCTAGGGAACAAGGCGACTACAACAGGAACGTCTGATCAACGTTGACCCAAGTCCAATCCATCACTCCTGTTAAGTACTGGCTTAAACATTCCCTGACCTTATTTTTGAAATATAGTGAGGAGAATTAAATTGTCGGAGGGCTGGTTATTTCCAGATTTAGTGCTGAATTGCTGCTGGGCAATGAAATCGGACTTTGATAAAATTCGATAACATAAAAAAACTTTCACATTTCCGTCAGATGACGTCTCCCAAACACAAAAGCTACTGGCTGACGATACGCTGGCCTGACAGACAAATGCCATTTAGTGGCTCACCAGTAAACCACTAAATGGCGGGAGGTTCGAAAAGAAATTCTGCAAGAGATTCTTTCTCCTCCAGTACGGCTATATTTGTCCCATGTAGAATTCATTACCCACAAACAAGTACTGAAACTGCGATAATCGTTTTCAAATGCCCACTTCTTCATGGTTTTTCTTCTCGCCCATAATTTTCCTGTCGTAAATTTTCAAACTTATTCATATTGATTATCTATTTTATTTGTGGTTTAACAACCAGCGTTATCAACTCAATATCCTATAAGCAGTTGCCCTTTCCAACTTGACGGTCACTTGTTACAAGGAAAGAAGAAAGCCAGTGCCGTAAGACAAGCACAGCATCCATGTCTCACCGGGATTGCAACACGGACACCCTGACAACGAATGGTCATAAGCCATAGCTTATACCACTTCGATATCAAGACGGCCACATATGTTTTTCACAAAACACTCAAGTAATCGTTCTGTTTGGTTTTCACAGTTGAAACAAATCTATTTAGTAACACCGACAAACGTAGTCATTGGTAGATGCCTTGCTGCGGCCACATTTCGTTCTTTACCAAACAGATATCTAAAAGCGCAACACAAACAGTCAATGCCTCGTATTTTTATTAAATGAGCATATTACAAAAAAAAATGTTTATTCTGCACAACCGTTATATAAATTTGTTAGTTATTTTTAAACCTTGAGGTCGTTAATACACTGAAGTGCCAAAAATCATCGAGTAGCATTAAACAAATTGGTAACTGGCGCTGCTGTCGTATAAATGCTTCGACGCGCGTCACGATTTTTATCGGTTGCGTAATGAAATCACGTGACCCAGGGAGAACAACCTAGAGTAGGGTTATGGCAAGCAAACCTGCATTATCTGAGTTTTAACGAGGCATGATATGGTAGCCTAACGGATGGGATAATCAATTTCCGAAGTAGTGCGAACATTCAAAATTCCTCGATTCACGGTGTCACACGTGTATCAAAAATACCTCATGGAAGGCCTTAGCACACACCGTGGACAGCGCTGTTGCCAACAAAGGGTGCTGAATGACGGTGACAAGCTGTGTCTGACAAATATTGTCTGTGCAAGAAACATCCACATTCAATGCAGGAGATACCTGAGACATATTGATCAAATCAGTGGAGCGTAATTTAGCGCCGATTAGGTCTAAACCCTTTAATCAGAGTAGAAGAAGAAAACCCACCAGACTGCGTTTATTAACACCACGACTCCAACATATCTCCTCACCTGCTCTCGTAAACACGGTAATTGGACCCTTTAAGACTTGCAACATGTGGGGTGGTCCGACTAGGCACGCTAACTATTGTTACGAGGTCAATGTATGGTTCGGGTGTGGCATGGACCCAAGCTGTTAACAAAGGATCGTGCAAGCTGATGGTGGTTCCATAGGGGTGTAGGGTGTCCATATGGGGCATGGTTTCGAACGTCTTGTCCACCTGAACACGTCATTAGGCGGTAACTGCTTTGTTGCTCTTCTGGTTGACAATTTGCAGCCCTTCATGCACTACATGTATCCCAACAGCAACGGGATTTTCCAGGAGGACAATGCCCCATGGCATCGTGCCCACGTTTTAAAAATGTGTTTGTGTGGCGTTCTTGAGAGTTCCGACGGATGGTGTGACCACTATGTTCGCCTGACATAAAACCAACAATCTATGTGATCCTTCTCAGATCGTGTAAGTGCATTAAGTGCATGGAAACTATGTGTGTGCGCATGGGACGTGGTGGAAAAGTCTATTATCCCCCAAGATCCTGCACCTACATATAGCAAAAACTGAGGCGACAGTTCATCTGGCATGGCTCAACATCTCTCCAGAAGTCTTCGGGGCAATTGTGGAATCAATACCACGTCACGTTTCTGTACTTTGCCCCGACTAGAAGAAGTCCTACACGATACTAGGTACGAATCACATGAATTTTAGAACTCCATGTGTCTTTTTACGTGGATGATATGTATTGAGCTTTGATTATAGTATGCAGTATTTTATCAATGAAAATCTTTACATATAAAATTAATCAGTGAAACATTTAACTGAGGTTGATATATCTATGAAATTGATAAAAGCCGCTACCTAAGGCTCATTTGTAGAAATTATATCGCACGTCTTTCCATCATAAGAATATTGTATAAGAACTTTTGCAGTCGTCGCTTTGTTGCTTGTGAAGTTCTTCTGTACTTTTTTAGCGAAGAAAAGCTGAAATTCCGTAAGAAGCATTTAGTGACTTCTATTATGACACTGGAGAAATAAAGCTGCCACTTTGAGCGATGGCTTCTGGTCATCCGTCTCAGATCGGCTCAGGTTAGAACCCCGGTGAGGCATGGATGTTAAAGTTGAGCTTGTCTTATTGTCTTACGGCGCTGGCTCTCTCCGTTCCCTGGAACCAGTGACCCTCAATTAGGGACGGACGACTGTTTATAGCCCACTGAGTTGCGCACGGTGATCGTTGAACCTCAAATAAAAATATTATAAGGCTTCTATTCACTTAAACGATCTACCCTGTATAACAAATTTGAAATATGATTATATCCCAATAATTCTGCTGGGGACAGAACTACAGAAAATAGGTTCAGTTGTGACAAATAGACAAAGGGCGACTGCAGAAGCTCTTATACGGTAATGTAATGATGCAAATATATGGATCACAATTCTTATATTCATACGTATCTTGAACTTTGGATTAATATCGATGTTCTTATTGTGTTACCTTAATTAACTATGAATTGCCGCTTTGCTGCAATACAAGAACAAAATCCTATAGAAATCATTTGTTATTTAAGAAACGTGAGCTACAGTACTTTTCCAGGCAATTGGTTCCCAGTCAACGTTTCATGTGTAAAAATTCAAAGTTTATCGAAACAAAAATAAAAAAATATTAAACACTCTGAAAGTTCTAGCGCTTCATTTAGCTTTATTTTCAGATAAAAATGAATCTAGATGCCAGAAAGCTCTGGTATGATTCGAACAAAAAGTACATGATGCGCATTCTTTGTTGCACATTTGATGGAAAATAGTCATTTTAACTCTGAGAAGGATCACATAAATTGCACTAACACATTGCGTAAATTAGGTTTTCGGGGCATTTTGATCTTATCACATGAATATTTCCAAGGGTTTTATCTTAAAACAATAAAAAATAATTTTTAGATTGAAAAGATTATTGAGAACAGATAAAAAATGTACGTAGTGCAAAAATGAAAATAGGAGTTAAATAATAATATACATTATAAACCTAATATCATATATTCGGTTACATTGTATTTCAAAGGTTTTTTACACTAACATTAAAACAATAAATCCACAATGCTAATTATTTGTACAATCAATAAAGCTTGTTTATACTCTTTTTGTGACTATTACTTCAGAAGCTAAAATTTGTCTTCGGTTTGTAAAAACAATTAGTGTGTATTTTTATCTAATGATTGGAAGAGCAATAGGATAAAAGATGTTAAGCCTGAAAAATGGTTCTGTTGATAATTTCCAGCCTCCGATGGCTTTACTACATTACAGGGAAATAAATTTTAAAGATCTCAAAATTTCAATCAATATAAATATTATATATTTTATGTTTTAAATATAAATCTGTAACATATCTTTGTAAATCACCAGTATCTCATGAATACGCCACTTGAAAATTAGAAAAAAGTCCTGATGTCCGCGGATGGCCCAGTGGGCAACGTTCGTGACTGCCACCGAAGCGACCTCAAGTTCGATCCCAAGCAGGTACGAACGTTCGATCCCCAGCAGGTACTGGAGGACGATCAAGGGGTTCTGCTGTTCGATCCACTAAATATCCGCTGTGCGTCGGATGGGAACGTTAAGCCGTCGGACCCCGGGTACTGGCCCCCCGGTAATAAATAAGGGCGTCTTCCTCCCCCTTTCTACTTCTCTTCCCTGTCACTTTCCTATCGGGCACTCTAGCCTAAATCTCCTAGCTTCCTATTTCTAAGGGTTGTTTAAGACCTGGGGTCAGACTCTCCCTTCCTAAAAAATCCTCTACATATGATATGATATGATAGAATAAATTCTTGATAAAAAATATGCACTTATTAAGAAAATATGCGAAAAAGATCATATATATACGTTTACTATAATTGTAGCACTATATATATAGATTTGCTACATATACAGGGTGTTTCAGAAAATTTGATATCATTTGAGATGTAAACATCTGAGTAACTAACTAATTTAGGCAAAATGAAACTAAACAGACGCAATGTTGTGACAAAAAAATATTTATTCATCAAAATTTGAATGAGAAATTCAAAGGTATGTGAATTTCACGAACGATTTCACACAATTTCAATGTGCGCACTGCCTGTGACACGGCACACGTTAAGTCGGAAGTCCAGCTCCTGCCAAACACGATGCAGCATGTCCCTCATGTGCTCAAATGTACCAACTGCAATGCAGATTTGGACATGGCAGAAAAAATTCAATGAGAAAAGCAGTCTTTGCAGGGCAAAAGGATATGGAAGACCATCAGCAGCGGAAGAGGAATGGTGGAGCGGGTTCGGTAAACATTTCTGCGAAGCCCCAGGAAGTCCATAAGAAGAGCAAGTATGGAAACAGAGATTCCTCCAACGACAATTTGCCGTGTCGCAAAGAAACACTTGCGAATGGCACACTGCAAGCTACAGCTCATTCAGGTTTTAAAGAAAGATCACAAGAAAAAGCGTATTCTGTGTCGATGTGCAAGAGTAACTTGAAGAAAACAAGTTTGAAAATCATCTTGTTTTCAGTGATGAGGCCACATTTCATACCAATGACAAAGTCTACAAGCATAGTGTTCGCATTTGGGGCGAAGAAAATCCCCATGCCACATACCTGCACATGGGGGACATGCTGCATCGTGTTTGGCAGGAGCTGGACTACCGACATGAAGTGTGCCGTGTCACAGGAGGGTGCACATATTGAAAACTTGTGATATCGTTCATGAAATCCACATATCCAGATACCTTTGAATTTCTCATTCAAAGTTTGATGAATAAATCTTAATTTGCTCAACATTTAGCCTGTTTAGTTTCATTTGCCTAGGCAATTTAGTTACTCAGATATTTACATCTCAAATGATATCAAATTTTTTGAAACACCCTGTATATTAAACGTTTTTTTATATATTAATACAGGAATATCGAAGCACAGAAGCCATGGCAAGCGAACATTTCAAAGGAAACTCTCAGATAAATTATCAAAGGAACTTAAAGCATTAACAAAAGAAATTTCAATGTTCGCCCTCTAGATTTTCCGTATTTTAAATAATACGTGCTTTATAGAGAAAACTTCTGTTTTACATAAAAAGCACATCATACCTTTTTAAAAATATATCAAATCCTTGTCTTTTACACCTATTATTTTGCTGATAAATTACACTAGAAGACTCCTTTCTCTCGTACGTGTTTAATTTTATCTAGTCTTTTCTGTCATCCAACGTAAATAAATTATATGATGATTTTTGTTGAAAATGCAACACGAAGAAAAGCATAATCGAACAGATTGAAACTTGAAGAATGGGAAGGTCACGTGAGTATTGGGAAATGCTTACAAACGCAGCACACTCGGAAATCTTTTGTGCCTTTGATGTCCTCGTAGATGCACCGAAGGAACTGTAAAAGAAGGACACGACGGACAAATTGAAAAACTCGATTCGTTCGAATTGTGGCATTAATGTTGTAATAATAACTACCACCCACCACATCAGAGGAGGCACGTGTCGTACGTACTTACATTGGACGAAATTTGAGCGAGGCAGATGAGTTGGACTGCGATTAGGATGGAAAGTGGATGGTCTGGTGCACTGATGTGAAGCGATTGGAGTCCAGTGACCGAAGAACGTACGGATGGCAGTCACCCTATGACATTATTGGACCGAAAAGCAACGTCATGGAGATTCATGGTCGTTAGGAGATAGTATTTTGTTAATCTACACTGAGTGGATTTATTGAATTTTAAATTGTTCCTAACTGCACGAGTCAGTATTACCAATAATAAAAGGTACACAAAGACTATGAATTTCATCATTTTCTGATTTTGAAAGACATACATCTTGAACGAACGTTCAACAAAAAAGATGACACCATATTGTCGATTGTCCTGATCACGTATTTTGAATACTTTCTCATGCGAGTAAAATCAAGAAATTATCAAAGTTATTCATAGTCAATCTACCCGGTTAGAAAAAAATGTCACAACCGGATTTCTAAGGTCGATTAAGCATCGAAAAAGAGAAGAGCGATTTATTTCCAACGGCGCTAAACAGAATGCTACGGGAATAAACAAATTCTGCATAAAATGTTTTTACAAAGGGCATCCTGAAATTAATGCACGTCCCTCATAACAGCATTATTTGCAGCAGCAAAAATGTGAAAATGTGTGTCAAAATAATGGGACATATTATTAATAATGCTAGCATATTCAATGGGTTGAAAATTTTCAACTCAGTGGTAAAATCCATTTTGGAAAAATTCCTGAAACTTTCGTTTCACCCATGAGTTCACAGCCAGTTTAAATTTTGTCACATCGTCGAAAGGTTTCCCACGAAGGATGTTTTTCAAAGAGGAAAACTGGAAAAAGTCTAAGGGAGCCGAATCACGACTGTAGGAAGGTTGGGATATTACCGTTGACGCATATCTGGCAATAGCCTGTGAAGTCTGCATTGAGGTGCGGGGACGTTCGTTATCATGGTCTGAACTCTAAAACAACACTGTGAAAAGCAATGTAACGTCTTCTCCTTCTAATAGCTTCCTTTAGCTTTTTCAATGTCGGCACATAATTTACGTTACAACTTCTGGATGGTGACACGACGATCATCTGTGATGAGATCTTTCAATCTTTGCCTGTTGGCATCTCTCTCTGCAGTTGTGGGTCTTACGCTCCGTTGTTTGTCCCACACTGAACTTTCTCACTCTCAAAACCTTTTCATACGGATCCATACACCTCCAGGAGTGTTCTATGAATGTCTGGAGACTCACATCCCTCATTTTCCAGGAATTCAATTCCAGCTCGTTGCTTCTCTCTTTTATTCATGACATTTATTTCCGACTCTGAAAAAAATTAGTTCCCACATTGGTTACATATCGTAATGCATGTCACTGCAGTATCATTAAAATCACTTCGAAATTTTAAAAATTATTAAACAGGAAGCATTACGTTTATGATGCTCCTTATAATAGTACAATGATGTCACCAGAAGCAAGAATATTTTCAAATCGATCAGTTCAAAGAAGACCGAAACGTGATGTGACCCCATTTTTTTTTCAAATCAATCATTAACATAACGAAACGTGATATGACCCGACGCCTCCTTGCGGGAAAATTTCGCATAACGGAAAAGTTGAAAATACGATAAAAGTAGACTTCACGGCAAAACCTTTGTTAGGCAAAAAGAACACTTAAATATACCCCTTCCGGAAGGTAAAGATAAATGGCCTTTTGACATTTATGCTCCTAGTAGGAAAGCTGTTTATTCTTTAAAGAGGACTGCGTTCCCCATCTTTATAAATTAAATTGCGTACAGGAGAAAAAGGGAATTTTTCTGTGGCGTTGTTAGAAGCGGAGATACAGCTACACACAGAAATACACGAACACCACCTAGAGACAGAAATTTAAACTGCAAGACTCGCCTCCAGAATAAAGAGAAAGTTTTTCACAATTTAAATGTTTCCGGAGTTAAAAGGGTTTCTTTTAAATTGGACATTTAGAAGCACAGATATCAAGTAAAACATATTGAAATATGCGTCCCGAATGCACAATTCTCTGAAGAAATGTAACATGCAGACTTATACGCCAAATAAAATAATGCACTGTAGTTTCGCTTTAGAGGAAATGATCGCTAAAGAATTTCATTATCCGCTGATCATTCGTGCTGGTGTCTGGACAGCTGAGATTTTTTCTTCTTCTTTTACAGTTATTTAAAAAAAAGTATTTCAGGCATTCACATTCCATGATACATAGAGTATATAGAGTGGTGATTTGTAGCCATACTACACCTCTTGGGCAAGGAGGAAATGATTATGAATAACAACCTCTGTTCTCAGTAAAAAATTCTAATACAGAGATGCTTGAAATCTACGCGATTAATACACTGGCGGAATGTGGAAAAAGAACACCAAGAAGGAGACGTCTGATACCAACGAAATTTATACAGCATAATAACGGAATACAGAGGATAACGTGATTAAAACATTATGGCAAAATACAGCTGTATTTTCTGGTAAACAGAAAAATAATATTTCCTTGTAACATGGTTAGTACGAAGTTGAACCGCGATGAACTGCGTCACACTGAGCAATTCTAGCATGGAGTCTGTCGTACAGATATTGGATGTAAGTTTGGGGTATTGAATTCCAAGCATCCTCAATCTGGACGCGTAAATCGGGGATGGTCGTAGCTGGCTGTGGAGACCGGATAAGTCGTTGTCCCATAAAATCCCACACGTGCTCAATGGGGGACAAATTCAGTGAACGTGAAGGCCATGGAAATTGTCTCACACCCTGAAGTGCATGTTGCGTTGCACGTGCCGTGTGTGGACGTGAATAATCATGCTGAAATACACCACGATGGACCGACCTTACAAATGGCACAACAACGGGCTGAATGATGTTTGTTGATGTAGGAGGTGCGGTTTAACGTACCCGGAACAAACACCAGTTGTGTACAGGAGTGATAACTGATCGCTCCCCACACCAGGAGACCAGGTGTAGGCCCTGTGTGTCACTGGCGGTTGCAAGAAGGGTGGATACCCTCCCCTGTGAGCCTGCGAACAGGTATACGGCCATCGGAGGCTCCCAAGCATAGTCTACTTTCCTCGCTGAACACGACAGATCGCCATTGCGTTCTCCAGTTCCGACGTTGGCGACACCACTGCAGCCGTTCCTGACGGTGGGCAGAAGTCAGAGGTACACATCCCAGAGGCACACGTACACGTAGTCCTGCATCCAGTAGACGGTAGCGGATTGTTCGCACAGTCACCTCAGTTGCAACGGCAGCTCGGATTTGCGTCGCAGTGGATATTGTGCTTGACAACGTAGCTCTTCTTATTGGTCGATCGGCCCGCTCATCAGTCCATCTGTGAATCCCGATTCCACGTCTTCTCGTGTGGGAATGTTCCTCGGACCATCTACGCCACCATCTTACCACCACCGATTCTTCCCGTCCAATTTACTCCGCAATACGACGATACGACCACCCGGCCTGGCGGAGTCCAACTAGACGACCTCGCTCAAGGTCCGATAATTGCTGAAATCGTACACGTCTTCCATGTACAGGCATTGTAGCTTCTTCAGGGTCTTTGCACGTGTCCGTACGCCGACGACTGATTACATTCACTTCGCCGTACTCCTTAAATACCACGAACGATAATTTACATATTATGCCGTGCTGTGTCATAAGCGCTCTCCGGTTCGTCCCGAAATTAACATCACACCTACGTAAACTCGACCCCATTAACATATGTAAATTTCATGATCGTCCGCCAATTCCTTCTTGGTGTTCTTTTTTCACTTTCCGCCAGTGTAATTACATTTTACATGAGAATTTTTTTAAATGTAAGTGCTTTTGAAAGTGGGGTTTGCGCACTTTTTGGAACATTTAAACTAAAAGTCCGAGCAGAAAATCATGTCACTTTTACTTTTCAGGATTTCTCAAATAGTTTATGACGAGAGATTAATCATACGAGCTCCGAATGGCTGCTGAGGTGTCACGGTTTATGCCGCCAGGTTGTAAGCTAAATGTCCACTCTGCAACAAATTTAAACCCTATGACTCTTGCAGCACGATGTGAACTGTGTGAAATTCCTTTAATTCCGTCGCGCTAAATGGTGCGCAGGTTGGGAGGTGAAATCTCTGGTCTAGTGTGCAAAGCGCTGTGTAACGTACCAGGAGATGTGACGTACCTGCCAGAAGGACGCACACGACATAAAGGCAGATAGCAATTAGAATCAATGTCCGCGTAGCTTAATTGGTAGAGCAACTTATTCCGGAATGAGTGGACCCGGGTTCGAACCCCGGCGTAGACCAAAAATGACGGAGAAATTCACTTCGTTATAATGGCGCCCGAACTATCCGGATGACCCGACCGTTCAAAATCTCGCATTGGTGTGATGTTATTTCCACACCGCGAGATAGGAAAAATATGAGCAGCACTTCGAAAAAGAAAAAGAAGGGGGAGATGATGTAACGTACCAGGGGATGTGACGTACCTGCCAGAAGGACGCACACGACATAAAGGCAGATAGCAATCAGAATCAATGTCCGCGTAGCTTAATTGGTAGAGCAACTTATTCCGGAATGAGTGGACCCGGGTTCGAACCCCGGCGCGGATAAAAATGACGGAGAAATTTACTTCGTTATAGCTGGTCTGTGTTTTACAGAATATAGGTAGAAGCGCTGGTCTATGTTTTTACAGAATTTCTCTTATTAGCGTCCTAATCAAGCAAAAATCCACACAAAAATTGTAGAAATACTTGATGCGCTGACAAACGGAATGCTTGCCTATTAAATGCCGAAGGGTGTTAATACTTATTTCCTTATTCCACGTCCGTGTTATCTATTTACCACAGCACTAATGTGAATTGCGAACGTTGAGAATGAATGACGGTGAATCATTACGATTAGCATATGTAACTTGCTTACGGCTAATTTGACCTGGAAGTTCAAAGGACGCATATAGCCTATGAAATCCTTTTATTTTTGGGTGTAGTAAGTGCAAAGATTCTCCAAACTTTCGCTCTCCACCGGGAGGTTTTTTAACCACTCAAACCTCTTTACAACACCACACACTTTCGTTTTCCGTTTGCTGCCTTGCAGCGAAGTGCTTCTTGTATCCATTTCAGCTCTGTCATCTTACCTGCGACATGATATTTCGGAAATTTGCATAAGCATTGTCTTTCTACTGATCCGAATTGGTTATGCAAATCGCCTCAAGATTGGGTGTTGCGCTGTGCGGCTATAATCTGCTGCAATAGTGTCCGTCCTTAAGTTCTGCCCGCCAGTGTATATACAAGAAAATTGCATAATACTATTATATGGTTCAATGAATCAAAACAAAGAAATACAGACAGATGAAAATAATATTGAATTTTCAGAAATTATAGGAGGACGTCAAATTGGAGTAATTTACAAAGTGAGTAATAAAGTCACAACAAAAAACAAAACCCGACATTAATAGGGTATGTGAGCATCCCTCATTTGCATACAAAGTTTACAATGTCTGACCATGCTTTTTATGAGGTGATCAACCACCGCAGAGTCCAGTAATCGCCATTCCTCCTGTATAGCAGTTTCCAAAGCTGTGAGAGTTGTTGGGGTGGGATACGTGAACACACAGCACGGCCGAGGGCATCCCAAAGATTTTCAATGGGATTAAGGTCCGGCGAGTACGCCGGCCACTCCATGCGTGCAATCCCTCACTCTCCATGTAGTCGTCGACGATGGCAGCTCTATGGGGTCGCGCATTATCGTCCATTAAAACGAAGGCAAGACTAACTGCTGCAGCGTACAATCGCACAGTGTGGTCTAGGACTACATCCCTGTACCATACAGCCGTCACACAACCCCGTCTGTAGATGTGGAGGTCGGTGCGATATCCCAATGAAATTACTGCCCAGATCATGATGCTTCCACCTCGGAATGCATGATGTTCGGTGATGTTCTGGTGTCGATTGCGTGTGCCTGCTTCCCTCCACCCCCGTACACGCTTGTCATAGGGTTGCAGGGCAAATCTGGACTCATCCGCGAACATAGCGTTGCCCTAATGTGACACAGTCCAATTGACATGTTGGCGACACCATTTTAATCGTGCCCCTCTGGATTGGACGGATAGAGGAACACAAACCCGTGGTACCCGGGCGTACAGTCCCTTCATGTTTAGCCTTCGACGCACAGTAGTTGTAGATATCGTCTTACCAATGGCCGCCGTAACCATAGATGTCACACGTGTGGACGTCGCTCTTCGATTCCGCTTGGCTACAACAGCAATATATCGGTCTTCCGCGGGGGTCGTAACCCTTGGTCGACCGGCCACAGGTTTGCTGACAACTGTTTGGCTATTTAGAAATTGTTTCCATAAACGTGAAATGACGGAATGATTCACGCCGAAGAAACCAGCAACATCTGTGGATGACTGTCCTGCTGCAACGCTCCCGACGGCACGCCCGCGCTCAGAATCTTCCAATCGTTTTCTGAAAGCCATAAAATCAAGCCTGTCTTCAAAACAAATCCTCCGACAGTTCTCAACACCTTGTAGCAGCACTTGCATGCAACTCCTGTACCCCTTTAGAGTGCTGGCTTCTTATACGACTGCCTGTTTTGCATATTTCTCGGCAAGACACCGTGATTCGCTGTTACCTACCACATTTGCATGCTTCCATCTACCGCTGCGGCCAATTGCAGCCTCTCCAATTCCGATTGGCTTCCGGAAAAACTTCTCCCTCTGCATGCTTAACTTTTGGAAGTGGGTGTAGTTCACCGTACATCAGCATTCTTGTTTGTGCTCTGTTCACCACAGATATTCAATAGCCGTGTGTCCTATTCTTTTATGACATATTTCTTAGAAAAATGGTCACTTCCTCTATGGAGCTCATTTATGCATCCGTTTGGTCTTAAATCAGTCTTCTATGAATTCAGTTGGTGAGCTTAACCCCAATGTGCAAGTTTGGTCGGCTAATCAATGTCTAAATATTTAACTCAAGATAACCTTATTTATCCAACACATCATCTACAGTCATCAAAACCTTGGATCATAAGGCCGTCACTTAATAATATAAATTTGTTAAAACAATCATACATAACGCAAGTGGGGTCATTATGTAAGAAATAATGAAAACGTTCAAGAAATGACACGAAAGTGAAAATATATTAGGGGTATAAAAAAGTTTCCGCCGTTTTAAGGAGAAAAGAGACAGGAACAATCGGGAAACCAGTACACATTTTTTCAACGAAATATTGGCGGTTTTTATCAATGACCTTTTGTGATTTTTCAGGCAACAAATGAATGCCCATGCGGTAGAAGGACTCGGCTTTTGAGCTGAAGATCGTAGTTGTGGGTGAACCACTGGGGGGATATGGCATGTTCCTTAGAACGAAAAAATGAAAGTCTGAGGGTGCAATGTCCCGGGAAGAAGCCGGGTGCTGTAAAACCTTCCAGAGTGATTGTTCGATGGCTGATTTAGTGGTGGCACCGACATGTGATCTGGCATTATCGTGTAACATAATGACTTTCAACTTCATCAACTGGTCGCTATTTCGTTGTACAGTGATTGTTTCGCTCGAATTCAGCAGATCGAAATATAACAATCCATGCATATCGCAATGCACACACAACAGCACCCTTTCCCCGTGGATATCCTGTTTTGCAGTGGATGTTGAGGGCTGGCTTGGATCGATCCAGGATGACTTGCGTACGTTGTCCCAGTAGACCCATTTTCATCTCCGGTGGCAAACTTTCACAAGAAGTTCTTCCCTTGAAACCTCTTCAGCAACGACATGCTAGTGCCCAATGGGTGACCTATATTACGCTTTGATGAATTATGCGGAACCCACTTACGAATCTCCTGAATCTTACCCAAGGCCTGTAGACGCCGTACCACCGTCAATTGCGTCACTTTCATACGTTTCGCCAGTTGCGTGGCTGACTGTGTGGCATTTTACTGCAACAGAGATTCCATCTCCTTGTCTGCGAGTTCCTGCGGTCTACCTGCACGTGGCTTGCCTTTCAAGCACCGATCACCTTTCTTAAATCTGACAAACCATTCTAGACACATGCGCTCACCCATAACCCTTTCTCCATACGCCTGACATATTGAACCGTATGTTTCACTCGCACTTTCCCTAAATTAAACATGGATGACAAACAGTACTGCAAATGAACTTTGTTGACCGCTATACTTGGCTTCATGTACGAACTCACTGCACAGGTTGCCGGCCGGTTATACCGCTACAGCGTCCGCTAGCGGGGACAGCGGAAGCTTTTGCATACCCCGAATAGATGTAATCTTTAGATCTGTGGTGGACAGATGTGTAAATTGAATCGGCGTTTATGTGTTCTATCGGAAATCTATAATTACAATTCTGGTGCTCATATCCGAAATCTATAATTGAAATTCTGGGGTTCATATCCGAAATCTATAATTGAAATTCTGGTGTTCATATCCGAAATCTATAATTAAAAGAGGCGGAATATTGTTCACTGTTCCCACCTTTTGCATTCATAAAGTGTGAAAACTGTATCATCTTGGAAGTGAAATTAAACCAGCATCTTCTGATTTCCGTTCGAGAAAACTAAATGATGAAAATAAATGTGGAATATATATGTTTCTTAGTGAAATGCAATTCTTAAGGCTTAGGACGAGACTGAAAACAACGAGCATTGTTAAATACCGGTCCTTCGTAACGGTAACGACATCCCATGTGTGCTCGATGTACAACGGAAGAAATATACGTATTTTCCCTCATGAAGATTATGCACCTATTTAATTTGATGTTTCCTGAAGCCCTGGTGATTTCTGTGTGCTATATCCATACACGGCCAAATAAACGCCGTCCTCAATATGAGTAATTATAGGCTTGCGTTGACTCCCGTAATTAAGAAGATTTTTTAATTTCCCGTGTCAGAACTACTTATCATCATTTATATAAAATTCGTTATCTTCGTTGTTGGAGACAGAAGCTAGGGAGGTGTTCGTTTTCTATGAAAGACAATTAAATTTTGAAGACCATTGATTCATAAAAATGTATAAACAACTACGACCCTCTGCCAAAAACGGCATTTATTTATGCTTCTCACAAACAAATTAAAACTCGTTTCTTCGTAGGCATTCCTTTCTGAATAATTCCGAAATATAATATTTGAATAGATATTCAGGCAAAAATATGTTTAATTAATAAACCAAAAAAACGTCTTTAACATTATAATAAACGTTAAAGTTACAAACATTTTAGCGTACAGAAACTAAATAAATAATCAAATTCTGTGTTAGATAATTAATATCTTTGGCTGATTATATTTAAGCTTATTTAATGCTGTATGCAATTTTTTTAAGACAGCTCTTATAACCAAAGGACGATTTTCTTTCCTTTCAGTTTATTAATTATAAAATAAATTACAATAATATCGCTGAAATCTCTTTGTTTATGTCTTCTTCTAGATGTGTTCTTTACGTTATGCCTTAGCCTAGGCTATAATTAGCAAATTGTTGGGCAATTGATTTTATACCTAAAGTTAAAGACTTACGCTCTTGATGTAGATATTGTTTTCAGAAGAATAATAGAGGCATCGAATGCTGAAGGGAACGTTTTTAAACACATTGTATTGAATAGTTTCAAGTTTTTGTCTTGCTTATATCCTATTTTGAATTTTCAGTGACCTTGTAAGAATATTTTATCAAGGGATCTGTTGAGTTAATAAATGTCTTGCGATACCTAACATTTTCAGTTCGCATTGTGGTAGGCCATTCAAAATATTCATTTCATTCTGCCTGTTTAAAGTTCCTACTACTACGTGTCCTAATAACTAATCTCTGTTTCACTACGTGGGAATTGCTGTCATCCTTTTACCAATTCCTACTGCTGTGGAATTGAATTCACCACGAGAACATATCCGTTTTTTATTTTTAACAGAACTGAACCACACTTCTTAGAGTGTTAGGGGATGGTGAAGAGACTTCTTAGGTCTCCGCAGAGCCAGAATATTTAGTGTGTTATGGATACAACTTATTTTTTTAAGGAAGCGTTTAATTTTGGTTGTAATCTTTCAATTTATCTTTATTTTGTTCAAGATTCGGAGCAAGGTGAAATTATTATGAATATACCCCGTCTATGTATTTTTCCTTGTTCAGTTATACCAGAATATATCGTAACGTAAGTTTCCGTGATATGTGTTTTATTGCATAGGTTTCGTAAACCGATATGAAACAGTTTTGCTAAGAATTCCGGCTGTTAGGTCTTTCCAAAGACATTGCTTTTTCCCCATGAGAGACATGGCAAAAGATCTTCTGAATTTCATGGGGTAATTCCGAAAATATTATTTCGAGAAACTTATATCCCCATGTCTTTGTCAAACCAATGTGTTGATACGCGTGTAAGAAACGGGATATATATGAATTCAGGGAAAGCCTGAGCACTCAGTTTCAACAATGGAAGGCTTGACAGAAAGGTGTTGTTAACTTTGTTCATTGGATTGACACTTCATCTTTTTTCTCCTCGTTTTATTGACACATGGTGTTCCTCCTGCTCGTTTTCGCAAGAGCAAAAAAAATATCACACCTTATCACATCTGTTGGTTTGCTATCAGTTTTAAGATAGCGTCCATATTATTTTTTCAAGTGTCCATTTGTGATTTCTCACGAGCAGGTCTCGCTTCTATGAGTGTGTTTGAGGCAAACTTTTATCATTACTGGTTTTTGAAAAAAGAACACTGTACATCTTGACGGTCCATAGGAACACTCAAATTTAGTAACTGCTATTTCCAGTGTTTCTCGGGCGTGTCCTTTGTGTCGAGCGCTTGTAAGTTTTTCTTGTAAATACCTTTCTTTAATGTGCTGTAAGATACAGAATTGAAAGAGACGGTTGCGAGTGGCCGAGTGGTCAAAGTTTGCGACTGCCACGGAAAAGACCTCAGGTTCAATCCCAGGCAGGTACAAACGCTCGAACCACTAGATATCCGCCGTGCGTTGGATGGGCACGTTAAGCCGTTAGACGCCGGGTACTACCCCACCCCCAGTAATAAATAAGGGCGTCTTCCATCCCCTTTCTACCTCGCTTCCGTGTCATTTTCCTATCGGGCACTTTGCTCAAATCTCATAGTTTCCTATTTCTAAGGGTTGTTTAAGACCTGGGGTCAGACACTCCCTTTCTAAAATCCTATACATGTGATCTGAATGGGAAGAGATATTTCCATCAGATTGATTGTAATGAGGATACGTGTTTTTTGTGGTGTGAACGATAATGATTGTCACCGACTTCAAGATTTTCCGAGAATCACAAATTACTTTCAGAATGGATTTTGGATAATTCAGGTGTCACAAGACGCATGTGCGTTAACCTAACCCCCGAAGTTTTGGCACAAGCCAAAATTCATGTCGATCCCGATACATCTTTGTCTCCACTCTTTTGTGTAGTTTATTTTGTTGTTTGTGCTTGCATATTTCTTTCATTAGAGCTGCTCGAATAATTGGGGACCAGGTTCATGTTAGTTCCCGAACTGTTCTAGATAAGCTCCAAAACTCTCGCAAATAATTCATTTTGTTTGTGTTTCTGCGTGGTATCAACAATTTCGTTGGTGCCAATTTTCAAACGCAGGAAACTAATTTTTATGACAGGCGGATATGATAACGTCACCCACCTAATTTTTTCCTATTTCGGGCAAAATTTGCATGAGGTATCTTTGTCGTTTGTGCTGTGAAGTGTCGCCAAATATATCGTTTGTGCTCCACTTGTTTAGGAGAAATTTAAAATGTAAGGGCGAAATCTGGCAATGACCTTGGACGTCACATGTACAAACTTTTGTCAAATATCTTCCAAAACTTATGCGCAGCATGTCTATCGTTTGTGCTCCAAATTAACACGAAACTTAACATCTGTGCTTCACGTAATAACCAGAAATCCTAAATTTTAAATTGGAATATTGTCTGTGAACCTGCCCACCGATTACGGAATATTTTAATTCGATTTTTGCCAAATTTCTCATAACATGTACTCATAAATTTAGTAAAATGATGAGTGATTTGTTAGAAATTTCTTTAAAACGCCTACAGCATAAACGCTGCTGCACGCGTTTCAGAGAAATTTAAAATTTCAGGACAGAACTTCATCGCGACCTTGAAACCCAATTACGTATTTATTTGTCCGGTTTCTTAAAAAACTTGTGGAAATCATCCCTGACGTTTGTTCTTCAAATATCCGCCAACATGGGCGTTTGTGCTTCAAATATCCGCTAACATGGGCGTTTCTGCTTCAAATATTTGCCAACATGGGCGTTTGTGCTTCACGCGCTTAAGTAAAATTTAAAAATTTTAAGATGGAAATTTACGGTGAACCTGTCCCCCGATCAAAAAATTTCTCATCCGATTTCCCCCGAAATTTTTTGAAACTGCATCTGTTGTTTGTGATCCCAACATTCTTCAACACGGTCGTTAGTACTGCACGCGTTTGTGAGAAATTTAGAATTTAAAAACGCAAATTCGGAGTGAACCTGACCTCCTATTAAGAAATACCTCGCTCAGTTTCTCCCAAAACGTCTTGAAAGTATTGTATCTCTGCCGTTTGTGCACTCAATATTCCTCAACACGGAATTTTTTTCTCTACGCGTTTGAGAGAAATATACTGGTGTGCAAAAATTAAGGACGAAAAGTAGAAATTAGCATAACAGCGGAACGAGCAGGCAGAACGGGCCGAAAGACCACTCAGGAGATAGACTAGGGTCCGATAAGGTAGGGCATGTGCATATATGCAGCATGACGTAGAGAGGGAAGTGTCGGAAGGGTATAAAGCAGACGGGCGGTGTACGCTCAGTAATTAGGTGAAAGATATTGCACGGTGTATATTGGTTTGAACGACGTCGAGTTGCTGCCACCGTGCGATATGGCCAACCGGCAATCCAGTAGACAACATCTGGATGACTTTACCCGAGGTCGCGTAATTGGGAAGTTGGAAGAAAGTCAAAGTATGGCAAGTGTGGCCGAGGAGTTCAGGTTCGTTCACAGCATTGTTTCACGAGCATGGAGAGCATTTCAAACGACAGGAACAGCTACCCGAGAGTTTAGCAGTGGTCGTCCACGAGCAACCACGGCGGCGGATGACCAGTATATTATCCTACAGGCGAGAAGAGACAGACGGCAGACAGGGAGAGAAATCGCAAGGCACATGTAACAGATAACTGGACGTCCGTTATCACGTTTTTCCGTGGCCAAGAGGGTGCAAAAAGGTGGTCTGTTTGCACGAGGACCAGTATGGTGTGTGCTATTAACGCCTGCTCATCGGATACGTCTGTTTCTGTGGTGCCAGGAACACAAAAACCGGACACACCAGCAATGGGGTCGAGTTCTCTTTACGGATGAGAGCCGATTTAGTCTGACGAGCGATTCTGGACGTATATACAATTGGAGAGAGCAGGGACCACGCAATCACACCTCCAACATCATCGAAAGGGACCGATTTGGAGGTGGAGAAGTTCTCGTTTGGGGCGGTATCATGCTTGTTAGCCGTACTGACCTCCACATTTTCCAAATAGGTTCAGTCACTGGTGCCAGCTTATGTACCGATGTTCTCCTGCCTCACGTGCGTCTGTGTAAAGGTGCTATGGGTTCTGAGTTCCTCATCATGGGCAACAACGTTACACCTCATCGTACAGTGGTTGTCGCAGATTTGTTGGAGAGTGAAGATATTCAACGCATGGATTGGTCCGCAAGGTCCTTGGACCTAAATCCAATCGAACACGTGTGAGACCTTCTCGGGAGACGCTTGACAGCACGTCTCCAGCCGCCAGCAACGATTCCACAGCTGCTATCGGCGCCACAATAGGAATGGAATTCGATGCCTCAACAGCTCCTGTACGACCTCGTCCTCAGCATGGACAGACTTTGTAAATCCTGCAACGCATTCGGGGTGATCATATCCCTTACTAAAGACTGGATTTTTCTTGGAAGCCGCCTGTCACATGGACGTTTCTGTCTTCTGTCCAGTTGTTCTCGAAGCTGCCTTTTCAATAAAGTGCATTTGTATGCTTTGGATTCCTTGTTTGGACGGTTTTGCTCCCTTGTCCCATATTCTTACATCTTGGGGATCTGATGGTAGGATTTGAGTTGATGTGGAGCACTTCTGCACGACGTTACATTCGGAAAACCGTCTCCTGCTTAATTTTTGCACGCCAGTGTATAAAATTTAATGATACAAATTTACGGAGAAACAGGACCCCTATAAAAAGTTTCTTGCACGATTCCTCCCAACACTTGTGGACATTTTGCTGACTTTTGTGCTCGAAATATCCGTTACCAAGGGCGTTTGTTCTCCTCACGTTTGCAAGAAATTTAAGAATTAATATGGTAAATTTTACGCTTGATTTTTTGCGTGAACCTGGTACCAGATCGAAAGTTTTTTATCCGATTTTTCCCAAAACGTCCTGAAAGTACTTCTGCCATCTATACTCCCAATATCCTTTAACTCGAGCGTAAGTGCCCCGCGCGTTTGCGAGAAATTTAATAATTAAAGTGCAAATTCGGGTGAACATGGCCCCGGATATGAAACTTTTTATTAGATTTCTTCCAAGACTTATGGAAAGTATGTCTGCCGTCTGTACTCCAAATATCCGTTAACACGGTTATTCGCAGTTCACGCGTTTGAAAGAAGTTTGAAATTTAAGGATGCAAATTTGCCGTGAATATGATCACCGATAAGGCAAAATTTTCCGATTTTTCACACAAATTCCGTAAAGTACTTATTCTGTTTGGATGTACAAAATAATGCCAGCGTAAAAACTGCCCACAGAAATGGTGTCCACTTTTTGAAAATTGGAAATAATTTCCACTACTTGAGAAATGGTTAATACGCCATCTATTGACTGATGTGTTCTTACGTCGGTTACTCGTAGAAGCGTGAGGTCTTTTTGATTTCGTGAAGAAATACTTTAATTTCAACTTAGCCATCAAGAGACCTAGTCAGAACCCTTCCTCTGCTTAACCACACAATGTTATGTAGCGTGACAAGGACATCATAGTATTTGCCAAAATGGCAGAAGAGGCTCTTTGTTCTAAATAACAGGTGCACGGCTCTTCCACAAAGAGTAACTATGGGTAAGACAATTCGTTTCACTGGAAAATAGGGAGTGGCGCACTACAAGGGAAACAACTTCATTTAGGACCCTCCATTCACCCAGTTAAAGGGGTGTAAAATATATGGTAAAATAAAGAGAGTCCCCACCTCACAAACAAAGTATCATATCATACGTTTTGGTGTGAGAGTGCACAAGAGTAGGAAGTCTGTACATACAAATGTATTTTTTGAAATGTCACGTCTTAAGTCCTCCGATCGGGGAAGTTACGAAATAACTGCAAAAGGCAGCAACATGGACTGTTTTCGAATACCCAGTGATTGATATATTGCCATCAATGTATTACTTTTTTTACTTGTTTAAACATACTAAACATTTTATTGTAACAACTGTTCTTTTGAAAACGCCTGATGCTTTTTTGGCAATGTAAACACTTTTGGATCGAAATACTGCTTCTTCTACCTGAATTTTAGTATGTAACTTTCCACACTCTTTTTAGGAATTTCAAAGTCAGCTATAGGAATTTTTCTGCGATATAAATATCTAGCAGAGAAATAAAATACATTGGAGGAAAGAACAGTTAAAAAAACCAGGAAGCATGTAAACTATACTGCTGGCCACCCAAAATGCAACACCAAGAAGGAAGCATCCGATTGGCCTGAAATTTGCAGCATGCCTTGCCCGCGAGAGGACATGCAAACGATTAGCATTCCAGAGCATATGCAAGTCATGTGCGCCAGGCACGTCACCCAGAAGAACTGTAAGAAGGTTGCACACAAGGCGGGGTGTAAATAGTGGAAGTGTGTTGTGCTGCTGGACCTGTGCGCGGGAAGCTTCCTGATGCCTCGTCGCAGAATACGGCCGTCGTTCCAGCACGTTTCGGATTTCGATAGAGGACGAATAATGGCTTGCCGCTACAGCAGTTTATCGTACCGAGACATCAGCGCCCGTGTGGGACGACATGCAGCCACGGTGAGGCAAGTATGGATTCGTTGGGTGCAGGAGGGACGAACGGACCGACGTGAGCGATTGCCGATGCCGTGGCACACGACCGTACGAGAGGGCCGGCATGTTGTGCGGCGGGCATTGACTGCTCGCACTGCCACATCACGAGCGTTAGCGCAGGAATTAGAGTGTGTTGCGCAGCAACCTGTGTCAGCACATACAATTAGACGTCGTCTGCAGGAGCGGGGACTTGTCGCACCGCGCACACTGCTCCGATTACCATTGACGTTACACCACCGATTAGTGCGGCGGCAGTGTGCCGTTGAACGCCGCACATGAACTACGGAATGGGACGACATTTTCTTCTCCGTCGAATCCCGCTTCTGCCTGCAATGCCACGATGGTCGGATCCGCGTGTGGCGTCACCACGGCGTGAGACTGTATGACACCTGCATTATGCATTGCCATACCTGTCCGTCGCCTGGCGTTATGGTTTGGGGCGCAATTGGATATGACACCTGCACCCCTCTGGAACGCATCGCCGATACACTCAACAGCCGCCGCTAAACTCCGACGTTTTGATGCCAATAGTCCTGCCTTACCTGCAGGACCTGCCAGCGGCCACGTTTCAACAGGAAAATGCGCGCACATACGTGGCACGCCTCGTGCAACAATTATTCACGGCCCACCAGGTGTCACTGCTGCCGTGGCCCGCCTGTTCCCCTGATATGTCGCCCATCGAATACGTCTGGTCGCTGATCGGCAACAGAGTGGCCCGGCAAGCACCAACCGCGGCTACGCCTGATGAACTGTGGATTATCTCGGCTACAGATAATCCACATGAATTAGATGAAAACCCATTATAACCTGCAAATGTTGGTATTCTGTGTACTGTGTACCCAACAACAAAACTGTGGGTCCAGAAAATTTGACCCATTACCTTTGGGAACATAGTAAACTTGGAGTCATATGTGAACATTTGCAGAGAGTGTGTGTACCAGTCAACCAACATCGATTTGACAACGCGGAACTTTCAACAGAATGCAGCTACATGCCACATATTCCGTGTGAGGAAAAGTGAAATTTCCTCTTTCTTCGGTAACTGAGTGATATCCAAAGGGCTCTGTCCACTTCGTTCAACCGATTCGATTCCTTCCGTTTTTAGCACTTCTTTTGTAAAAAATGATGTGCTTATGTTATCTGTTAGTCTGTCCGTCCGTCTGTCTGTATACACCATATCTCTGCAACTATTAGTCCGATTTGAAAAATTATTTTTGCATTGGGAAACTTGAACGGTGTGAATGATGGTCCTTCATATCGTTTTTTTTACGATGTATAATTTTGCCGCTAGAGGGCGTAAATGCTTATGATATCGAATTCCAAATACATTTTATTCCATATATTTGCTTCTATGCATCCGATTTAAAAACTGCTTTTATCTTTCCATTCCATTTACGTCTAAGAGTATTTTAGGTATAGTTACTTTTTCAAGTTACGCATAAATTTTCCGCTAGGAGGACTAAAAGTAAATTACGTTTCCCCCGATATCTCTTCTTCTAAAACTCCGATTTCAAACATTTTTTTCCAGCGGTTACAGCTTTTGTAGGAAACTCTTTCGCATATAATACATAATTTTTGGAAAAAAATACTTAGCCCACCAGAGGGCGTAAGAGTTAATTTTTGCTTCTGATGGATTTGCCAAAACATCTGAGCTTTTAAAATCTCGACTGAAAAAACTCATTCGTGCACCGATAACACCCACGTCGACAAACTTTTCGGACTGTCTGTAGAATACAAGTTTATAACTTCTATGCATGTTAGAAAATATTTTATATTTTCCCTAAAATACACTAACGCTTTCCAAAACTATATATGGTTTCATCATCAGATGTACAAAATAAGATACATATCATTTCAAATACACACTATTCAAAAATACCCCTTTAGGTTGTAACGGCAAGTAATATATTTACGTGATAATTATGATCAGGAACACTGAGGCGCGTGTTTGATTTAAATATTAATGCATTGGACTCTTAGCAACTCTTTTTAGATTTCAGACAGATTCCATAAACTGTCTGTTCGTCGCAACAGTCCTCTTGTTCTACGAAGCAAGCTGAACCGGAGAACCCCACTACTTACGTTTTGGCGAAGAGGGAGAGCCCCAGAGTGTTGATCAAACACCTAACTGTGGCTGCCAGTGACGATGGAATTGTTGAAGCAGAAGTGCACACCTCTGATCTCTGTGGTTCAGCAGCGACAGATGAGTTTCGGATGCCGGTTGTCTTAGCAAACCAGATTTCAACTTTTATGCCGGAGTTGGGCGAAATCTTGACGAATAAAACCAACGAAATCTCCAACCCCGTGAAAGTTGAAAATCGGATCAATGGGAAATATACCGCAGGAGTTTTTTTACTTGCAAGTGCATTTAAATACCGCAGGAGTTTTTTTACTTGCCAGTGCATTTAAAATCAGGTGATGCGTAACATCACAGCCTCGCCTTGACAAATGTCCCCCCGCCTTCTCGTGGTGCATCCTGTTCCCACTAAAGGGGCTCTGACGACCGCCAATAGCGGTAACACTATACCATCGGGATTAGAGGAAACGCTATCCCACACTCACCAACCCGCTTGGTCAGCGAGGCGAGTTATGGCCAAACCCCTCCAAAATGATTCCACAACTTAAATCTTGGCCCTCAGTCTCCGGCAGCTGAAATGTACCTGGCCAAGGCAGCGGCCAGTGCGACATGAAAGCAGAGGGTGCTAAGAATCCCCGGAGGAACGGACTAGGCTGCCATCTGATGCTGACCTTGGCTACGTACAACGGACGCTCCCTATCTTATGATTCAAGGCTTCTTGAATTGGAAGAGGAACTACAAAGGATCAAGTGGGACATCGTCGGGCTAAGTGAGGTAAGGAGAAAAAGAGAAGTTCTCATTAAACTGAAAAGTGGAAATCTCTGCTACTATCGTGGGACAGATACTGGCAGAACTAGTGGTGTTGGATTTATAATAAACAAGAAACTGAAGGATAAAGTTGTAGAAGTTGAAAGTTCCTCTGACAGAGCTGCACGACTCGTTATCCAACTCTCGAGAAGATACCAGGCTCAGATTATTCAAACTTATGCACCCACCACAAGTCATGCTGAAGAAGAAATTGAAGAATTTTATGAGGAAATTCATGATCTAAATAAGAAAAGGTAAGCAGCACTTGAAGATAATTATGGGAGATTTCAATGCAAAAATAGGGCAACGGCAACAGAATGAAACTTTAGTAGGTAAATTCCGTCAATGCAACAGAAACCAGCGTGGAAATACTCTCGTAGAGTTTGCAGAGGCAGAAGGGTTTTTCATTTTGAACTCCTTTTTCAAGAAAAAGCCACACAGGAAATGAACATGGAGACATCCAAATGGGACGACAAGTGAAATGGATTTTATTATGTGTAACAAAAAATTCGTCATAGAAGACTGCAGTGTGCTAAACAAGTTCAACACAGGCAGTGACCATAGATTGGTGAGATGTAAGATGCACCTCAACACTAAACTCGAACGTAGCAAGCTCATAAGACAAACAAAATGTATTGACATAACCAACCTTAAAAAACACCATAATACCTTCAAATTGGAACTGAATAACAGATTCTTTGCTTTAGAAGGCCTAACATCGGAAGAAGTAGATATTTCTGAAGTTAACAGAAAAGTAACCAAAGCTCTTATGGAAACATCAACAAAGTTAGCTGGGTCTAAGAACAAATTGCATGTGAACAAATTATCAGGAAAAACCAAAATGTTGATGCAAAAAAGAAGAGTGATGAGGATAACTAAAGAAGATGTGACTTCCAAAGTGGAATATATAGAGCTATGCAAGACAGTACGAAAAAGTATCACTCAAGACGTAAGGAAATTCAACTGTGAACTAGTAAGGAAAGCAATTGAAAACAACCAAAGCCTAAAGATAGCAAAGGGACATCTCAGTAAGGGGAAAAAAACAAATTATGGCACTGAGAACAGAAGATGGTTCTGTAACAAGAAATAGAGGCGAAATTTTGACAAGAGTGAAAGATTTCTACTCCAAATTATATGAAAGGGATGATACATGTACTCCAGACATCATGCAAGGTACCAGTACCAGAGTTCTTCCAGTCCTTCCAGCAGAAGTTGCACATGCAATCAAGAACATGAAGCGGGGAAAAGCTCCAGGAGAAGATGGAATTACTGTAGACATCATACAAGAAGCAAGTGGAGAAATCGAAACAGTACTCGCCCAAATTTTCACTCGGTGCCTTAATGAAGAAAATATTCCTGAGGATTGGAACACCGCTACAATGATCCTGCTACATAAGAAAGGTGACATTGAGGATCTCAGGAACTACAGACCTATCAGCCTCCTATCAGTGGTTTATAAAATATTCACTAAAGTTCTTTCACACCGCTTGAAGGTGACACTGGACATGGCTCAACCGAGAGAACAAGCTGGATTCAGGAGTGGCGACAGCACAATAGATCATATCCACGTACTGAGAGAACTAATTGAAAGAGCGAGGGAATATGAACTTCCATTATGCATGGCTTTTATCGATTATGAAAAAGCCTTTGATTCGGTGAAACTATCAGCAGTTGCAAGGGCTCTGAAATCCTGCGGTATTGAAGATGCATACATTAATATTATTAATAACATCTATGAAAATGCAAGTGCAAAGATTCGGCTGTTTGAAAATAGAACACACATAAAAATTGGAAAAGCAGTGAGACAATTTGACACCATATCTCCGAAGCTCTTTAATGCCACATTGGAAAATATCTTTCAATCACTGAACTGGGAAAATAAAGGGATAAATATTAATGGAGATTATCTAACCCACCTTCGTTTTGCTGAGAACATAGTCCTTTTGGCAACTACCCCATCGGAGCTACAGATTATGATCCAGGAACTTGCTGACAAGAGTAAAGAAGTGGGATTAAAAATGAACTTTCAGAAGACAAAAGTGATGTACAATGCTTTTACAAGAAATTAAGATTTATCGATTGATGGAGAAAAGCTGGAGATAACAGACACGTACGTTTATCTTGGACAGCAGATATCAAGTGAGGGTCACATTGGTGAAGAAATTAATCGGCGTACAAAACTTGCCTGGAGAGCTTTTGGAAGAAACAGCATAATTTTCAAGAGCAATATGCCATTATGTCTTAAAAGAAAAGTGTTTGATCAATGCATCGTTCCAGTGCTTACGTATGGTGTAGAGACGCGGACCTTAGCTAAAAGAGTCATACAAAGGCTGCAGACAACTCAAAGCAGCATGGAGAGGTGCATGCTTGGTGTAACTAGGAGAGATAAGAAGAGGAACACGTGAATCCGAAAAATGACAAGTGTGGAAGACATCATGATCAGAGTTAAATCCCTGAAATGGCAATGGGCTGGACATACTGCCAGAAGAACATACCATCGATGGACAGCCGAAATTTTAGATTGGATTCCAAGGGACAGGAAAAGATCCCGAAGAAGACCACATGGAAGATGGGTGGATGAAATTCGAAAGTATGCGGGAGTGACATGGAGGAGACTGGCACAAGACAGACCGTTGTGGGGGAAACTTGGGGAGACCTTCGTCCAGCAGTGGATTGATAATGGTTGACAATGATGATGATCATGATGATATAATAAAAGTAAAAAGTTGGCCCTTTTTAGCACGTGTTTTGTAAAAAAAGATCGTGCTTCTGTTATCGTTTTGTCCGTCAGTTCGTCCGCCTATACCCACGATATCTCAGAAACTATATGTCCGATATGAAAAATTCTTTTTGCATTGGGAAGCTTGAAATATGCAAATGATGATCCTTTATTTCGTTTTTCTTACGATGTACAATTTTGCCGGTAGAGGGCTTAAATGCTAATGATGTCGAATTCAAAAATACGTTTTATTTGCTTCTAAAGATACGATTGAAAAAAAAATTATATATTTCGATTCCATTTATGTCGAAGAGTATTTTAGATATAGTTACTTTTTCAAATTACGCATAGATTTTTTGCTAGGAGGCGTAAAAGTAAATTACATTTTACCCGATAACTCTTCTTCTAAAACTCCGATTTGAAAACTTTTTTCTACAGCGGATACATCTCCTGATGGAAACTCTTTTGCATATACTTTCAAATTTTTGGTAAAATACTTTGCCCACCAGGGGGCGTAAATATTGATTTTTGCTTATGATGTATTTGCCATAAAATCGTTGCTTATAAAATATCGATTAAAAAACTCTTTCGTAGATTGATGCCACTCACATCGATAAACGTTTTCGGAATATTTTCTTCTTAAAAGATTCCACAGGTTCTCCGCCAGGGGGCGTAGATGAACATCTTATTTTTGTCAATATCTCTACTTCTAGGAGTCCGACTTGAAAAAATCCTTATTTGTTGGATAGTGTTCTCCGTGTGACATGATTTTTATATAGTTTCAAAATTTTTAAGTAATTCATAGACTTTTCGCTAAGGGGTCGTAGCGGTAAATTGCGTTTCCCCCTATATCTCTCTGCTTCTAAATCTCCGATTTGAAAAAAATCTTTCTGCACCGGATACAGCTCCTGATGGGAAATCATTTGCACATAATTTATAATTTTTGTAAAAAAATAGTTTGGCCATCAGAGGGCGTAAATCTTAATTTCCGCTTGTGTTGTATTTGCAGCAAAATATGAGCTTCTAAATTCTCGATTGAAAAAAACGTCGTTTGTTGACCGATACTTCTCATGTCGACCAACCTTTTAGGAAAATGTTCTTCTTGAAAAAATGCATGGTTTCTACGCCAGGAGACGTAGATGTATATCATATTTTTGTCAATATCTCTACTTCTATGAGTACGATTCGAAAAATACCTTCTTTGTTGGATAGTATTTCCGATGCGAAATGTTTTCCCTATAAATTCAAAATGTTCAAGTAAATCATACACTTTCCGCTAGGGGGCACAATGGTAAATTGCCATTCTGAGTTATTTCTGCTCCTAAAGCTCTGATTTGAAAAATTCTTCCTGTATCGCATACAAGACCTGATGGAAGATATTTTTCACATATTTTCTAATGTTTGGTAAAGAATGGTTTAGCCACCACCAGGGGTCGTATATTTCTGCTTCTGAAGTATTTGTTGCAAAATCTATGATCTGAAAACTCGACTAATTGTTTTTTCTTCGACCGATACCGCTTATACGGATAAACCTTTTGATATTACTTTCTTCCTAAAATAATGCTTGGTTTTCCCACCAGGTGACGTAAAGTCACATCTTATTTTTGTCGATATCTTTGTTTCTAAGAGTTCATAAGGTTAAAATTCCGTTTACAGCATCATCTGAGGGAATAAAAACCCGATTGAAAATCTTCTTTCTTTGCTCAGATCTATTTTTTTCCATACCGGTTCCATTGACTTTGAATAGTTTTGATAAATTCAATTTGCGTCAAAACGGATTCAAAAGACGTGCTTATTACGCCCGAAAATTTGGTGTCAATTTAGTCCTGTCTACTCTTAAACGTATGTTAAATATTCACTCACACTCTAAATCTAAACTACGGATGTTAAATATTCACTCATACGCTAAATCTGAACTATCGATGTTAAATTTTCACTCACACGCTAAATCTAAACTAGGGAAAGTGAGAATAATGATACTTCATGTGATAAATCCAAGTAGCACAAGAGAATATAAAATTATTGCCACTGTAAATTCTAGAACATACCAATGGGAAAGGAAATGTACCGTACCTTTCCTTCAATGCACTATATCGTTCCATAAGAATCTGTCATTCGAACGGAACTCACAATGCCAAGACAATCCAGCAAAAAGGCGTTGGCTTGTTAATATTTGCAACGGTTCATTTCTTGTTATGTTTTTTATATAGATCGGAAAGCCTAATTAAAGGTTTCACCTTAGACATACCAGAAAAGAAAATATAAAATGCATTTGCAAATCAAATTATTAATATGCATTTGTTCAATTTAAATACTGAAAGATTTAATACATTTGGCATTCATTGGAAATTTAAAAAAAGTGTAGTGATTCAGGCGCATATACGGAGAAATCGGTTATCGGTTTTAAGAATTTGTTTACACATAAAGTCGCTTCGTCCGTTTATAGAAACGCAATTAATAATTTTTATGCGATATATATTTAGGGTCCTGACGAGTTTTTAAAGCATATGTTCAGCCTTTGCATTTACACATCCTTATGTAAATCGCTATTCCAGCCATTAAGCATAATGTTAGTTTAGGTCAGCATAGTACAAAACTTCCCGACTTGCGGAGCTGGAATGCAAAAGCCCAGCCATAGCAGCCTAAAAAGCACCACACCACGTCTATACCGATAGCGGCTGTATTTTTCTCGAAATAGTCGTGGGATACCTTGGGAATCGGGAATCAGGTGCTTTCTAAAGAATAACAGTACATATTGAATGGAATTGATGGATGGTAGATGATTAGATTTATGGAGAAGATGGTAAAAGATGCCATGGTTGCACGTGTACAGACTGATTGCAATAAAGTTAAAGATGTTTTTTAGAACATTCCTTCACTTGATACTGGTGAATGGATCCGTGAACATGCCTTTACCCCTTTGTCAATGCACGCTGTAATGGTCAAACTAAACCCAGCCCGGCCAATGCACGAATAAATTTTGTTAGAAAGCCCATTTTTTTCCTTCCCTAGGTTCTTACTCCGATTTCAAAAAATGTGATTCTGTAGTTACAAAAGCATTTTCAGGAAAAGGTAATAACCATTATTTTAACAAAAGTATAAGTAATTTGCAAAACAGAGCAACAGTTGATGTGTTCTCGAGATTCAAACCCAGACCCATCTCGAACGAATAACAACAAGTCAGTGCTTACCGCTCTGCCATCGGAGAGAGGTAATTTATCATCTTACTACCCAGCCACCACCCCACCATGGTAGTGTCATGGCAGTTTTCTTCCAGAAGGGAAAATGCATCATGTCAACATTATGTTTGTCACGTTTTGTTTATTTTTTCAACTAAGGAACTTTTTAGTTAAAAAATTCATGTTGTCAATTCAGGTCTACGCATATTCATCAGTTAATTTTTCTTCTGATCATAATAATAATATTTTCCTTGAGAATTTCAAGCTGAAGTGCATTTTAAATTTTACGATAATTCTACAGTTTTACGTTTGATACACTAAGATAGAAATTTGTTTCTGCAGTAAACAATATGAGTGTGTAACGTATACTCTATATTTACTTTCCTTTTGATTTTACTATCTCTGGTTATTTTATTTTACTATGTAAATTATCTTCTTACTGAACGAAATATTATTTCACCCGCTGAATGAGATCTGGCAATGAGTGTAAGTCATGACGTGGTGGTAGCTAGTATATAGGCGCGTTCATCGAGCCTTAGGGAGAGCTTTTGTTGTTGTTATGAGAGAGCGTTGTTGTTTACGGAGAGCGTTTGTAATACGAGGAGAGATTGTGTTGTTATGAGGAGAGATTCTTCATTATTGTAAAACAAGTTGTGTGTGTGCTTTAGATGATAAAGAGTCTTATAATAAAGAAGTTGCCGTAAGTTAGTCTTTCTCAATTCATAGTTTTTGTCAGACCTCTGTCTGGCTGTTAGGTTTATAACATTAGTTCATTACCATAAATAACCAGCGTTAAGACTTTATTTACGTTCGTAATTAACTAGTAACAACACCCTTTTGAATTCACTATTGTGAAGCTTAGTACAAGTATATCATTAGCTAGCTGGTAGGAAGAGAATCATTCATATTAATTAGCTTAGCGGAAAGAAAATAAAGCTAATTCATTATAAGTGTTACGAGCATACCGAGGGAATAGACAATATGTACAGTACCAGTTCAAACCCAATGCTAAAGCGTGTTTGTTTCGTGCAACAAACTGATGTTTCATGATTTGCGTGCAAGTTTCAATTCTCTTAGAAACTTGCAATTTCATGAAACAGATGTTTGAACAAAAAAAAGCGTTTCAACACATTTTACTAGATCAGTCAAGATGCAGGAGTTGCAAAATCAGCAGTTATCTACTTTTATTTGTCATCCGCAGTCCACCGATTGAGATCCCATTGTACCATTGAACATCCGAGATAGGGGTGCGGGAAGTGACCATGGGATCCACCCTTGAATTTCGTGGCCAAATGTTCATCACCGAAACAGCCGTGGAGTGATACTAGAAATAAAGGCAGCTAATTTTTATCCCGGGTATCTCATCCGCGTCTTCTAAAGTTTGTACCTTTTGGAATTATTCTTGATGATGTGGGGTATGATTTCGAAAGAGAAAAACACTTATAAGTAGTTTCACATGAATGAATTCATAGAAATATTCAGTGCTGATGTGGATGTGAAGAGTAAAGAAAACCATTTATAAGTAGTTTTATGTGAAGAAATTCATAGAAAAATCCGCATCCAAAATATTTGAATATCTTAAACCTGGTTGTAACAGAGTTCTTTCCTTCGATTCTAAATTTTGCGTGCAATAAGTTGATGTACCAAATTAGCTAACAGATGAAAGATATGTCCTTTAGGCTTTTAGTTTTATCCCTTTTAAAGTTGCACTACGGCGGAAACTTTTCTGTGTACTGAACGAATGAAATATATCTTCAACTTTCAGAAGAACAGCATTATTAAAGGGAGTTTCACTGTTATTGATAAATTTTTCTACATTAATTTATTGCATTTCTCCTCAGACACAGAGTTCGCGCTTTGAATTATTCGGTATTAGAAGTGGGACAAACAAAAAATTTGTATAACAATCCAGGACTAAAAATTGTACAAAAATATTTAAAAAACTCTATATTAAAAATCATCAATATTAAATGTGGTGGTTACCAATGAAATTCCTGATACAATCTCCTCGGGAATTTTGAACTACGATTTTTAGTGACAGTCTTCCGGTTTTCGTATGTCACACTGATATTGCTAACTGCGCACATGCGACTTTTTACAACAAAAAATTATTATATTCTAAATATAATATTAGCTTGTTTATTATATTATCGCAGAATATAAACTGGCAAGATATGCTCAAAGAGGATAACCCGGAAAGACCTTTTCATAAATGTTTTATACCTTTTTCTACTTTTATAATCATGCTTTTTAGTCCGAAATGCAAATAATTACTTAAAAAAATAAGAAAGCCCTGGCTGACCGGTCGTTGTTTAAACCGGATTAATAAAAAAAATAAGTTGTATTCAAGATTTATCAGACCTAAAGCCACGGCTAACTTTTTAAATTTTAAACAGTTCGGAAACAAACTAAAATTTAATATACGTAAACACGAAAGACACTTCCACCATAACAATTTCTCTCACAATAGCGCGAAATTGACCTGGAAGTATTTCAATTCATTTCTTGTTGAAACTAGGGAGACAAAATGACCTGCTCAAATGGTTCATTGTCATTGTCCTGTTCACAACAAACAGTTCATTGTGGACTTGATTAACGCACATTTAATCAACGCTGCCCAAGAGGATCTTAATCATTTCTCATGTACACATGATGGAAAAATCACCCCATATGTTGGGCCATTCTGTCAGAATTCGATATATGTATTAAAGATTACTAAGACTGAAATATTTTCTTTTTAAATGATATTAACATTCATAAGAGAGTGGGCAAGATGATATCCTTCCGACAATTATGAAATATGTGATACGATTTATCATTGATTTCCTATTACCTATTTATAACGCTGTTTTACGAACAGGAATACGTCGTAGTCCTTTTAAAATTGCAAAAATAAAAACGATTTTTAACTCTGGTTCAGAGCGAGATTTGAATAATTATAGACTTGTCGCTAATCTTTAGAATTTCGCTAAAATATTTGAAAAACTAATATATTTCAGGTTACTTGATTTCAATATCAAATTTGATTTCTTAAACCAGAATCAATTTGGTTTTATTCCGAATGGTACTACTGACACAGTTTCACTTCATTTATCGAACAAAATTGAATTGAAATTATCACATAATAAATATACACTCACTCGCAATGAAATTTGCGCACCTAGAAGATATCATGCAACAAACAGGAAACTTTGCATATAGCCAGAGTGACCGCTGATAGGCAAATGATTCACGTTTGGTTCGAGTGCGCATGACAGCACACCCTGTGGTGGCGCTGCAAGCACAAACTGACAGCCTTATAAACCGGCGTGTAATCAATGCCCCATGAAAACGAAAAGCACCAGCCAACGCAAACAACAGTACAGAGTGAAAAGAATATCCGGTAGACACCAGAGATGTCGATTTACGCAACCTACGGATATTGAGAAAAGCCTGATCATCGGAGTGAAAACCGCTGGGTAGTCGGCGCGTGGTATACGCGGATCGTTCTGACCATTCCGTCCGTCTGTGTTGGGAGCAGTGGACACGTGACGGCACTGCCAAACGGCGGGGAGGCTCCGGGGGAACCAGGAAACCAGTGGTAGAGAGGTTCGACGGATCGTGCGTTAGGCATAAACGGAACCTACGGGACGCGATCCATTACACAAAAATTTGCGCACCAATGAGGAAGCATCTGATTGAACTGAAATTTTATGGACGTAATAATGTAGTGGCTCCCGGGTGCCCACGAAACACTTCGCGGCGCCTCGTGGAAGCTAATGTACGGTCCCAGCGCCCCTTACATGTGCTGCCATTAACACCGGAACATCGCCGACTCCGAGTGCAGTAGTGCCAGACCACAGCAACGTGAAACGCTACAGACCGGCGACGTCTGGTGTGTAGCGGTGAGGGCTGCTTCGTTTTGGGGACAGATGACCATCGTTCCGGATGTGGAGGTCCCCGGGTCAACGGCACAATCCCAACCTCGCTGTTGAGTGCCACAACTCCCCCACAGCAGGCATTATGGTCTGAAGAGTCATTGCCTACGATATCCAATAAGCTCTAATAGTTGTACGTAAATCATGGACGGGCCAGCCGAATGAGGAGGAGACCTTACGGCCACATGTGCTCCCATTTCTGGCCGTTATTTTAGGTGCGCTATAACAGCAGGATAATGCCCGCCCGCACACGGCTTGGGTTGCCCACATACGTCCAGACACTTCTGTGGCCTTCCGCTCCCCCGGACATGTCCCCTTTCGAGTATGTGTGGGGCCAGTTGAAACGCGGATGCCGTCTAGCTGAATTATCTGGGATTTGGAGTCCCCGTCCTGCACGTGTGGAACAGTCTGTCAGACGTCTGTTCGCCTTAGTGCCTGACCGTATTGAATCATGTATCGCCGCATGAGGCGGTGCGACGCGCTATTGAAGATGACGGGATTGCGTGTCACATATTCTTCTGCAATTATCCTGCAACTCTGTTTTTGCCATCATGTGTATCGTTTCATCTGTATCATTACGTCCATAAAATGTCAGTTCAATCCAATGCTTCTGTCTTGGTGCGCAAATTTCATTGTCCGTGTGTATACTTTAGTATTGTTTTTGGAAATTTCAAAAGCTTTTGACACAATTTACTATTAAATTCTTCTTACAAAATTGCAAGCTATTGGAATACCGGGATGGTTTAAGCTTTTTGAGAAGCTACTTATCCGATTGACAGCAATATATATAGTACGAACAATGGAAGTCTCATAAATAGCAGATTAGGCGAGTAGTACCTCAGGGTTCAGTCTTGGCCTCGTTCCTGTTCATTCTGTATGAATATGAAATTCGTTTGATTGGACCAATAACTTATTATATTTTGTACGCTGATGATGTAGCTTCTCTGTTTGAGGGTAATGTCATACAGGACCTTACTCGTAAATTGGAGTGATTAATTTACATCTTTAATCAATTGGTAATCTCATATTGTTCTTGTCCTGAACTCTCGTAAAACCAAAATCATGTATTTTTCATAACATATACCTTACCCTCCTCTGCCAACGACAATACACTTGCAAACTCCTTAGAGCTTGTGAAGAATTATACTTACTTAGGAACTTTTCTTCAGAGTGATCTTCAATCTAATAGACACGACGATAACCCTTCAAAAAGTATTTCACGGGTATTGGAATAATGTCCTTTCTTTCTCAAACCAAATTCTGATGATTCAGATTTAATTTACACTGGTACAGTCTGGTTAAAATTATTTTATATTACCTTGAGGATTTACTACTCAGTATAATATTGATAAACTGCAAAGGCTTCAAAAGAATTTATCAGATTACTGCAACTAAAAAGTAAATTTTTTCAACACCGGACCCTGTTCAATGTTAGGCGTGCTCATTCTAACGATTTCGAACTACTAACAATTAATCAATTTATTTAATATAATTTGGACATGTTTAAAAGGATGAAACTTAATATTTTTCAAAATTTAATTCTGTTAAATATTCGTACTCATCCACAGTCTATTCGCAATTCTCATTTGTTGGTCCCTATGTCAGTAAAAACTGAACTATTCAAATCTCGCATAAACTTTGCTTGTCCAACGTTTTGGAACAACTTTCTAATATCCTTGATATCAATCAGCAGTGCAAAATTATTTAAACCAAAGCTTAAAATTTACTTAATGCAGCTGCCAAACTAGTAAAATTGTAAACCAATATTTTGGTGAACATTAGTTATGGGTTACGTCCACACATGGCTTTCATTTATTATAATAATTTCGTAGGGACTTCTGATGCTACTGCTTTATTATTCTTGCAACTTTCCCCGAGTTTGTTTTGTTTCTTACTATTAACGGACATGATTTTTTTTTCTTGATTTACATTTATTGATTTCAGTTTTTAATTTAATGTATGAACAGTTTTGACTTGACTTCTATTTATGGTTTTGCTTGTTTTGAATTGGGAGAAGTGGACTTGTTATGCCATATGGCATTTTCTTCTTTACTATCCCAGTTGTCAAATGTCTATGATGTTCTGTATGTATTAGATGCGACAGCTAATTAAAACAAATGAAATCAAATGAAATCAAATCAAACATTTGAAAAGCACACGTTTTCGAACATTCCGTGGCTTTCGAGATCTCAAATGTAACGCCTCATCTATTGTGGAGGGCAAGGCTCTCTCTGACTAGTATCTCAGAGGAGACTGGTATGACGTTCCACGAGCTAACTCATTGGTTAGAACAAGTCACGTGGAAAAACAAATCCCACCAAATGTAATCGTCCCGTTGAATACAAATAACCAATGTTCTGATCTTTGGAGTGAAACAGCAGAAATGTATGGTTGTAAAAACAATGTTCCTATCGTCTTTGTAGAAATCTAGAACAATCACCGATTTGTATTGACTTACACCAGAAATTATTCCTCTCTTTCGCTACCGAAATATTGTAGTTCGCTTTTTCTTACACAAGGCTTTGTTACTTTTGTTTTAATATTGGTTTTACATTTCCAGTTAGTATGAGTTTAATACGTATTCATTCTTAACGTCTTTAGTTGTAGTTACGTGATCGACAGGGTCCATTGTGGTCTGCTAAATTTTTAACATCAAGGAAATTTCCTACAATGATCATTCACAGCAGTGGAATCAGACTTCCTGAAAATTTTTTAGCGATTTTCTAAAGAAAATTCGGCGTAATTTCAATTCGAATTTCTGGTATAATGTAATACGAACTCAAAGCTCTAAAAAGGAATAAGTGTTTATTTCTAGTATATTCAATGCAAACCATTTTTTCTCTATCTACAAAGAACTCAGAATTAACACGTGTGAAAATCATTCTGACTCGAAATGAAAAACGGAGATTAACAGAAGTAAGAATGCCTGTATAAGATGATGTGGATTACAATATTTCCGTAGCGTAAAAATATATCTTGTATAAGTCAAACAAACTGCTTTTTTACGCTTTCCAATCATAGGTTGAAGGAGTATATATGCTCTAGCTTTGTCCGTCAGTTTGTCCGTCCACACGATAACCGCATAAGAATGTTTCGATTTTGATGAAATATTAGTATGTGGTAGGGGACGACTTTGGGACGAACCCAATTGAAAACGAGTGAAATGGGGTCAACGGTCAGTACATTAAAGCGGGATCCATTCCATTGCCCTTATTCGTCATAATTTGCGTAAAAATGGTTCGATGTCCATGGAATTTTATATGTGGTAGGGAACCACCAGGGGACCCTATTGAAAATGGACAAAATGGGGTCCAAAGTCAGGACACAGAAGAGGGTTTCTTTTATTGCCCTTATGCGGCATAGTTTGCGTAAAAATGGTTCGCTTTCGATGAAATTTTAGTATGTAGTAAGGGCTCACCTGGAAAGGAACCCTATTAAAAACGGTGGAAATACGGTCAAAGGTGAGGACATAGGAGGGGATCCATTCCATTGCCCTTATGCGTCGATTGAGGTGAAATTTTAATATGTGGTAGCGGACCTCCTGGGAACAAATCCTTTTAAAAATGGAAGAAATGGGGTTGAAGACCAGGATACAGGAGCGGGATCCATTCCATTGCCCTTATGAGTCATAACGCAATTAAAAATGCTTCTATTGCGCCAAAACATTAGTATGTTGTTCCGGTAGTATACTTAACCGGTTGCGTTGAATATCATCGAAATGGGGTCAAAGGTCAAGGCGAAGGAGCGATATTTATTCTACAGGCATTATCCTCATAACTTGAGTAATAACTTCTGGTATGTTGCAAAGCATGTCATAATCAATGCATTGTATAATTTTACTAACGTGTTCAAAAGTTAACTTCAGCTGATTTTGCTCCCTATAATTCCAACGGAAAAAAAATTGACCCTATCTCCTAAGGGAAGAAAAAGTTCTCATACATCATACTTGCCGTACTGGTAAGAAAAACAACATTTTAACTTAGATTGTACAATATAGATTACGATGTTTACTAGCGGTCCAATTTTGATAGATGCGAAATATTTCTTCGCTGAGCAAATAGCATATTTTTTTTTCCTTTGGAAATATAGGGAGCAGCATTATTGGACGTCCACCATAAAGAATCCTGTTCACTCCAACGGTGTCACCTTGGTCACTGATTCCGTATCAGGGGGCATGCTCTGAAGAAAACGCTCCTTTAGAGAATCCCCAGTGGTCAGGTCACAAGTCATCCATTTTTTACACCAACTCTTACGGAAGCTAGAAGCATGACAAATTTGCTGAGATAAAAATGACCAACCATTAAAAATATAGTTATTACTTTTCATAAATGCATTATTTTGTTTTAATTTTATGAAGCGTGATCCAGAAAATGTCATTAATGATAAGAATGATTGTAGAATTAAGAATAACCCGGTGAGATAATAAATTAAATATGAAAAAAAAATGGAACCAGTGATGAAATAATTTTTTAGCTCTCTACGAAGAAGATACACATATTGTGTGTACCAAAACTTACAAGAAGTCACATTATTGTTTTGCACCCAAACTTTCTGCTGTTTTACTACACTGATCAGAACGTAAAGGAATCTTATTCAAGACGAGGCCAATTGATGAGACGTGTTTCAGGCGCGACCGGCTCTCTCCAATGAAGTTACACATTTGCTGGTACACCACTCTTCTATGAGACACTAGTCTGTCTGTGAGCAGTCTGCTTCACTGTAACGTCATGCTTTAACCTGGGATATGAAGATTTTACATGTGCATTGCCAAAGCAAAACAAAGACCGTTGTTTGTGACCCCACTTGAGTTTTGAGCTGCCATCACCTACAGCATGGATACGTTTGTTTAGATATTTTTTTTCGCGCCAGTGCTCCTTTACTCAACTGTTCCTCTCCACAGCTTCGGTCGATTAAGGGTTTGTGCTTTGGTAGTGTTTTAGAGTATATATTATCGATGTCATCCACTTTGTGCGCTTTTGTCCACTTAAAAAAAATCATCATGGTTTAGCCAGTGTTACAAGTCGAACGACGATATTTTTTTTTTTTTTTTTTTTACGTGAAGCTTATTTTTGATTTGATGTAAGTTCACGAGGAGCTGTTTCAAAGATAAGAATTGTTTTATATCTTGCTCTTCATTGTTAACTTCTAGTTAGGTAGAAAAACCAGAGCTTGAAGGATTTTTCACCTTACTCGAAGATTACAATAAATAGGCTTTTCGGTGGCGCAGAATTCGGACCATTCATCCGAGGTGAATCCAGCATGAGGCAAAGATGATGTGTTTGCCTTAAGGCACTGAACCTTCCCGTTCCCTTGAAACAGTGGCCCTATATTATGGACTGACAATTTCTGCACCATCGAGTTACGCACGGTGGTTAGTAAACTTTCATAATAAAAAAATGATTATCCAATACAGCTCCAGTGTTTAGTAAGCCCTCTTCCAAACGTGAGGATGCTTTATTGCTACCCCACCACAAAGTCCTTCCACGATTCATGCCTTGTGGGGTTATTAAACATTTTTCTTATGGGAGCATATATTTACAATAAACAGATATGTGTGTGTGTGTTAGAAACATATACGTGCAAAATATAAATTTATTTTAAATACGTCCTATAAACAGCACGCACACACACACACACACACATTCTGAGCTGCTAGGGAGGTCAAACAGTTTCAGTGTTTTCAGGTAGAAACCAGCTATTGTGGGACAATCTATTATTCATATTCGACAAACTAAAAGGATTAGTTACGTTTTACTTCCCGTTAAGAGAACGATTTCTACCAAGGCAATCGATTCTGAGTCGCATCCTTTGGTTTTGCGATTATGGACACCATACAAATGTATATGTTTTTGAGCTACCTCTCCGGTTGAAACTCAGGGTTGGTTTACAATATTTAAGTTTAATTTGTTTGTAATTCTAACAGAGGAAGTTTTCCCCGTGTTTTTGATAATACGTCCATTCGAAACGTTCGAATATTTCATTGCATTTGTACACCTCTAGATAAGGTAAAATTCTTGCTACGAATGTGAAATTCAAAAGACACGTCATGGACATTTTTCTTGATGTCAAGTAAAAACAAGTGTAACTGATTCGTTTAGGAAATGGGCAGTTTTACGTAATCTATTCCTTCGGGGAAAGATCCATTCGTCACTTTCTCAGTTTGCTGATTTGATCTTTCTGAACGAATCGCTCGTGAACGACACAGCTTTATTTTCGCGGTTTATTCTAAGACATGTGTCCCTAGGTGGTAAAGCTTTTTGACGTCAACCACAATTTTTTATGGATGCCATGTTAAATTATTGAGCTACATATGAAAGCTCGAGCTATAAAGGGATAGTCCTATATGTTGTTACTTTGTAAAACGAGAAACAGCAGGCTCTATTTTGTACTAAATTCTATCAGTACCCTATTTTGATGATCTGGATTCTTTTAGTAGTGATTGACCTTTCTTATGTTCAGTTCTCATGATCTTGAACGCCTACATTCTCCACATGTTTTCCAGCATTTAGCACACAATACGTATGTGGAATGTGGGGTGAGGTAAGAGAGTTCAGCAGTTGTTCAACTCAGCCCATGAAATTCCCATCCTGTGTGGTGGCACTGTTCGCATCGCATTTAGTAATACACAATGGGGTACACCCTCTAAGGCAGTAAACATTCTGAAGATATTCAAGAGAGCTGAAGATCATCGCATTTTTCTACTTTAATGATTTGTAACTAAGACATCTGAAATTTTCATACTGCATACTTCATGGTATGCTGTGAAGTGTCAGTTACATTAAAACCTGTCGTTCTTTTCCTGTCTGTTATTCTTTGTTTCTTTATATCGGAAAATAATTTTTGGATCTCCAGATAAATCCGATCTCCTTTAATTTGCAGCTGGAATACCCTGCCTTGATGCATATAACCTTAATAGGTTAGAGTGAAAAGGAATACCATCTGAAATACAAAAACAAAGAGCAAAAAATAAGAAAATAGCCTTCCAAATGACCGTATCGTTTACGGAAGATTAAGTACCAGTCTGTACTATCACAGTTTAGAGTTCACAAATGTGTTACCTTACATGACTTAAAATATTCCATAGAGAATAAAATTGTAGATCAAAATTTAGAAGTAATTAGCAATAAATTGGAAAAATAAAATATAATTAATAAGCTTTATAAATTTTACTTTTCCAGTTCGCAAGTTTGTGAGGCCTAATCTGTAGAAGAAAGTGCTTGTCATGTCGATGAGTGCTTGTCATGTCGATGAGTGCTTGTCATGTCGATGAGTGCTTCGTAAATGAGAAAACGGTGACTTTTTTTCAGGTTAATTGTTTTGCGATTCGCTCATGCCATGTAACAAAATGATGGAAAATGCGTTCCTGGATGAGAACTAAATATGAATGTACGACATAGCAGCTGTTATTCTTAGATTGTTACCTTGGTAAGTAAAATCCTCAGACACAATCACAGATTTTGTTCGCCGGAGCATTCATTCATCCCGTGAATATCAGCGTACTTTTGTCAGTCCTCACTTAAATCAAAATGAAAATGTTGACTTTCTCTTCGAGTAGGTACGAAGGAAACTTTGCTTCCATACAAATATTTAAAAAGCTATACGAAAATAAACACAATATTCTTTTGAAGCCTATTAAACATTTCCTGAAACAGAAGTCGAATGTAAATTTCGTTCAAATTAGAGAATTGCCAAACAAAAGCTTCCCCGAAATCTACAACCTAATAAAGTTTGGTACTGCTACCTTACATATTAATATACTTTGACTGGTACTAGGACAATTTCTATGGTTCCTGGGGACCTCCACCAGATTTTCATTATATGTTTTATCAGGTTGATTGGGGGAATAAATTCCCCCCACCCTCACCCCACCCGGGCATTTCTTTCTCATATGAGCCTCTAAGCTAGGCTATTCAACCTCGCAGTCGGCAACAGGATTATTCATGGCACTCGTACCGAGTACTCCAAATAGAAGATAATAATTCCCAGCCCGTGGATCCCTGTGCCATTGGCAGTGTAGGTATTACGTAGTCTTGGCCCTCTCACCTTAATTTCGTTCTTTTAATGGGATTGGAGGATGCATGTCATTTTTAATTTTTTAGGCTTCTTTACTAATTTATTTTTTCAATTTTAGAACGCGCAGTCTGTCGTTCGTTCAGTTATGTACTTTGCCATTTCATAAAAAATAACAAAAGAAAAAAAAGATATGTTTAAGTTGGTGGCATGCTGAACTTTGTGCGGCGGAAAGGTTTTACCTTCGTGAAACTGGCCATGACTGGTTGATAACAGCAGCTGACACTAAATACGATTTGGGGATAGTTAAAACAAAATATATCAAAATACACTATCTCGGAAAAAAAACAGTGCTGTTTATACAATACTGCATTTCTGACAAAATATGTTAAGAGTTGTTCAAGTTTTGACCACAAATGCATTGTGCAATCTCCGTGGCACAGTGTAATCACCAAAAATTTTAAGAGAAGAAAATTGGGAAACTATTTAAAAAGGAAATTACTTGATAATAGTAGATCAGATTTTTGGATGTGTCAAAAAGATCAGATTTTGGATGTGTCAACAAAGTGTTTCGGTAGAATACAGCAAACGAACGAAATATTCGGCAAAAATTTGTGAAGTTTCGAAGCAGTGATACGGACCTGCGAATCGAGGCACGTGTTCACCGACCTGTTGCTGTTTCTGACGATGTTCTGTTACTTGTAGTTGAAGAGGTCCAAGGAAAACTTTGCCGTGAGATAGTGGCAGACGTAGGTGTCAAACACACGACAGTTTCTCGGCGTCTGGCTGCGCCAGGTAAAGTAATAAAAACTGCATATGTGACTGCCGCATGAGTTGGCAACTGCCAACGAGACTAGGCGTTTGGAAGTCTGCGCGTCGCTGCTCGCCAGTAATAAACAGGAACCTCTACTGTATCGAATCGCCACCTGAAACAAGAAGTGGGTCATCTATGATAATCGGGAGCGATCTGCATAATGGTTAAGCAAGGCATAGCTTGCCAAACGGCATCCTAAGCCACGCCTACACACCAAGAAGGTGAGGCTTCGCGTTTGGTGGTCCACAGCCAGGACATTTTATAGCAGTTTCTGGTAAGATGCCAAACCATCACTGCGGAATTTCATTGTGCTGAATTACACCAGATGCACCGGAAATTGCTGAGATAGAACCAGCTTTGGTCAACACACAAGGTGTTCTTCTACTCCAGGAAAACACCAGCCCTCATGTCGCACAGCGCACGATGATGACCCTAAGGGACTTGGGTTATAAAGCACTGCCTCATCTTGCCTAATTCCCGTACTTGTCTTCGACATACTATCAACAGTTTCGTCTGCTGTACCACTTCCTGTCTGGGAAACAGTTCACAACAGACGAAGGGGTTCAACGTGTAAATGATGACTTCTTCGGGTCCCAGCCACACGACTTTTTTCGTTCCGTAATCATGGCTTTTCAGACAGATGGCAACTATGCGCAGATGCCGAGGGAGATTCTTTTGCCCAGGTAAGTTGTATTACTTTTCAGTTTTCACCGTCCACGTACGCTGGTCCTTAGCCGGACATTTCGTTCCCTCCAACCAAGTATTTTGTGGTGAAAATCTGAGTAATTCTCCTTGAAGCCGACCATAAAATGCATAATTGTAGTTTCTGCCTAATGATCCAAGTATAAATAAAAGAACACTTGTTTACTTTATTCAAAGACAACTCCTAAAGCACAAACCGTATCAGAACAGAAATATATGTAAACAATTTGGATATCAATTCAGTAATTTGAATTTTGCTGCTTATGAAGTCATGACATTTTTCACGTGTAAATGTTAAAGGGTGTATCATGAAATAATGTAACATAATGATTAGCATTTCAGCTCACACTTCAACACAGTCGATTTACCACAAGACAGTTTTTCTACTAGCTGAAGGAAAGGGGAAAGGTTTTACATATAAAAAAGCAGGCAGAGCGGCCAACTTCAATATATATATACACATTTACACATACTGTATGTGTGTGTGCTATTTCCGCCTTCTCGTGGTGCATCATGTTCCAGCTGAAGGGGCTCTGACGACCGCAACATAGCGGTATAACCATACCACAAGGACGAGGATTACAAGAAATGCTTTCACACACTCCCCAACCCGCTTGGCCAGCATGGTGAGTTAAGGCCAACGCCGCTTTTCCCCAAGATGATTTCAAATCTGTAAACTTGTCCCTCAGCGCCCGGCAGCTTGATTGTACCTGGGGAATAGAGCGGCCAGTACAGCATGATGACAGATGATGCTAAGAATCACCGGAGGACTGGGCTAGGGTGCCATCTACTGCTGATATCCGCTACGTTTAAAGGACACGATCTCTATCTTCTGATTCAGCACTACGTGAATTGGAGAACAAACAACAAAAAATTAAGTTGGACATCGTCGCTGAAAGTGTGATAAGAAAAAAAGTGGGTAGATATCGTTGAACTGAGAAGTAGACATCTCTTATGCTATCGTGTGACAAAGATTCGCAGAACTAGTGGTGTTAGATTTATAACAAGCAAGGAACTGAAAGATAAAATTCTAGAAGCTGAAAATTCCTTGGATAGGGATGCGCGACTCGTTATCTAACTTTCAAAGTGATACCTGACTCAAATAATTCAAGGTTATGCACCCACAAGTCGTTCTGAGGAAGAAAGTGAAGAATTTTAGAAGGAAATTCGGCATCTAAATAACAAGGGAAAGCAGTTCGTGAAGATCATTATGGGAGATTTCAATGCAAAAATAAAGTAACGTCATCAGAATGACACGTCGGTAGGTAAATTCGGTCATTGCAAAAGAAACCTGGTTAGAAATTCACGCTTAAGCGTTTGCAGGGGTAGAATGTTTTTTCATAATTTTCAAGTAAAAGCCAAATAGGAAGTGGACATGGAGACATCCCAAAGGGACGACAAATGAATTTGATTTTATGACGCGTAACAAAATTTTCGTCATAGAAGACTGCAGTTTACTAAACAAAGTTCAAGAAAGGTAGTGACCATAGAATGGTGATATGTAAGATTCACCTGAACACTACACTGTAATGTGGTGAGCTCGTAATTAAAACAAAATGTATTGACATGGCCGACCTGAAAACTTATCATAATACCTTCAACTAAGAACTGAAAAGCCGATTCTCTGCTGTAGGGAGGCAAAAATCAGAAGAAGTGCACATTGGTGAAGTTAACAGAAAACAAAGCAAGCCTCTTATTTAAACAGCCACAAAAATAGGAGATACAATAATAAAAACAAGTTGCACATGAAAAAAATTTCGGAAAAACAAAACTTTTGATGCAAAAGAGAAGGGAGATGAGGACAAATAAAGAACATTCTAATTACAAAATTGAATCTAAACTGAAGTGCCAAAATTCAAGAGATACGTACCTAGTAGTATCGTGTCGGATCTACTCTATCCCGGCTAAGGGCAGCAACTCGACGTGGCGTCAATTCCACTAGCGGCCGCAAGACTTCTGGATAGATGTTGAGCCATGACATCTCGACAGGCGCCTGTAGTTTCCTGGTATTTGTAGGTACAGGATCTTGGCACGGATAGACCTTCCCAACATGTCCCATAAGTGCTCTATTGGGTTCATGTCGGGGAACGTGGTGGCCACATCATCGTACGAACTGTCCAGAATACTCCCAGAACCAATTCTGGAAAATAACAGCCCGATGGCATGGTGCATTGTCTGCCTGCAAAATCCCATCGTAGTTATGGTGCATGAAGTCCATGAAAAACTGCAAATTGTCACCCAGAAGAGCAACAAAGGAATTACCGGTGAATAACGTGTTCAGCAGGACCAGAGAACTCAAACTGCACCACGTAAAGGTATGCCACCCGTATATAGAACCACCTCTGGGTTGCACAGTGACTTGTTGAGAGCTTGGGACCGTAGCCTCATGGTATCTCCGCCACAATCGAACCCTACCGTTAGCTGGAAACAACTGATAGCATGACTCATTTGACCACACCAAATGTTGCCAGTCCTTCAGAGTAAAACTACCGTGTTCACGAGCCCAGGTGAACCAGTGCGTTCAATGTCGTGGTAATAACAAAGGGACTCTGGTTAGTCTTTTGCTCCGAATATAACTCCAAATCCACAGCAGTAGAATTCCTCCATGGAATGTTCCACAGTCGGAATCCCAACGGAACCAAACATACAATACATGATCCTCGGAATGCTGGTAGTACACCATACTAACATTAAATAACTAAAATACATGACATGATGCTGAAGAATGTTATCAAGCCACCAAATTATCAATGCATATTGTTAATTAAGTACAACAAGAATGCGAAGTTATAAAATCCTGCACGTTTAAGACTATTTTAGTAGAGAGGAACCATTAAGATTCCACTTCGGCCTCACAGCTTTACTTGACTGAATTTTTTTTTCTACATGGGACCGATTATTTAAATGCTTTTAGAATTTCACGTACTCATATCAGGTTGATATATACGAGTTTCAGTAATACGTCGCAAACAAAATTTTATTAAATATAACTTTTAAATATTTGCACATAATTGAGAGTTTTCTAAAATGCCTTACAAAGCGGATAACCCGCTGGCTGCGATTAAATCTAATTTGTGGTAGCCAATCAGATTGAGTCAGTTTCAATGTTGATGATGAGTGCATTTTGGTAGACTGGCTCATGCCGTGCTTGTGGAGGCTTTCCTGGTTTCTTTATGTTTGTTTTGCATTAACCGATGGTTTTCATTGATACACAGCACTAACATTCATAGTTTATACTCATACTTTTCAAAAATGGATTAACGAAATAAGTGCTTCTGACTACGTTTTTTATATGTGGGAAAACGTTTGACTTGTTAAAAAGAATATCAGTTGGGTAAATTCTGCGGAAATCGTTTTATTACCATGTGTTTTGCAAGCAAATGTTCATTACCCCATTTTGTGTTATTACTTAGTAAGAAATGATCTCTATCAGACGAAAGTCCAATAATAATGGAATTACCAATTTAATGAAAAAAATACACTGAATATTAAATGCCCTTAAATTTAGGATCAGTTCTTGATTAAATTTCACGAAACAAGAAGTTGAACAATGCGAGATCTCTTGACGTTATATCCGTTTATTTTTTATAACTCAATAAGCACAAAGATTCGTCAAACTTTCGCACTCTACTGGGAGGCTTTCTGAAGGCATTTCTATGTCTATTATTGCCTTGAAAAAGCCTCAAAATGGAGTGCGAAATCTAGGGCAATATTTGTGCTTATCACGCCATAAACATAAACGGATTTAATACGCTACATGCGTTTTTTGAGAGACATCGCATTCCAACCTTTAATAAATTTTCTTGCATCTTTTGAAATTATAATGGGTACGATGGGTAAGAAATCGTTCATCATCCAACATTCATTCTTTTTATAAATTAATGGGCAAAATCGGTAAATGTGGATGCTTCTGGTATATTACACTGAGGTCTACAATGTTTGTGGAATACCATGTCTTTATCAAATTATATTTCGGAAGTTATTGGTATCTAAATGTTTCATCTCATGGAGATAACAGGTTAGGATGGAGTGGCCCTCTTTATATTAAATTTACTTCGAAGGTGGGTATTTTTAAAGCATTTGACCTTTAACAAAAGAGGACCGGTATTTGTTTTCATAATCAGTGTGCCTTTGTTTTACTTATTTAAGCTTTAACCTAATCGCTAGAGAAACTTTAATTTCGAAACCTCATGTATATCCAAAAAGCATAATTTGTAATGCGGTTTACTGATATCAATATTTTATTTTACAAAACGCATTTTTAAGTCTTCCTGTTGTCTAAAAGTTGAAGTGCTTCACTCTCTGATTGATTATTGCTTTGCAATGCCACAATATTCTCTCTTGTGTTTCGCGGTGCTGCTCACTACACCGAGTATTAAATGCAAATTTCGATTGAGAAATATAATAGACAGCGCGGAATTGGTCAATTAAGTTTTTCCGTATAAAACAAAATGACAGTAAATATCATTTGCCGTTGTATTGTAAGGTGTAAGATTATTACAATCGTTATTTACTTCGCATTTAAAAAAAAAGAAAAATAAGGCGATCGATAATGTTTCCCATATATCGAAAATTCTTACCGATAACATCAGAAACAATATAAATATGCAAAGCTTGGAGACAAGTATTCATTGAAGATATCCAGCGGGCAGAAATTTGAAGCCGATAACATGCTGAATCCTTCCACGCTCAAACCTATTGCATTCCCGGGAATCCACGATTCGCGTTTTTGTTATAAACCAATTCATTATTTTTCGAATACAGGATATTTTTTTTACATCCAGTACTTTTTACATGGAACCTGTCCGGTATTTTGTAATGTAAATATGGCACTATTTACATTAACAAAATGCATTTGCTTACTTTTTCTTTGAGATCTGAAATATTTAATAATTTGTTTATTGCACAGATGACTCCTTTTTATTATTTTGAAATACGCGCCTCTTTTGCATTCGTAATGAAAAGATCTTGGGTAATCATTATAGAGCATTGTTACGTGATGCAATCGTCAAGAGAAACTAAGAACGCCGCACAAGGTGGCACAGTGTTCTAAGAGTTGGCTTATGACCATACGTCATAGAACGGTTAGGGTTCGATACTTGCTGAGGCATGAACTGGTTGTTGTGTTTGCCTTATAGCACTGGATCTCTCTCTGCCTCGAAACCAGTGACCCTAATTTAGGGACAGGCTACTATTTATAGACCATTGAGTTGCTCACGGTGGTTATTAAACCTTTAACCAAAAAAAGAAAAAAAAAGGAAATAATGCATGTATATGGTGTCGCTCGAAAGGAATACTTTGGGATTCGTGGAAGCAACCGGAAGGTTCGAGAACTTGCCCGACCCTTCGATCTAAACATATAAGAAGGAGGATTTTAAACGATGGAGTTAGTCTTATTTCTGCAGCGATTGAGAAGTTATTTCTCGATACGTCATACCGGGAGAGTAATTAAAAATGTATCAGTGAATATATTTTCAAATACATCGTCTAAGAATGTATCGGATTGCTTATATTTGTGTGTGGCAAATTAAATTGTTACTCCGGCTTAGGTTCTTGTGACTTTTTATCATAATGCTGCAGATAAATTTGTTTACTAAAGTTAATGTTTTGTGTTACATGCCTATGTCGTTGAATCCATGTATTGTGTTACTTCTTATAGAAAAAAAACTTGTAAAAAATGAAAGTGTTGTTTCAGACTTTATCTTTAAAAATGCCTAAGAAGTGATACATAGCAAGAAATACAAAACCATTAGTTGGTGTCATCCGTTAGTACTGTTCTTTTATTGGAGTTTAACGAACACCCTGATCAACACGGTAGGCTATATGCAGTCGCACGTCCCTAATTTAGGGACACTGGTTTCACGGAAGGGAGAGGACCAGCGCCCTAAGACAACAACACAACATCTATGCCTAACGGGATTCGAAACCGGACCCATCTCTGAAAAATAAACAGAAGCCATCGTTTGGATCACTGCGCCACCCGTGCGGTTTACTTAGTATTGTTAATTATGATGCTAGTACTGGGCCTAGTCTGAGTACGTCTACTTTTGCTAAATCTCAATCACAGAAAAAAATAAAAAATCTGTCAGTATGGCGATGGATATCTTCAGTATGAATTTACTCAAGCAAAGGGATAGGGTTTGGAGACAAAGCCCATATTTATTTTGTGTCGTAAAATTCTGGCTAATTAATCTCTGAAATCTACTGACCTTTGTCTCAATTTGGAGACAAACGCACAAACTACCGTATTATAAATCAATAGATTTCTTCCAGATAAAACCTACGGAGTTGAAAAAGGGGCAGAAAGCCACTAAACAATTCTTCACGTGTCAGTGCTCAGAAATTTGCAACCATAGCTTCACGTGACTTAGAAAAAACCGTTGCTAAAGTATAAAAGGTTCATACTATAAGCAAGAAAGAGAGTTTGCTTGCTTGTGTTTTTATATGCAAAATATAATTTGTTGAATCGACGACCAGAGGAATCAACACCATACCTCTTTCTAAAAGCACTGGAAAACGAAGAATACCTGATTTGTCTGATATAAAACATACTCTCCTTTTTAGAGTATGAACTTTCAACTTATTTGCATTGCAAATTGATGAAAGCACTGATATTAGAAACAAAGCTATACTGCTGGTCATTGTATGCTATGAACGGGAAGAAAACCGTATTGATGATTTTTTTTATATTTATGGTCTTTTACACACTACAGGAAATTGAATTTTTAAATATTCGAATGAGTTCTTTGTTGAGAACCAACCACATTTCATGTGAGGAATATGTAAGCCTGCCAACATATGATGATAGTGCAATGTAAGAGAAAATCAAGGAACTTTTAGCTCTAGTGGAGACCGTAGCACCTATAATGAAATGGCCCACTGTTGCATACCGAGAAGTTTTGCCGGCGAAAAAGATGCCAAACCCATTAAAAGAAGTACGTGAGGATGCAGTCGGGATTACTGATTTTACTAAATCACGACCTTTAAACTATAGGAACTTCTCAAGATTGTGTGAAAAATGGGAAGCCTCGCAGTTACTTTGCATACAGAAATGCGTTGGCTGTAAAAAAAAAATACTGAGGCGGTTCTTTGAAATACATGACGAAGTTCGACTTTCTGTTGCAGATGCAAAATTTTCGTGTGGTCAGTGGAAAATGTTTTCATGGTTGCATTTCATAGAATCCTTAACAGAGATGCTTTCTGTATATAAAAAATATCAGCACAGGTCTTTATAGTAATGATGTGAATAGTTTTTGACGTTGGAGAAAAAGATTGAGGTTGTGATTAATAAATTACGGTTTTAGGATTCACCTGTTGAAAGTAATAGCTTAACTGGCATTCCAATAATGGAAACATTTCTGGAGTCCACTGAAGAAACATTTCTACCAGAATTTGAAACACGACGTCACTGTAAAACGACCATATCGATTGTGGTTATATACAACTAAGAACTCTTATCTGCGGATGAACAAATTCCACTTTTTGAAATGATTTGTGATGGCTCATTGAAAGCATTTCTCGAAGAATCAAACTGGAACAGTTCTGGGTAAAGGTTTTTTTCTGGCCTCTGAAGTTCAGTGAAAGTGCTTTGAAACACCTATTTCCATTTTGTTCTACATATCTCTGTGAACAATAATTTTTGTATTTTGTTAAAAGAATAGCAAGCATAGAAATAAATAGGCTCGATATTAATGTAGATTCGAGACTAAAAGCAAGAAAAACTGGACCGGATGTGGAAAAGTTTGCCCGTGACAGAAAGGTCCTTTTTAGTGGTTGCTGGACATGTCATATTTTGCACACTTGTAATAGAAATTAGTAAATTCGTCATACTCGTATATTTTCTTCCTAAGTAAATCACTATCAATTTTGCATATGGTGAAATCATAAATTGTATGATCTGTTTCTATTATACCTAAATTAACTCACTTATGAAAGGGCTGCACTACAGTTTCTCCAGAAAACCCTTTCTCATTGGTAACTACCACACAGATATCAAAATTTTCAAAATTAAGTGTCCATGGCTTGGTTTTGAAAACATAGTGTCCGCAGTCTCGAACGATTTGAAAACCACAGATTTAGGTATCGTATCCACTATGTCCTTTATGATTACACAACGCATGGAACATTAAACCCCACCTATGATTCCCTAAAATTTATCGAATCCGTTACATATCCTGCAATTATAACAAAATATTCAAAGGTGTATGGAAATGCGTCAGATGAGAAATATTAAGTACCGTTTTACCGGCAAAATGTGTGCTGAATGTTTCATCTGTATGTCGTGATATTGTTGTTTGTGATGTTGATGTTTTAATTACGACTAGTCAAAAATGAATAGAAAAGAATACGAATAGCAATCCTAATTTCAAAGGATATTCTACAGGGATATGATAACCGGGTTATCTCTAATAACACTTTATGAAACAGCAGGCGTTCAACCACCCTTAAAGGAACGGCAATCTATCATCAAACGCTCTACAAATACTGATAAAATATTTATATGTATCTTATTATTCATATATTGAACTGCATTTCTAAAGGTATAGTTTTTGGTCCAGTACATCACCATAACATATTCATAATTAAGACAAAACATTCAATAAAATAAAAATAAAACATCAAGAACATGAAACATTTTTTTTTACAAAAGAAAACTTGGTAAGACGTAAGTTTCATCCCATTTCTCTATAATTTCTTTTCCCAAACGTATTCCTCTTAAAGGAGAAATATTTTTTCATTTTTCAGTAAGTATTTTTTTCTACATATTAAATTGCGCCTCAATTTCCTTAGCCTATAGAGCCATTCTCATAAGTGTATGAAATGGGAGTGCTGCTGAAATGGCTGCGGTTCGAAGTCTCTGCATTTAATGTAATTTGTTGAAACTAATGAAATGGCATTTAAAGTATTAGTGACTGATTTAATTTAGTTACATTACGCACTTGCTGTCACAAGGAAATGTGTGTAAGCACACGTACAATTAGTACTTATTTCATTATCAATGAAAACGCAAACCCTTAGGTTAGTTTCAGGTACACCAGAATAAAAAGAAACTTACTTGAGGAAACCAGATAAATCCTAACTCCCGTTGACCCGTGGAATTACTTTGCATAAATGGATCTACCACGTGCATGGCCCGCCCTTTCAATGCTAAACAAGAAGTCGCCTTATCATATGCATACCACGAGACATCCTGTTGATGTAATTTTGAGTGAATATTGTTAATTTTATTTTATTTTATTAATGTCTTATTCTATTTATGATTTACAGTTGTAAAAGCCTCCCTTTGGCGAGAAAAGCTAGATAAACATTGTATGAACACACGTGTATAAGGTACACGAATTATTTCCCCTTAATATCTCATGCCCCCTTCACAGTTGCAAGAATTAACTGGTATACGCAATTTTATTAGGTTACTGAAGAATTGACATCAGTTCGTCAAATGAGAGCTACATATAGGTAACACATTCTGAGAGTGTTAAGAGAATGGCCGGTGTGTTTACTGAAAATAAATGTTATCGCTGCGAAAGCATTTCGTCACAAAGTTTCATTCCGGATGCATTTCTACGTGCGATATGTAATTTTTTTTATTGGAGGTTAAACGACCACCGAGAACAATTCAAAGGGCTATAAGCAGTTGCCCTTCCCTAACTGAGGGCCACTGGTTCAAGGGAAGGGAGAGAGCCAGGGATGTCACTGATATCCAACCCTAGCCCCTTTCGGATGAATCATGAGCACCTACCACTAAAACTGCTGTGCCACCGCTGCGGCTTGTTATCTAATAAGGTAAAAAAAAAGTTTTAAGCTTTGGTAATATATCCTGAAAATAAATAATATATAAAAAAAAAGCAACTAAAGAACAATATGCAACATTTTATTGGTCACTACATTTAGGGGAGAATATCTCCAGCAGCATGAAATAAGGCTACATTGTTGCACTTGTCAACTTTCTCCATAGTTTTCGTTAAACCCAAATACTACAGTGAAACTTCATTCTTGGCAGATAGCTATGTGGCGAGAAAAAAATTATCGCATACGTTAATAGCAGAAGATCATATTCGGGGTCTAAACTAATATATTTTACATATATATCATGCGTAGAATATTCACGAATTCGGGAAAATAACATACTTTTGGAAATATCCACTATGCTACAAGAATGTGCCGTAACGAAATTAATAATATAATTTAGAAGTAATATCACACAGCCAAACAATCATTTCATGGAATCGTCGCCTAAAAACCAAAGAGCCTGTTATTCTATCTTGCACCTGTAAAAAATTTAAGATCATTCCTTACATTTCACCCGTGTTTCCTTTTATATGGATCGATACCATTTTAACAATGTTTTTCGAATTTGGCTCATTTTGACTAACACTAAAATTGGACTACATAGATTTTTAAAAGCACTACTTAAAATACTTATTTAATTTTATGCTTAAGAGATTCATTTAATAACTCGCGTACACTGCTTCACAATGAAAATGCCACACCACGAAAACGTGAACGAAGCGCCATTCAAATCGCAGGGTGGGTGCACACGTACACGTCATGAAAATGATTACATTTGCAGGCCAATCGCACAAAAGCTGGATATCAGCTGCCAGCCAGCCCATCTGGCCTTCAGACGAGACGTCTTCACGGCCGCGTGAAGTGAGTGATTCTGCTGTAAACGTGTTTGGAGATCGAACAAAGGGTGCCAATGCTGTCAAGACGGCGTCGTACGCCGATTTGTCAAACGGATGAGTTCACGACAGATGTCATCGTAGGCTTTCGTACCGCCGGATGGTCCTTGCGTCGTATTTTAGAAGAAACGCAATGTGTTGCCACAACCGCCGGTCGCATTTAGAGATAGTGTCCCGGGAAGAATCTGTGTAACGTCATAGAGGGACCGGAGTACGGAGATAGGCGTCCAGCGCACCGATCGTCGCTTCCGACGTCATGCCGTAGCGGACACAAATGCCACAAAAAGCGACATTTTGGGGAGTGTACGGGAAGCTTAGATGATCCGATATCGACGCGGCCAGGTTCCCGCTGATTGGCTACGTCTGGTTTGCTCTCCAGCTGATCGTTGTCAAGGTAACCGTTAACAGCGAGCCATCGTCGTCACCGCTTGGCGTGGTGTCACTCTAGAGATGAGTGGGTGTCGCATGGAACAGTATGGTGTTCAGGGACGAAACGCGGTTCTGTATTACCACGGGCGATCGCCATTTGAGAGTCTGGAGCCAAGGAGCGGATCTCTCGGCCATTTGTACGCCACACGACCCAGCAACGTGGAATCACGGTGTGGGCTGCTATCGGCGCCAACAGCTGCTCAGCGATGATACGCATTACGGGCACATTAACGGCACGCTGCTATGTTGACGAGGTGCTGGAGGCTGTGGCACTATTGTATCGGCAGGGAATCCCAAACGCCGTTTTCTGCAGGGTAACGGCCGGCAGCATGTCTCTCGGATCAGCCTGAAAGCTTTAGACAGGGTGCGGATGCTTCCGTGGCAGCATGATCCCCGAACTCTCGCTCTGTGAGCCTTTGTGGGACACCATTGTTTGTCTGTTAAGTAGCCTCCCATCCCAGCAAAATGAAGATGAACTGTGGACTCGTCTAAACACCACAGGTCCCACGATATCCCAGGACTCCATTCGAGCTTTTATTTCTTCGGTGCCACGCCGGTTTTAACGCTGAATCGCCTGAAATGCGGCCACACTCCTTATTGATCACCCTGTATGTTTGGCCACCGATGCCTTGTATGTATGTGATAATTAAATCATTTGTTAAACACCTACTTGGCTATCTGTGTGTGCAGTTTGGTCTGTCTTAAAGCATTCCTTCAAGTTGTGGTATTTTTTCTGCCAGGCAGTCTATACACCGTATTAAAAAAGAAAACCGACAAAGCTGGGAAAACAATTATAGAATCTGATTTCTTTTAAACCAAAAATAATAAAAAAAGGAAGAAAGGAAAACCAAATGCATCAGTACGGGAATTCTAGATTTGCGTAAAACGCATACACTTATGTTCAGATGGAAAAAAAAAAGAAAAGAAACCGAAGATGTAAAAGGAGTCGCCGCTCTACGATATTTATTTGTAAAGGATATCCAGATCCTGCAATATCGCAGAGGTGCTTAGCATCTCAGCGTCATAGGTGCATTTGTACCGCACGTAGAGAAATCAAATCGAGAAGCGTCACAGACCCTAAATCTGCAGTTTTTCTGTTAACCGCACTCTCTTGGCTCGGAGGATATGTCACTGCTTGTACAGCAGTAGTGTAAGGCTGCCCTGTTGTCGTGTCAAAACGGTCGAATAATTATATAAGCGTGTTCGACAAAGTCGCATTACGGTATGAGAGATTGCAATGCTTCTTTTCAGGTGATTACTAGTCATCGAGGGCGGAGTGTGTCCGTCGTAGTAACAATGCGCAAATTATGATAGCCGCATATCAGCCCAACGACGACATGGGGATACGCGTCGGGAAGAGTGTACTTCCATTAAGAGTAACGCACCAACAGGAGATAATATGGACTGGTGCGCTATCGGGTTCAGGAGCAGTCCATATCTCGCGGGAGTCCGTATCACCGTGACGAGTACAAGTTACGTCAATGAAATTCTACTGCCGGTCACACTTCAGTACCTGCAGGACTTTTTCCAAGGTCATATTACAGCAGGTAGATGTCGAACCGTATGTTGCAGCGGCAACACCTGCTAAATTCAGGGATAAGAATGTTCATCTTCTGCCGTGGGGCTCTGGACAGTCGGAATTACAGCTCATATAAATTCTATTGGACATAGTTAAACGACAAGTGCAGCGCTACGATCGTTCTACAGCAACTCCTGATGAGTTTGGACGCGGAACAATACAAACTAGATGGCAATTTCACAGGATAGCATTCGCACATTATTTGATTCGATGCATCATCGAGTACAGCAGGTGATACAAGACAGAGGTGGCCATATCGATTATTAGATACATCGATTATTAAATACTTCGAAGTACCTGCAATTGTTCATATGGCACCGACATGCTAGAAGTTGGATCTCTGTTGCTTAATGAGCATATTCTGTAGGAACCAAAAGTTGTGAAGGTGGACTTTGTATCTTATGCTAAAGATAAATCAAAATTTCAAATAGCTGAGACTATGAAACAAATGCACAATACATTATAGGATAACAATCACGGTTCGTTATACAGGTGTGTCCATGCAATATCCTTTGAGCTTTCGTTCGCCAAAGGGAGGCTTTTTCAAATCACTAAAACAAAGTTTCCCAACCAGTGTGCCGGGAAATTTCGACATATGAATGTAAACCTGCTAATGCATGGACGCCAAGGTTATACTACCATTACCTCGATAAACAAAATGTAAGGTTTTTAGAAGAAACTTAGTTCAAAGTACTCTATTTCAAAAGAAGATCTAACGAACTTCCGTACACGTAACATAGTGGTTTCAGAAAATGAAGCTGAATAATTGAAACAATTAATTGCCAGGCATATATGAACCTGGAAGTAAATTTTAATATCTATTCTGAATGGCTGTCAAAAACAAACCCAGATGTAATTATGTCGCTTTTTGACTTTGCCGACAAAATAATATGGATCTGACGGCAGCAAAAGGAGACGAACTAAGTGATATGTGCTGTTATTCTACATTGAGAGTTAAATCAATTAATCGTCTGCATTCTTTCTGCCTAAGCATGAGAGAACATTACCCGTCTACACTCACGGACAATGAAATTTGCGCACTTAGAAGAAAACATGCTATAACCACAAAACTGTGCAAACAGCTAGAGTGTGTGCTGGTATGCAAATGATCTACGTTTCGTGCGATTTCGCATGACGACACACCTTCTGGTGGCGCTGCAAACACGAACAGGCAACCTTATAAACCGGCGTGTAGTCGATGACCCGTGAAAGCTAAAGGCACCGGCCGACGCAAGCAAGTGTACAGAGTGTCAAGAATGCCGGGAGGATGCCAGTGACGTCGATTTACGCAATTTATGGACTTTGAGAGAGGCCTGAACATCGCATTGAAAACTGCAGGGGGTCGGCGCGCCGTGTAACCCGCCATGTGGATCGTTCTGAACATATCGTACGATTGTGTTGGGGGCAGTGGACACGTGACGGCACAGCTACACGGCCGAGCGGCTGCGGACAGACCAGAAGTACCACCGGAGAGAATCGACGGATCGCACGCCAGGAACGAAGGGATCCCACGGGGACTCAGTCCACTGTACACGCAGATGTAGTGGCTCCTATGTAACCACGAACCATTTAGCGACTTCTCGCCGTAGCGAGTCTGTGATCCCGGCGCCCCTTACATGTGATATCGTTAACGCCAGAACAGCGCCGGCTCCGTTTGCAGTGCTGCCAGGCCAGAACGACAAGGAACGCCACAGATTGGCTACGTGTGGTGTTTAGCGATGAGTGCGCTTCGTTTTAGGGAGACATGATCATCGTGCCCGATTTTTCAGGTCCCCGGGTCAACGGCACAGTTCCAAACTCGCTATCGAGTGCCAGACCTCCCTGTTGCAGAATTAGGGTCTGGGGAGCCACTCCTTACGTAGCCAATCATCTGAAGTAGTGGTACGTGGATCATTGACGAGACAATGATATGTGGATGAGGTCCTTCGGCCTCATGAGCTCCTATTCCTGGCTAGTATTCCAGGTGTGCTACATTAGCAATTTAACTCCTGCCCGCACACAGCTCTGGTTGCCCAGGACTGCCTACGTCATGCCCGGACACTTCCATGACCTGCGCTCTCCTCAGACATGTCCCTTATCAAGCATGTGTGGGACCAGTTAAAACGCCAGTTGCTTCAGTGCCGCACTCTGCGGGATGTGAAGCACACCGTCGAACAAGTGTGTGCCAGTCTACCGCAGGACAACATCAGGCGTCTATCGCCTCAATACTGAACCCTTTTGGCAGCATGTATCGGCGCACGAGACTGGGCGACGCGCTATTGAAAATGACCGGACTTCAAGATCTTTTCTAACTGTTCTGTAGCTCTGTTTTTGCCATCATGTGCACCGTTTATTTGTATCATTATGTCCGTACAATTTCAGTTCAATTCGATGCTTCCTTCTTGGTGCGCAAATTTCATTATCTGTGAGTGTATATCAAAAATATATGTTGCATTGTTGGTTTCTTTCGCAACATCGTACTTGTGTGAGCAGGCATCTTTGGCATTGAACACTATAAAATCAAGTTGAAGGGTTCGTCTGTCTGACGCTCAAACCGGTCTACGAGTTGCATGCTTAAACATTTGACCCAGGATTGACATGATTTACAACCTACATCAATTCCAAGTGTCGCATTGAGGGAACTAACTTTGTTTAAAAATAAAGCACTTAAATATTCTGTTGTTTGGTAATTTGTAATAGGTTTTGCAATATAACAACTTCAGCTTCTGTTACTGTATCTGGACATTAATAATTTTATTTCAAACTTGAATTTAATAGTTACCTTTGGAAATTACAGATCGTCGTTGCGAATTATTGGTGTGATATAAAATCCTTTAAACAAGTGTGCCGCGAAAATGTTTTGTAGTTTATGTGTTCCGTGATGTTTAAAATGTTGGGAACCCTGCACTAGTATGTCATCAAACAAATTAAACTGTAAAACGTAAACAGAATAAAAGGTTAATGAAATCTAATCAAATATATAGTGGACACGCAAAATTAGCTCAACATAATTTGTGGAATACACATGGTAAAGCAACTTTTTGTTTAGCTTTAAATGGGCAGTCCATGCACCTGGTAGATCCATCAATACAAAGTCATGGTACGCGTTACGGCGAGATAGGATTTCTGTAGTCTCCTAAGTAATGTTCCTTTTATTGGGGTTTGACCGAAACTAACCTAAAATTTCGGTTTTCATTTGAACGAGTAGCACGTAATGTAACTAAAAAAAGTGCGTAATGTAACTAAAAAAAGTCAGTCACTCTTCATCGGAAAACTATTTCATGAGTTTCAGCAAATTACATCGCGCGCATTTACTTTGAACCTAACCCATTTTAGCAGCACTCGCTCTTCATACCCTAACAGAAACACTCTTCAACCTCAGGAAATAAAGCAGAATCTCAATATGTGTGACAAATCCTTACAGACAAATGAAAATAAATGTCGCTCCAATTCAGAGGATAATGTTTGATAAAATAAAATTTATATAAAGAGAAATCACACGAAATATACGGTCTTACCAAATTATCTTAGAAAACTAAAAACAAGATCAAGAACATGAAATAGTTTTTTAAGAAAAGTATTTCATGCTCTTGATATTTTGTTTTAATTTTATTGCGTCTTCAGACTTACTTGTGATTATGTCATAAAGTTCTGAATTCGAAGAAAATTGAACTTTATAGATGCAGTTAAATATTGGAATAATTATAGTGATATATGATTTTACCGAATTAAAATACCTACTTTAGGTAATTGTTTCAGTTTTTTAAGGGCGCTTGAAGCCCGATGTTCTGATAAATATTATTACTAGTAATACGGTTATCATCTCTCTGTACTTGTGCAAACATTCTTTAAAACAAAGATTGCTATTCGCATTCATTCTTGGAAAATGGCAAAGTAAACATCAGCGTCATAAATAACACTATTAAGAATTATTGATGAAAACTACATCACACATTTTAATGGTAACGCAGTAGTTCATATTTCTCATCTGACACATTAGTTAGAAATTCAGAATAATTATATGAAAATTGTCATTATCGCTCATAAATTTCTGCTGAAGTCTTCTTAATTTGTTTCCCTTCAAATTATAAGAAACGAGAAAGCCATTCTCTATTGATGAGCAGTTGACAAAACCAACCACCGTAGAGGTCAAAAGCGAACGTATGGGACATCAAGCTGCTGAGAAACCGAAGGCTTTGTCGGCCAACAATATTCATCGAAGAATTGCTGCCATAGCCACCGATATTTAAAAAGCAAGTGACAGAAGAGTTGACCAAATCGAGATCTTTTGTGATTCAAATTGACGAGTCAACTTAAGTCAGCGGCCATGCCATCATCCTCTTCTGCATGAGATATTTCGAATACAACGACATAAGGAAGAAGTTCGGTGCTGCATTGATTTACCTGTTTGGGAAGGGACAGAGATAGGGACGTAAGACCAACACAACATCAATGCTTCGCCAGGGTTCGACCTCGTACCCATCTCGGACGAATAATTAGAATCCATCGCTTAGACCACTGCGCCACCGGGGCTACCAAGTTTTTTTCAATGAATCAACTGCGCGTCAATTTGCATCACGTAATGCACATATTCGATGACCAAAAGGCAAAAATTTTATACACCGCTAGCACCGTGAGACATCCACGTAGTCAGAAGGTACGGCGTGCTATGTCAGTATCCGGTACTGCTTTATCTTTTTTGCCCACAAGCTTTACCCTGATTGGTCCTTTTTATGTGGAAATGTTGCGTGAGTAGATTTTTACTCATATGAGGGTGCACAGTTGCACGACCTTTATGAACGATGGTGCTCCATGTCACACATGAAAGACAGTAAAAGACTACATACAGAGGAAAAACATAACTGTGGTTGACTGGCCAGGTAATAGTCCCGACCTTAATCCGATCGAAAATCGGTGGACCATTTTTAAATACAATGTAGCAGAAAAACAGCCAACAAATTCCCAAGCTCTGATTGATACGATATTGTACGTGTTTTGAAAAACCTTTCAAGTGACTACTGCTAATCCCTCATTGAGAGTATTGCACATCGTGTTCTGTACGTTAAAAAATACCAAGGAGGCCACACAAGGTACTGAATTTTTTTTTTTTTTTTTTTGTGTTCTAAAGAATGTAAGTATTTATGTGTGGTGTCATTTTTTCAAATCTCTGACTAGTAATTAATTGTATGTTTAAAAAACTCAATTTTCAAGTAAGTGAAAGGAAATCTTAAAGTTTTGCAAATGACTATACTTTGTAAAGAATGCGCAACGAAATCACTGATGCTCAAAATCATGTCTTTCTTTTGTGTCTGGCCTTGATTAAATATTGTGTTTATTTAGGTATTTTATTGTTTAAGATTTGCACTTCGGTTTCATGTGCAGTTTAAGGCATTCTGCATGGAGGAGATATGTGATGCTTTTTGAGCTCAGCCGTATGTTCGAAAAATAATGAGCACTTTTAGTGCAGTCAATCGCCCTTCATGCGAAACGATAAAATTCGAAGATTCAAAGTACTTACGATCTTGTGAAATGAAAAGCTCAATATATCTAAAAATGAAATATATTTCTCTAGGAGCAGCAACCCTCCCTTAGGGACTATCATCGATGCAAGTGGAATGATACCTGCATTGAAGACCGCATTACACACAGTGTGGTTGGCCACACCTCACAACAGCTTCCGGCATTTTTTGAATCAATGCTACGTAGGATAGCTGGAATACTGAGAACCAAAAGAGGACTTACGAAGTATTAAGTAGCTGGTCATAAATTAAGGAGCCTTCAGTGTACGTGTCAACTTGGAATTTCAAAAGAATGTAGCAGTATTAAATTACCATCTTACATTTACAGGCATATTTTCACATGCATATTAACTATCATTCGTCCGAGTTCGACCGGAGATTTGACTAAAAATTGATATTTTCATTCTAGATTTTAGTCGTACAGATATTAGGGTACATATGATGCAAATAAAAATATGAACTTACGACCTCTATTCCCAATTTGCACGTTTCTAAAAATTAAAAATTATAGGTAAATTCCTAAATAAACGTTATTCGGCAAAGCAAGGATTTTGCAAAACGGTTTTGTTTGTAGTAGAGATGTCAAGCAAAATGTGACTTACCCTCACGTATCACGGCGTACAAAGTGTTAACTGTTATGTGAATAAAATGTGCGCAAAATGTTTTCCTTTGTGAATGATATCTGAGATAAAAAGAACATTTTTCAATGAAGCTTTCAGGAAAGCAAATATTGCGGAAATACATCGGAAAGTGAAATATCCCATTACAACTTCACTACAGAAATACCATAAGTAACTATACTTGCCGCAGTGAACTAAGTCAATTACAGTAAAATCTCGATAATCCGATTTCCGGTAAACCGAGTTCCGCTTAATCCGAGGTCATTCGCGATGATACATAAAAGAAAAGTGTGCATCATAAAAAAATCTAATAAAGAATTCCGTGCGATTAGCACAAAAAGCGTTGAAACAGAGTAAACAAATTCCCTTTTCATGCAATTTAGAAGCAAATGCCAGGGACTTTAGAAAGATGGACAAGGGATAATACATGCAACCTTGTCGGTGTGAAACCCTGGAAAGCCGTTCAAGCTAGAGACCGTTCTAAAAACAAAAAATGAAATAAATTTTTATGCCAACTAGGACGTCGAAAGGGAAAGAGATGGCCTTCAAAGAAAGCTGAAAGTAGAACAAAACCGGTGTTGTTTTAACGTCTCGGCACGCAGGTGCCTTTCTGTCGGCGGCTGTCTGTTCGGCACACAGGTGTGTTGTGTGGCCTACTGAATGAATGATTCATGCGTCAATGTGTTCTGATAACTTGATGCAAGAAGACGACAAAATCTAAAACTGATATGAGTGAAGAAAGAAAACACTTTTACTGTTACTCTGAATATGAAGATCGACGGCTTGAAAGAATAGATGCGGGAGAGAGTAAAGAATGTGGCGAAGGATTTAGGCGTCGACGAAATGATAGTGGGGGATTGAAAAGGAACAGATCAAAAATTGAGAAGTGGGGCATCGAGAAGTTTTCCACTGAAGAGCGGGACAAAAAAGGAAACGTTCGCAAAAATGTGAATACAGAAAGGACCAGTGAGGCATTTTTCCTGGGACTTTCCCAGCAGCGACTGAAAGGGAGCCCGAGATCAGGTCCAATGCTCCATGAAAATGCATTGCACTTTTGCAGAGAACTAAATGAAGCCAACAATTTCTCTGCTAGTGTCGGGTGGTTAGACCTATGGAAAAAAGAAGGTTCGGAGTTCGACAGCTAACCATCTGTGGTGAGACACTTTCTACGGATTTTGAAGCAACAAATGTCTCTCACACAAAACTCAAAGACTTGATGCTGACTGTAAATTATACCACTGAACATTGTACAACTGTGACGAAACGGGACTTAACTTTAAAACACTCCCTAGCAGAATTTTAGTGTCTCAATCTGAAGCATCAGCGTCCGTTATCAAACAAAGCAAGGAGAGAATAACAGTTATGGCTTGTTCCAATGTGTTAGGGATCTCATGAATTGTCCTTAGTTTTGATAGGGTAATTTAAAAAGCCACGGACGTTTGAAAAAGTCGCAATTTTGGCTCTGCCAGTATCGTACAAAACCAGAGAAAAGCGTGGATGGGCAGGGAGATATTCGAACAGTGGTTTCTAGAAACATTTGCGCGTGAAACTGAAAAATATTTAAAGGAAAACAATGTACCTCGAGAAGCGATACCTCTAATTGATAACTATAAAATCACATCCCGATATAGAAGATTTAGGTTTGTCTACTAGGGAGACAAATCCAAATCTTTTCCCTCCCAGAGTTACCAGTCTCATCCAGCCAATGGACCAAGGGGTGATTAATAACCTCAAACAGAAGTACGGGAAGCAATTACCGGCACATATTATGGAGGAATCCGATGAAGACCCCTTGAAAGTTCGTTTACAACAAATTTCGATCAAGGAGGTGATTTAATGGCTTGAGGAATCATGGGTGAAAATCAAATTTCAGATGCTTGCGAAATGTTTACGTAATCTGCCCAAAAATGAAGAAAAAAATGATCACTTGGATGATGAAGGAAACACTGAAAAAGACGATCTCACAATCCTAATTTCACAGATACCCGTATGAGGTTATGCACCAGAAAACTGCGTAACCGACTGGCTTTCTTGCGATGACTAGGAAGAAGTAACAGATAAAGCAATTATTCACACTAATGAATGGGATTCCGAATCGGATGAAGAGAGAACAGACTGTGAACAAGACAAAAAAAATTTCTTATGCAGAAGTACGGAGGCTGTAGAGACTGCGTTTAAATACGTAGAGCAGTAACTGGAATAATCGCCAGCTGATGTTATTTTTCTGTAAAGATAAAGAGATAGCGCTGTAGAAAAATCATGCTGCGCTAAAAAGCAGAAGGCAATAGATGATCTTCTTTCTTCGTTAATATGATATAAGTTATACTCTTTGTTTAAATAATTTTTGCTTAAAAACCTTTTCTACTAGTTTTAGGTTCATATTTAATCACCTTCGTCCAGAATCGTGTTCCTGTTTTTAATTTTCGCGTAATCCTTGTTTTCAGTAATCCGAATTAGTTCCGGTCTTTATTATATCGGATTCTGAAGACTCTACTATATACAGAAAATCTGTTTCCTTAAGAAAATATTGTAATTGTAAGAAAATACTATACATGTTGTTACCATTTCAATGATACTGTACTGAAGTGGTAAAAACGTGTTAAAAAATTAGGGGAAATTTACACGTTGTAATATTTAGAACAGGTTTTACCAAATTTCCATCGACATATAAATCAGTTTCGCAATCACTAAAGTGAAAAACCAAACTTAAAGGAATTAAGGCGGTTTTTCATTTTTTTCTTAATAAACAAATGTAACCACATTTTCGAAAAAAATTTGATATAGAGACGGACATTTCAAATTCGAAATATCAAAATAATACAAGAGGTTATCAAAACATTAATAGGAGAAATGACAAAGAAAACCAGGAAACAAACATATATCATGCTCGTATAATCCATGACTAAACTGCTAACGAATGTGCATCGTGTCTGTGTAAGAGTCATTGCATGAGCACAGAATTCCAGCTCGACTCCTTCTCTATCTTTTACGGCTTGTTTAATCATTTGTTTTGTAATATTACTGAGAAAAGTAATGTTTTGCTAAGTTATTAACCTCTATCATGAATAGTTTTACTTCATTTTACCGATTCGGAAATGGCTTTGTTGTTCTGTGAAAACCAAATTGTGACTTTGTTTAATATCGTTAATTACGCAATTAGTTCAATGCATTTGATTTTCCCAAGCACAAAACGTGATAAATATCTGAATTATATGAATGGGATAAAACATGAGAAAACGATAACGCACATCAATTCGTTGTTTCCCAGGTTGCATTATAAAATCTGAAAATACGTCATTTTTTTAGCGCTGCATTATACGTAATTATAATATCTGAATGAATTTATTTTCCCATGCGCAAATGCTATTATCATAAATGTACTATATTATGTGCAGTAATATACTGCGGTAAAAATTTATATATACTATTAATTACTTTATTAGGGTTGTCTATTGTTTACGTCCTGAAATATTTCTGAAAGCAGCATCAGCTGTACCCGATAAACCTATCACAATGGTAATTTATAAATATGGTGCATAAAAGTGGGCACACCTAACTAATGAGTAATACAGACATTTGACGTGAACCAGGAACATCAAACTGAGGTCATCGCTCTTTCCACGTTTAGAAGTGAGTCACGGAAAAATTATCATTGAACGTCATCGGGAATAGTACCCAGGATCTTCCAGTTACGCCCAGAATATGCTTCCGCTGTACCACAGCGGCCTCGAATTCCTCCAGACTGACACACACTAACTGCCAAGCAAATTGGCAGGTAGCTTCTTGGAGCCCCGTGCAATGCTAGGGATTCACCAGAGACTCACTTATAAACGTGGAAAGAGCGATGACCTCGGTTTGATGTTTATGATCCACGTCAAATATCTGTATTAATAATTCATTTGCCTTCTAATTGTTTTTTAAGTTGCTGCTTACCAACTCTGGTGAATCCCCAGTATTGTGCTGGGCTCCAAGAAGCAACCTGCCAATTTGCTTGGAAGTTAGTGTATGTGAGTCAGAAGGAATTCGAGGCCGCTATGGTGCAGTGTTAGCATATCCGGCGCGTAACTGGAATACCCTGGATTCGATTCCCGGTGGCAACCAATGAGAATTTTTCCGTGACTCACTTATAAACGTGGAAAGAGCGATGACCTCGGTTTGATGTTTATGGTCCACGTCAAATATCTGTATTAATAATTCATTTGCCTTCTAATTGTTTGTCAAGTTGCTGCTTACCAACTCTGGTGAATCCCCAGTATTGTGCTGGGCTCCAAGAAGCAACCTGCCAATTTGCTTGGAAGTTAGTGTATGTGAGTCAGAAGGAATTCGAGGCCGCTATGGTGCAGTGTTAACATATCCGGCGGGTAACTGGAATACCCTGGATTCGGTGGCGACCAATGAAAATTTTTCCGTGACTCACTTATAAACGTGGAAAGAGCGTTTACCTCTGTTTGATGTAACTAGTAAGTGACATAATTTGCGTCTATAAGAAAAATATTTATTAAATTGCTAAGCATTTTCTACTGCAATATTTCTTCTGTGGATGGTACATGTCGGATTTGCGATTTAGAAACACCATAGAGAACATGCTATACAGCAGTCAGACATGTGCCAACGACACTTACGAATTCAACTGTTATTTTCGGAGACAGCTCATTGAGAAGAAGTAAGAATCGTACGTAGAGTTAAGAGAGTCAATATTCGAAATAAACCTGAGTTAGGTTGCCTTAAAAGATACTTGATAGTCAGACACTTTGTCACGTTACGGGTAAATAGAGAAATGCATTCATTAGGCGTTGAATAAAATCTAAAGGCCTCAAGATACTTTTGCTTTAGCACCTCTTCTTCGGTTCACCGTCTTCGTGTGTACTTGCATAGCCTTGGATGCACGTTCCTTGGCTATTGTTTGAAGCAAGATTAAAGAGCGAGCAACGGAAGTAGCTTCGCTTCTACGTGTAACCGCTGCTGCGTTATTTTTGAAGTTGAATTTGATGACATTGCTGCAGTTATGCAGTTTGAGGAATATAGGATATGCTGAGTGTAACCGCACTTCATGCTGAACTGGACTGGGCTGACTGCTTCTTGCTGAAATTCTGTTCTCATCCGTCTGCAAATAAGTGCGTCTGCCGAGGAGAAGTGTACGGGCCAATATAACTGCTTCGTGCAGAACAGGACTGGGCTGACTGCTTCTTCCTGAAATTTTGTTCTCATCCGTATACAAATAAGTGCGTCTGCCGAGGAGAGCTCTTTGGACCAAGATAACTGCTTCGTGCCGAACAGTACTGGGATAACTGCTTCTTACTGAAATTCTGTTCTCTTCCGTCTGCAAATAAGTGCTTCTGCCGAGGAGAGGTGTACCGACCAAGATAACTGCTTCTGGCCGAATTGGACTGGGCTAACTGCTTCATTCTGCACTTCCGTTTTCATCCGCCTGCCGTTAAGTGCGTCAGGCGTGGAGAGGTGTATGGGCCAAGTTAATTGCTTTGTGCCTCTTCTATTGTGTGTAAAGACCTCTGAAGGTAAATGTTGCTCTCTTACTCAAACCTAATGTTCTCTGGAATTAAAGAGTTATTATCTAAAACTTTGTGTTTGTTAAAGTTGTAGTGCACTGCCGGTATCTTATTTTAGCATGACAACGTAGTTTAAGTCAGTCTTTCCTGTGGGGTTTTAGGAGGGGGCGGGTAAAGGAGCTAGCCAGGTTGAACTATTGCAACATACAAGCATCTCAAAAACAAAAAAATATTTTGGGATATGCAAAATGAAATATATTCATGGAACGGGACGTGATACATAAACGACAACATGACCAGATATTGCTCTTTCTATGTGATGAAATTTTTTGACTCTGTTTAGGGAAAACACCAGTTGGAAAGTAATATGTGACGTGACAGGAGAGTTTCCTGCAGCAAGTTAGAATACAGGGCAACAGCGGTTTTGAGAAGAGAATTTCAGCTTATATAGCAAGATGCCCATATGTTTGAATGTCTATAACATTAGATGCCCCATTCGTTATCAACTCTTTTCATGCTCGTTTGTATTTGTTTTGTTTGGGGCTTTAAGACCACGGTGAGCGACTCGATGGGTTATGAGCAGTTGCCCATCCCTAATTTAGGACTACTGATTCCAGGAAAGTGGGAGAGCCATTGCCGCAAGTCAAACCAACTTCCATGCTTCACCAGCATTTGGACCCGGTCACATCTGAGACGAATGGTCAGAAACCTGAGCTTAGATCATCGCGGCCCTGAGGCGGTCGTTCTCAATCCTTCTCGTCTGAAAACCGATAAATTGGTTTGCAAAGGATACAAGAAATTGTGCACACTTGAGAACTTGGTAAAATCCACTAGTTCGATGGTAAACATTTGCGCTTAATGCCTTCCTATGTGATGAAAGGATGTTATGAAAATTTTACTGATTTATCCATAAGAACTGCCTGCCGTTAGAAGTACAAGCTTGGGGAGGCAGCATAATTATTGCGGATCTGGTTTTCATGCAGCGAACCATATGCACCTCTGAAACAGCTTACGGATACCATGAGCAAGAGTTGTATAAAAAATATGTATCTGAGTACACAATCACCGAAACAGAAAACTTGCTGAAAACCCACAAAGCGCGAACCATACTAAAAATAGAGTAAAATTAAGAAACATTATTAAAACAATAAACAATTATTGGAATATTACAGATTTCAATGAGAACAAAATAAGTACATCATAATTTAATGTAAAGAAATATGTGTGAAATGGACATTTATGGCAAAATATCAAAATATTTGTCTACGAACCTCATAAAAACAAGAGACTATTTGGAGAATGTTTTTAAATAGAAAAAAAAAAACTTTCATCAATGAACTTTCAAACATTACAAACAGCATTATGAACAACTTAATTATGAATGGTATACCTACGAAATACATAAGTGAAAGGTTTTTATTTAACATAACTGGCAACTGTAAGAGGAACGTGGCAACAAAACATAATTTCTGTGCAAAAAAAAAACAACAACATTTGATGCAATTTCAGTCTTTTGAGGGCAGGCCTAAATAACAATCTAGGCGTCAGAAATGACTGTAAAAAATAAAAGAACTGAGAAGAGCTGTCCTAGTTAAAATAGTATTAAATATATTAATCTAAGTAAAACCTTGAGTATGTTCTCAAATTCCTATAAAAACATTATTATTTAATCGGCATATAAAAACTGTTTATAAAATCAGTTGATCATATGGATACCGAATACAGCGTACGGTGGAACGTCTACATTCTGCGACTTTACCATGAGCTATCAAAGCATCACTGCATACCAATTAGAATGAAACATATGCATGATGTTACATGATAGATGGGGTACACTCAAATGAAATGTGCGCTACGGTACATGGCTTGGTCGCGCAGTGGCTGCAGAAGCATTGGAATTACCTGAAAATGCCATAATGTTCTCCTCACTTCCACAGGTCCCCTTAGCTCAGCATGTCGCTTAAATGATTTGAGCATCTCGTTGGCTGGAAATAGACATCGGTTCGATCCCAGCTTGTTAGAAACGTTTGATTTGATTAATATCCTCCTTCGTTCGAATGGCTTCTTAAGCATTCCAAATCCGAATAGTGGCCTCTGTGCTTAATTATGAGGATTCTACTTATCTCCAACCGTAACTCTATCTCACCATAATATTGTATACTTCGAAGTCGTGTGACGTCAGTCCCTCCTGCCACTCATAACAGTTGCTATATCTACTCACTGCTTAATGTCTACAAAATTTCCTAAATTGAAATCAAAGATCCCAACCAAAGTTTTTTTCTTTCTCGTATTCAGATCAAAACTCTGCATCAGGAGAAAATATTGACTAAATTTTCCCTTTATGTGTCCATACTTTACGTAATTGCTGAGGCAATGTCCTGGCGCGGAAATGTAGCAACAGGATCGTAGAATTCCCTAAGCTGGTTGATATATTTAATTATTGTAAAGATAAATGACATCTAATTGAATCCATGTACAGTTGAATATGATCGGTTTTTAGGGTCAAATATTGAAAACACGCACGTTAATCAAATAATTTGCTGCTGCAATGGATATTCGATTCCCATTGTATTATTTGCAGTATTTTATTTAGAAAAAAAATTTATATGAATGAAAAATATTTGAATTTTAATAACGCAAAAATCTGTACACCAAATGGACATAAGTTAGTACAACTATACTAGCTATCCGAATTCAATTGCGTAGATAAATTCAAGATTTCCTTGCTTTCGCACATCAAACAGATGGCTAAGTCAAATAATGTGGACAGCAAACTGCCAGTTTGCTGTCTAGTACTTGCATTTTTTGTTTATATTTAAAGAAAGGAGATACAATAAGACCACAAGTTTTTGTTTTTTTTATTGGAGGTTCAATGACCACCGTGAGCAACTCAATGGGCTATAAGCAGTCGCCCGTACCTAATTTAGGGCCACTGGTTCCAGAGAAGAGAGAGCGAGGGCCGTAAGACAAACACAACATCCATGCCTCACCGGGATTCGGACCCGGACCCCTTTCGGGCAAATGACCAGAAGCCATCGCTTAGATCACTGTGTCAGCGGATCGGCAGACAACGAGTGTGTATGCGGCCCTTACAAATTGAAATCTTCTGATAACACACACATACACGCACACTGTCTTTCATCAAAACTATTTGTTTTCAAAAATATATTGGAGAAAAAATATTATTTACCAATAAAATGCTTCTCAAACTTAAATCGGATCTTTACGTTAAACATTTACAAAAAGTGGCTAAAAGCCAACTATTATTTAAAGTTTAAAAATTCCCCTTAAATTTTGCTTCAAAGCGTGCAGAAATGCAAACTGAAAATTCAGTATTCTGAAATGTGTTGTGGCTTAAACTACGGCTATTGAGACAAAGACGTGAAACTGCTTTTGTGGAAGCATACTAAAGTACGTGGATAAAAGTAATTAGACATCCTATTTAGGCGTAATGGTGTGTTGCTCCCACATCAGGCACATGGTCAAAAAGTTATAGAAACGGCAACGGTAGTACGTTCAAATCGATCTCTGGCAAAATACACTGGCGAAAAGTGAAAAAAAGCACACCGAGAAGGAGACGTCTGATACCTACGAAACTAATACAGCATAAAAACGGAATACAGAAGATAACGTGATCAAAACATTATGGTAAAATACAGCTGTATTTGCTGGTAAACTGAAAAATAACATTTCCATGTAACATGGTTAGTATCAGGTTGAACCGCCGTGAACTGTGTCACACTGTGCAGTTCTGGCATGGAGTCTGTCATACAGATAATGGATATAAGTTTGTAGTATTGAGTATCAAGCATCCTCAACCTGGACGCGTAAATCTGGGATGGTCGTGGCTGGCCGTGGAGACCGTATACGTCGTTGTTCCATAAAATCTCACACGTGCTCAATGGGTGACAAATCCGGTGAACGTGCAGACCATGAAAGTTGTCTCACACCCTGAAGTACATGTTGCGTTGCACGTGCCGTGTGTCGGCGTGCGTTATCTTGCTGGAAAACACCACGATAGACCGACCTTACAAATGGCAGAACAACGGGCTGAATCATGTTGTTGATGTAGGATGTGCTGTTTAACGTACCCGGTACAAACACTAGTTGTGTACGGGAGTGATAGCTGATCGCTCCCTACACAAGGAGACCAGGTGTGGGCCCTGTGTGTCGCTGGCGGATGCAAGAAGGGTGGAGACGCTCCCGTGTGCGTCTGCAAACACGCATACAGCCATCGGAGGCACCCAAGCAGAATCTGCTTTCATCGCTGAACACGGCAGATCGCCATTGCGTTCTCCAGTGCAGACGTTGGAGACACACCGCTGCCATTTCTGACGGTGGGCTGGAGTCAGAGGTACAAATGGAGAGGCACACGTGCAAGTAGTCCTGCATCCAGTAGACGGTCGCAGTTTGTTCGCACAGTCACCTCATGTGCAACGGTAGCTCGGATTTGCGTCGCAGTGGATGTTCAGCTTGACAACGCCGCTCTTCTTATACGTCGATCGGTCCGCTCATCTGTCCATCTGTGACTGACGGTTCCACGTCTTCTCGTGTGGGAATGATCCTCGGACCATCGGCGCCACCATCGTACCACCACCGATACTTCCCGTCCAATTCACTCCGCAATACGGCGATACGACCACCCGGCCTCGCGGAGTCCGACTAGATGATATCGCTCAAATTCCGATAACTGCTGAAATCGTACATGTCTTCCATGTCCAGCCGTTGTAGGTTTTTCAGGGTCTTTGCACGTGTCCGTATACCGACGACTGATTACATCCACTTCGCCGTACTCTTTAAATACCACTGACGATAATTTGCATATTATGCCGTGCTGTGGCGTAAGCACTCTGCGGTTGGTCCCGAAATTAACATAACACCTACGTAAACTCGACCTCATTAACATATGTAAATTTCATGATCGTCCGCCAATTTCTATATGGTGTTCTTTTTTCACTTTCTGCCAGTGTAACTAGCAAGAGAGAGTTCCTTTAGGGCGTTATAATAGGCTGCTCAGTGTAAGGTATTAGCATGATAAGCATCGATGATGTGTGACAGGTAGCTAATCAACAGTGCCCTTTGTCGTCAACAAGTGAAAGAAGACCAGACATTGCAGAAGTTCACGTTGGCCCGGAATATCCACGAAACTGCTACCTGGAGAAAGGTGAGTGCTGCAGAAGGAGATCCAGAAAACCGGATCCCGACAAATGCACGCCAAATCACATGGGTTCAAGAAAGCCTCTTGTTGTTTTGGTCTCCATAAAAATATTTTGAAGAGTGTCCCATGCACTGGGATATCATCGCCGAAAAGCTGCCCTTAAACGTCTCATCACAAAGACCAATAAAGCCACGCGGCTAGTATGGTGTCAACAGAACAAAAATTGGACATTAGAGAAATGGTTGCAAGTGTTTTGGATCGGTAAATCTTTAATAACATTATTCCTATCAGATGGTCGTGCTTCTAGAATTTTTATTATTCTGATCAAATGAATATGCTTCCTAAGTGTACAGTACCGACTGTGAAGCACGAAGGTTGTGCAGTGATTCTATGGTTCTATTTCAGCTGGTTCTGTGTACCCACCTATTGTTTTTCACGGTAACATGAACTCTGTGCTGTGTAGATATATCTGAGATCACTCATTTCTTCCAACGCTGCGGTAGTTGTACGGACACAACGATTGTTTCTTTCAACGCGATAATGCCAATTGTCATTTTTCCAGTGTTACAAAGGGATGGCATCAGGAAAATGTGGTCTAGCAGAGTAACGGGCCTGCTCAGAACCCGAAGCCAAATCCTACCTACTGAACATCGATGGGATAAATTTGCACGACGGGCCAGGTCTAGACTAACAGGATCTTCTTCACTTGCAGAGTTGGTCAACCTACTCAAAGTGGCATGCAGCAAAAACCTGGTTACAATACTCCGTGGACTTGTGGACAGTTTAGCTCGACGCTGGGCTGCTGTAATCTCCGCAAAGGCAGGACTTATATACTACTGATATAAACACTACTTTATTTATTTATTTACAATATGCAATCACTTTTGTATCATATGGTGTATCTGCAGATTCAAACGATATACATACTTTTAATGTATTTTGTCATATAGATAACATTGGATGTAAACGTTTTAAACTCTATCCTTAAGTTTTATTTCAGCTAAAAATTACGAAGGGAACGCAGAGTTGTTGTTTGTTATTTCTGGTGGCCTTCAAATCAAAGAAGATACTATGGGATCTTGATAAATAAACTTTAAAAGTCATTCACTTTAAAAATTCGAACATAAATTAAATTATATGAATTCAGGTACAGAATGATAATAAGAATAAATACGTCATGCTTTTAGTTTCAGTAGGCTAGGTTGAAAACCATTACAGAATAATTAAAATTTCTTTCCTTATACATTTGGATTTGCAGACATGGCAGCAAACACTCGTTTACTAAGAAATCAGATAACTACCATGTGTACATTAAATACAGGGTCGTAATTAGTACGTGGCCCGTGTATCTACCGCTAAATGCGAATTAAAAAAAGGATTGAGATTGTTTAATACTGAAGGCCGATAATATCTGAAGATTTGAAACTTAAGAAATCAGACAGAGCACAAAATTATTATACACTATAGCTAAAACATTGATGGAGCCTAACCTTCTTGAAAGGATTCAAAAAGCATTATTCCTGAATATTCCTCACATCATCAAGAGTCAAATTATCGTGTAGTTTCATAATATACTGCACACACTCGTACTTCCATCAGATAACAAAATAAAATGAAACAAATTGTGTTCAAAGGATATTGCCTTTCATGTCAGTAAAAAACATGTAAAAATTTCGGAACACTTTGAAACCAAATGTTAAATACCATCATGTGACAATGCCGTGCATTCAACTAAGGGTACTAGATTTCCAATGGAAAATTAAGTATCACATATTTATCACACATGTAGACCGAAATTGATATAAGTTCAAAATTTTACAACTGCCACATTTAAATTGCAGCTGATGAGACATTGGTGAATTGGAAGATGCAATGAATAATAATATTTGATTGTGCTTTCATATACATTTTAACTATTTCTAATTAATTGCGCTTTCCGTCTACATTAGGCTAAGTGCGATTTGTCGTTAGATATTCGCTGCCTTCCAACAAAATTTCTCACGGTTTTGTTTAATTTATATAATTAAATGTAAAAATAAATTATTGCAAGTATGTCAATGATAGTTTACATTAATATATATATATGTATTGACATAACCAACCTTAAAAAACACCATAATACTTTCAAGTTGGAACTGAAGAACAGATTCTCTTCTTTAGAAGGCCTAACATCGGAAGAAGTGGATATTTCGGAAGTTAACAGAAAAGTAACCAAAGCTCTTATGGAAACAGCAACAAAATTAGCTGGGTCTAAGAACAAGTTGCATGTAAACAAATTATCAGGAAAAACCAAAATGTTGATGCAAAAAAGAAGAGAGATGAGGACAACTAAAGAAGATGTGACTTCCAAAGTGGAATATATAGAGCTATGCAAGACAGCACGAAAAAGTATCACTGAAGACTTAAGGAAATTCAACTGTGAGCTAGTGAGGAAAGCAATTGAAAACAACCAAAGCCTAAAGATAGCAAAGGGACATCTCAGTAAGGGAAGAAAACAGATTATGGCTCTGAGAAAAGAAGATGGTTCTATAACAAGAAATAGAGGCGAAATTTTGACAAGAGTGAAAGATTTCTACTCCAAATTATATGAAAGGGATGATACATGTACTCCAGACATCATGAAAGGTACCAGAGTTCTTCCAGTCCTCCCAGCAGAAGTTGCTCATGCAATCAAGAACATGAAGCGGGGGAAAGCTCCAGGAGAAGATGGAATTACTATAGACATCATACAAGAAGCAAGTGGAGAAATTGAAACAGTGCTCGCCCAAATTTTCACTCGATGCCTTAATGAAGGGAAGATTCCTGAGGATTGGAACAATGCTACAATGATCCTGCTACATAAAAAAGGTGACATTGAGGATCGCAGGAACTACAGACCTATCAGCCTCCTATCAGTGGTTTATAAAATCTTCACTAAAGTTCTTTCACACCGCTTGAAGGTAACACTGGACATGGCTCAACTGAGAGAACAAGCTGGATTCAGGAGTGGCTACAGCACAATAGATCATATCCACGTACTGAGAGAACTAATTGAAAGAGCGAGGGAATATGAACTTCCATTGTGCATGGCTTTTATCGATTATGAAAAAGCCTTTGATTCGGTGAAACCATCAGCAGTTACCACGGCTCTGAAATCCTGCGGTATTGAAGATGCATACATTAATATTATTAATAACATCTATGAAAATGCAAGTGCAAAGATTCGGCTGTTTGAAAATACAACACACATAAAAATTGGAAAGGGAGTGAGACAAGGTGACACCATATCTCCGAAGCTCTTTAATGCCACATTGGAAAATGTCTTTCAATCACTGAACTGGGAAAACAAAGGGATAAAGATTAATGGAGATTATCTAACCCACCTTCGTTTTGCTGATGACGTAGTCATTTTTGCAACTACCCCATCAGAGCTGCAGAGTATGATCCAGGAACTTGCTGACAAGAGTAAAGAAGTGGGATTAAAAATGAACTTTCAGAAGACAAAAGTGATGTTCAATGCTTTTACAAGAAATGAAGATTTATCGATTGATGGAGAAAAACTGGAGATAACAGATACGTATGTTTATCTTGGACAGCAGATATCAAGTGAGGGTCACATTGATGAAGAAATTAATCGGCGTACAAAACTTGCCTGGAGAGCTTTTGGAAGAAACAGCATAATTTTCAAGAGCAATATGACATTATGTCTTAAAAGAAAAGTGTTTGATCAATGCATCCTTCCAGTGCTTACGTATGGTGCAGAGACGTGGACCTTAACTAAAAGAGACATACAAAGGCTGCAGACAACTCAAAGCAGCATGGAGAGGTGCATGCTTGGTATAACCAGGAGAGATAAGAAAGAGGAACTCGTGGATCCGAAAAATGACGAGAGTGGAAGACATCATGATCAGAGTTAAATCCCTGAAATGGCAATGGGCTGGACATACTGCCAGAAGGACAGACCATAGATGGACAGCCGAAATTTTAGATTGGATTCCAAGGGACAGGAAAAGACCCAGAAAAAGACCACATGGGAGATGGGTGGATGAAATTCGTAAATATGCGGGAGTGACATGGAGGAGACTGGCACAAGACAGACCGTTGTGGAGGAAACTTGGGGAGACCTTCGTCCAGCAGTGGATTGATAATGGTTGACAATGATGATGATGATATATATATATATGTTACTACAGGGCAAAGTAATTTGGGTAAATATAACTCAACTCAAAATAACAGGTGATCAAGCTCTGAAGTATTTTCAGCTTTCATAAAAACAAAATGGTCTTTATTGTAATTCAGTAATACACTGCTGGACAATTGCTAAGGACGGATCATAAACGGCTATATAGCGCATAAAAAAGTAAGTGTGGTTGGATGCCAAGTGAAATAAAATAATGTCAGAACGCCAGGACATTACAAGAAAGACAATTTATTGTGCTCTGAAATCCAGAAGGCTTTGGAACGTGTTCAAATGACAAACAGTCCATTTTGTGCAGAATACGTAAACGTGAAAAAAATGCAATTACCGTCTGCAGGCGTTCCGGCGTAAGATGTCAATACGGGATATGGCCACCATGGAGGGCGATGCAAGATTCCACACGTCGTGTCATGCTTTGCACAACATTATCAAGCAGCTGTTGGGGTAATTTATCCCATTCCTCTGTCAGTGCACGGATGAGGGTGTCCTTGTTTATTGGAGGGCATTGGCGACCAGCAAGACTCCTCCCCAAAGCATCCCACATATTTTCAATGGGATTCAGATCTGGAGAACGTGCTGGCCATACGAGTCGTTGAATATCCTCACTCTCAAGACACTCCTGGACAGCGACTGTTCGATGACATGTTGCGTTGTCGTCCATGAAAATGAATCTATCACCAACAGCACCACGGAACATGCGAACATGAGGTAGCAGAACATCATTAATGTATCGTTGGTCAGTCATAGTCCCAGTTGGAAGCACATAGAGGGACGTACGGCCATTGATCATGATGCCAGCCCATGCCATGACACTACATGTCGGATATCGGTCCCTTTCCTGTATGTTTGCTGGATAACTTGCAGTACCACTATCACGCCAGATCAGTTGTCGTCGACAAGCAGACGATAGACTGTATCTACTCTCATCTGAGAAGAGGACAGCAGACCAGTCGTTATCAGTCCAATTGCGATGTTGATGGCACCATTGCAAACGGGCGGTACGGTGACGTCTGGACAATGGGATGCACACAACAGGACGGCGGGCGTATAGTCCTTCTTCATGCAAACGTCTTGCGACAGTTTTCGGGAGATCCGCTTGTCAGTAGCAGCCATAAACTGATTTGCTACCTCACTAGCTGTGCTGCGCCGGTGTCTTTTTGTTGATAGCACTATGTACCGATCTTCTGCAGGTGTCGTACTGCGAACACGACCTCCCCCGTGACGTTTGCTACACTCTCCATTTGTTTGAAATGATTTCCAAAGCCTTGAAACAACACTGTGGCTGACGTCGAACTCCCTGGCAACATCTGTTATTTTTTGCCCTTCTTCAATCTTGCCAATAATACGGCCACGCGTTAAATCATCTAGGTGATGTCGGGAAGACATACTGAAAATTGCAAGTTCGTCAATTGATTCTTTCCCTTTCAACTTTGCGTTTGAACAACAACGGTCAATACGCGTCAAATCCTTTATATCCCTTATCAGCGCTATGTCGTCACGAACAAGTTCGGCAATCCAAAATTTGCATACGCACAACACGTCTTACTGTATCCCGCACTTATGCTAATTTCTACATTTTCCTGCCTTCCATTTTATGGTTGCTATCGTTGCTATTGTCATCCGTCCTTAGCAATTGTCCGGCAGTGTATGACAAAAGCCGTTATGGTAAAACTTATTTTTCAGAAGACAAACATTTAGTAGAAATATTGGAAATTCCTCTAAAGAATACAAGGTCCTTTTTCTTCACAAAACGATGTGAATAAAGACACAGTGAAGAGTTAGTCCGGTTACACAGTGTTACTTCAGATAATTAAATTTAAGATTCTGCAAAATGACTAAAAATTCATCAGTGCACTATTTGATTTCACAAATTAATTGTATTAGTTTAAAATGTGTCGAAAAGCAACGATTGGAAATAAGATAAAATTCAAGTCATGAAACCTTGAGTTATTATAATAAATGTAACTGTAAGATTTTGTGATATTTATTTTACAAACAACTGAAACCATCAGCATAAAATCTAAAGCCTGGCTTGAAATCTCATACGAGGTGGGCGTATTGAGTAAATACGCCCGCCCCTCTCGTTCCGCATAACGTATATATAGCAAATCCAAAAACATTCACCACCTTATAGGAGAGCCTTGTTTACCAGTGGAAGACACTCGAATAATAGCCTCCTTTTTCTTCACAAAACGAAGTGAATAAAGGCACAGTGAAGAGTTTGTAGGGTTACGGTATATCACGGTATATAAACGGTGCTATCTGGCATCGCCAACATGTTTTCTGACAAGAACGTAAAACTTTCTTGTCAGAAAACAACGATATTTCGTTCGATTCCATTTTTCAATACCTAGGTAAACTTTTTAGATCACATTAACAAATACATTACTATTTATTTTAACTATCGTAATAAACATAAGCAGAATTTGATATCAAATATTTAATTTGCGTATAATGCTTTACTTTTTCGATGTATGATTTTTTTTTAGTTGGGCATATAACATGGGAAAATCTAACTCATGAATTAAGAAAGGAGAATTACGTGTTATCGTATTGGGAAAATTACAATCTTTTTAACAGCGTAATGTTATTTCTAACTCAATATTTATTTATTAGCAAATATATATATTTGGAATTATATAATTGCTAATGGCTGTATGTTCGTAGTACACTGTCGTTTTAACCCCACTATCATGCGTCCTTTTAACCATCACATCTGGGATTGGTAATTATCCTTATTTTTCCAATTCAATTCAAATTGTATGCTTGCATTCAGTTCATTTAGCTTAGTTAGTAACCCATCTACACTATCTTTTCCGTGTGGCGACAAGACAAACACGTCATCTACGTACCGTATCAGTATCTAAGGTTTTTATCCATCCAACCAAAAACGTTTATCCTCCATCGGTCTGATTATATCCCCGCGCGTATATCTGATATCGGCGAACCAGCCGGTGCAATACAATTTTTCTTGAAGACCGAATCATTAAAACTGAAAAATTATAATTTGTAACTACATTTAGAGAACTCTCAATGCTTGTTAACGCCGTTTTGGTAAACCTTTTTTTTTATTTGTTTACATATACTTCATAAGGTTGGTTTTTGCTTCATTCATCAGTATGGATGGAAAAAGTGATATAACGTGCACGCTTCCCATAATATCCTCTTTATACAATGTCCAGCTTCAGCTCTTTTGTATTAGTTCCTTTGATGACCCATTGATCCTCGTCGATTCGGCATATACTATTTTTGGGAAACGCGGCATATCTTTTTTCAAAACAATAAGTCGGGCCATTTCTTTCTGACCCAATTCGCCAAAGTTCATTACCTGATTTATGGTTTCCTAGTCGTCCAAATAGTACTGGAACTGTAGCTGCTGGCGGCACTCTAGATTTTTCCTTTCAATGTGCATCTGGCAGTTCCGAGAGTTTGCATGTCCTCATTACTCTTGCTATTAAGAAATTCAGTAGGTACGAGGAAACCTACTTAGAAAATTTCAACATAATCTTTGTATTCGCAAGTCATGAATGCTCATTTTGTTCCCCATTGGTGTTTCTCTTGGGCAAATCAGCCGTTTCATATATAGAAAAACTATTTGAGTAAAAAATGCTCATTAATTTAATATATATATTTACTTTATTTATGTAAAAGATACGCCCATTACAGATTGTCACATTTTTCTTTCACGAAACATATCCATGAGTTACTGTTACACATTTCTTAAATACAGCTAGCTTGTCCTTCTTTCAAGAACAATTATATCACGATACCCTATGAGTGTGAAAATCTAGAATTTATAATTAACATACATCATTTAATGCATTATATTACTGAACATAATTTTCCGCTATATTTATGGCAATAGCATATACGCGTGAGAAAATGAATTCATTTAGGTAACATGAAAAATATATGCAGTATTACAAAATAAAAGAAAAAACGTATTTAAATATTTATAAGCACGTCACGAATACCACGAACTGATAGGAAAATTTACCATTTCCTTGTAATATATTTGCCTACAGATTCTTAGATACATAATATATTGGATTCTACGTGACAAATATAGAAGACGTAATTTTCAAAGAGGAATATATAGAGTTATACAGGACGGTACGGAAAAGCGTCACTGAAGACATAAAGGAATTCAGTTGTGAACTAGTAAGAAAAGCAATTGCACACAACCAAAGGCTGAAGACAGCATAGGATATCTCGGTAAGGGAAGAAAAAGTGATTATGGCACTGAGAAAAGAAGATGGTATTGCAACAAGAAATATTGGGTTGTCGGAAAAGTCATGACGTATTTATCCATGATTTCGAAAGGTCATTTATTGATAGAAATAACAAAGATCAATCAATGATATAATGCCCTTTTTTTTCGATAACCTTTCGCCATCTTTCAGTGAGCTGCAGAATGCCTCGTTCATAGAAGGACCTGTCTTTCGGGCGAAAAACTGTGCAAGGTGCTGATTTACAGCCTCGTCTGAATTGAAGGTTATACCACGCAAGGACTGTTAAAAAGAGGCAAACATATGGAAGTCTGAGGGCGTAAGGTCAGACGAGTATGCTAGGTGTGGCAACACATCCCAACCAAGCTACAATAATTTTTGGCTGGTGATCAAACTTGTGTATGGTCTCGCGTTGTCGTGATGGAACACAACACCTTTATGATGAACGAGCTCTGGATGTTTGGATGTTTCTGGATGATGGACTCGTTCAAACTGTCCAATTTCCCACAGTACACATTCGAAATTGATTGTTTGGTTCCGTGGTAGGAGCTCGAAAAACACGACACCTTTAAAATCCCACCACAGTGAAACCAGAAACTTCCGCTGATGAATCTCTGCTTCGGATGTCGTTTGAGGCGAAGCAGCACATCGGGACCGCAGCACATTTTTGTACACAATCTACTTTACGTCACCAGCTATCAGTGGCTTCGAAAAAGGATCGTTTTCCTCACGTTTAAATAGCATATCGCAGATGTTTATACTCGCCGTCAATTGAGCTTCCTTGAGTTCATGAGGAACCCACACATCGCTTTCTTACGTATCCCAGCTCCTTCAGGTGGTCGTGAACGCTTGCATGATGGATCTGCTATGTGTCTTCAATCTCTCGTGTCGTATAACGTGGGTTTGACTTGACCAATGCCTTGATTTGGTCGTCATGAACCTCGGTTGGCCTCCCGGACTAAGAAGCATCGTTGAGGTCAAAATCGCAAGCACGGAATTTTGCGAACCACAGGTGGCACTCATGTTCTTGTACAGCATTATCACCGTACACTTTACGCAACTTTTCACAAGCTCTACGCGCGTTCTTCCCTTTACGGAAGTAAAACAGTAAAATCTGGCGAAAATGCACAGTTTGGTCTTCCATCTTCAACGTGATGTCAAATCTCTGCAAATCAACCAAAACGCTCTCTATTCTATTTAGACTGCAGCTAGAACTGACACCTGTGAAATGCCATAGCGATAACAGAGCTACCTCTGGTACTTCCAAAAGCGCGCAAACACCATCGAGTGCCAAAATACGTAAAGACCTTTCAGACAACACAATTGAAGCAAGATTTTGAAAAGTGTAAGAGATTTCTATTCAAAATTATATGAAAGGCATGATACATCTATTCCAGACATTACAACAGTTACCAGTAACAAAGTCCCTTCAGTCTTTCATGCAGAAACTACACATGCAATTAGGAACATGAGACAGGGAAAAGCTCCACTAGAAGATGGAATTACCATGGACATTATACAAGAAGTGGAAAAATTGAAACTACACTCTCCCACGTTTTCATCAGATGTCTCAATGAAGGGAAGATTCCTGAGGATTTGAACTGCCACAATGATCCTGTTACAAAAAAGTGACGTTAAGGACCTTAGAATCTACATGCCCATCAGCCTACTATCAGTAGTTTATAAAGCCTTAACTAAAGTTCTTTCACATCGCTTGAATGTAACACTAGGCATGGATCAACTAAGAGAACAAGCGGGATATACTTCCCTTAGTGGCGCAATGATCTAAGCGATGGCATCTGCACATTCGTCGGAAAGGGGTCCGGTTGCGAATCCCGGTAAGGTATGGATGTTGTGTTTGTCTTACGGCAATGGCTCTCTCCCTTCCTTGGAACCAGTGACCCTAAGTTAGGGACGGGCAATTGATTATAGCCCATTGAGTTGCTCATGGTTGTTGTTAAACCTCCAATCAAAAACAAAGCGGGATATAGGAGTGGCTACAGCACTGTAGATCATATCCATGGACAGAGAGAACTAATTGAGAGAAAGTGGGATACGAGTTCCCATTATGCATGGTTTTGCTGATTATGAAGCGGCCTTCGATTTTGTGAAACCATCAGCAGTTACAGTGGCTTTGAAATCCTTTGGTATTGAAGATGCATATATTAGCATCATTAATACCATCTATGGAGGTGAAAGTGCGATAGTTCGGATAATTGAGGATACAGCACAAATAAAAATTGAAAAAGAGTGAGACGAGGTGACACCATGTCTCCCAAACTCTCTAATGCCACATTGCAAAATATCTTTGAATCATTGAACTTGGAAAACAAAGGGAGATAGCTTAATAGAGATTATTTAACAACTACCCCTTCGGAGCTGCATAGTATGATCCAAGAACGTACTGACCACAGTAATGAAATGGGATTAAAAATGAAGTTTCAAAAGACAAACGTCATGAACAATGCTTTTACAAGAAAAGCCGATTTATTTATTAATGGTGAAAAGTTGAAACAACCAATACCTACATTTTACCTTGGGCAGCAGACATCTATAGAGGATCACATTGATGACGAAATTAATAGGAGTGTAAAACTAGGGTGGAGAGCTTTTGGAAGAAACAGTACATTTTTTAAGAGCAGTATGCCATTATGTCTTAAAAGCAAGGTGCTTAATGAATGCATCCTTCCAGTGCTTACGCATGGAGCAGAGTTATGGACCTTAACTAGAAAAGTATACAGGAATGCAGGAAACTAAAAAAAAGCTGAAAAGATGCATGCTTGCGGTTAGCTAACTGACTACCATTGTCTGCACTGTCCAAATGCGGATTTCGCAGGGATAGATTGATCTCTCTCGAAAAATAGTAGAGAAGTCGTTGTGAGAGCAATTCTACTACGATCCGGCAGTCCTTCAACCGGACAGGATCGTTCCAGTGACCGGAAGGGATCTGCTGCCCGCATGGGATCCACGCTTAGCTCCCCTTTACCAAGATATCTTCAAGATGTCTTCTGTGAGTAAAAAAAAATAGTGTGTAGATGAAATAATAAAAATAAAGCTAGCTTCATTCTTTGTTCTTTAGGTAATTCTGTGTATTGCTCGCTTTATTTGTATGACACCTGCGAACACCCACCTTCACGGTGCTTAGAAAAAGAAAGGAAACACATCAACAAAAATGGATCGGACTAAATCACTGAAAGTAATGATATATCTATATATTTTTATGCACAATGACAGCAAGCCAGGAAAGTAGAAAAATTATTGCTTCGCATAAAAAAGCCCTTTTGATATTAACAATAATTTATTATCACACTCCATATATTTTATTTACAACTTATCCCTATGTTCTTAAAACCATGATTTTTTAACTGTATGCACTATGTGAAAAAGTAAATTTATCCACGATTTTTATTCCAAGGGCAAGATTCAAACCCGAAACTCTCGGCTCCGGAGCTCCGAGTACTGTCCACTATACTACAATGGTGGGTGCCCGCACTGCTATCTGCCTTTATCTTAAATGTGTCTGCGGGGCAAGCACGTAACAACTAAATTAAGTTGAGTAACAGCCGAAGAAGAAAAAGAACAAAATAAGTTCCCATAAACAGCTCAGCGCTCCTATGGCTCAGTGATCTAATCGCAAGCTTTTGACCTATAGTTCGAATTGCCAGGGCAGCCCTGGTGGCACAGTGGTCTAAGCGATGGCCTCTGATCATTCGTCCGAACGGGGTCCGGGTTAGAATACCGGTGAGGCATGGATGTTGTGTTTGTCTTACGGCACTGGCTCTCTCTCTTCCCTGGAACCAGTGACCCTAAATTAGGGATGGGCGATTGCTTATAGCCCATTGAGTTGCTCACGGTTGTCCTTAAGCCTTCAATAAAAAAAACAACAAAAAACGCCAGGAAACTGAAACCCCTGAAGGAACAGATGTTGCGTTTGTCTTAGAACACTGTCTCTATGGCTTTCCTAGAATGTAGAATGAGTGGCCCTACAGTTGGGAGTGGTGATCACCTTTTCCTTATTAAGTTGCCCACGGTGTTCGCTGAACCCTAAACAAAAACAAAACATAAAAAAAAGGAACTAAAAAACAGCTCAATCAGAAGAGGAAATTTAATGGGATAATCAGAAAGGAAACTTATCTATATTTCAAAATTTTCTTTTTATAAAAGAAATCTTGTTATTTTCTATGATTTTGCAAATAATTAGCCTAGAAATTATTCCAATTTTGAAGAAATGCATCGCAAGGTCTGTAACCGCAGTGTAAGTTACTTTGCCCAGTGACACTGTGTTTCAGCAGTTGTAATGTAAGCAAACCGGAGCGACCCACGGAACTTCTTGGAAAACTAATATTTATTGGAGGGTTGCCAAAGTAATGAATGTAGACAAAATCACGTCAAATTTTGTCATTTTAGTCACCCATTGGATGAAGGTTGCAAGCGTCTCCAACTTTAGCGCATTAGCTGTAACGCCACCTATCGTCGGATGATATAAAACGAAACTCTAACAAATGCGCTCTAAGTAAAAGCTAAGCCGTTTTTTTAAAGTTCCGAGCCCAGCTCAAAACCAATAAGGAATGTAGCCCTGCCCGGATGGGATTACCAGTACCATCAAATTTGTTTTTTCTTTAAAGTAAACAAGACCACAAACTATTCGCTTTCGCTCCTGTTTAGTTTGAGATTTTGTTGACAATTTTCATGCCTATTTATTTTTGTTGTGAATTAAGAACTGATACGTTCAATTAATCTAACTTCAAATAAATTATGATAAAACGAAGTACTCATTATCTTAACATTTTGTGGAATGCATTAGTTTAATAATGAATTATTTCAGACTTTGAATGGCATATTTGAATGCAAGTATGTTTCTAGCGTATAAAATGTGTTCTGTATTTCCTCGCTTAACACCAAAGAGGTAAAAAGAAAAAAATATATACATGAGCAAGTGTTTTTATAATTTTCTGGATTCAAGTGATTAAGTTGACTACATGAAGGACTGCATGCCAAAAAAATCTTCAAAAAATTTCGTTGCCATTTTTAAAGTATTCTTAAATCTCCCTCTCCGTTTCGATGCTCAACACTTAAATCTCCCTCTCCGTTTCGATGCTCCATACACTTAAATCTCCCTCTCTTTCGTTGTTCAGTCATAAATATGAAAGGTGAACTATCTCTCACATGTACTATTATTTTTCTCATTAATAATCAATAAAACAATATGTTTACAATTTCGGGACTTAGCATATTTTGTGCGAACAGAAAAAAAAGTATTTCAAGTTTTTTGGAACGCCAGAATGAAAGCAACGCGGACCCAGAATTTCCAGAAAAAGTAAATAACTATTCCTTTTTAAAAAAAACTGCCCATCTGGACAGCTTCGAAATAAGTACTTCACATTAAATTTTGGACTAATGTACTGTATTTATTAGAACGAAAACACTTTCTTAAGCAGAAATGAAACCCAAACGACTTGAATACTGTGAATTTTCTTTGAACGTGTAACATAAATTGAAACATTATATAAACATTTTCTAATTTACCATAGAAGAATTTTGGTTATCTTAATTTACACAAAAAGACTTCCACATTATCTGGAATTAAGAAATGCGGTAAAACCGGACTATTTCAATAGCATTGTCATTACAACTTCTTGTTCCACCCATTTATGACATTATATGATAAAACGCTTCGTTTACAAGTTTCTAAGTTTATGAAACCTTTTAATAAATAAAATGGAATGCATAATTTAAAACTTTCGGTAAAACATTTTTTAAATCTTCTTTTACGAGAAACTTACCCAAAATTAGCTTTTGTTGAGAGAGTTTGCATTCGCCCAGTTAGAAATTAAACTGATTACATGATATTTCCAACGATCTAGCGTTCTTTTAATTAAATTAATACAGGTAGATATCCGTATTTGCGGTTTCGTTATGCGTTTTTCCGGATTTACGCGATTCAGTGGTGGCATCTGTTAATACTACGAAGAAACAATAGTGGGTTTGCACATTTTGACGCGCATCTTTTGCTGTTTTTGTTAAGACGTCAGTGCTCGCTCAGATCAGATCAATAGAGCTGTGAAGCTACATGTTAGAGGATGTAGGATGTCAGCCAAAAAGAAAGAAAGTTGGCCTTTCGAGGGAAAGAGGCGTGTACGAAGGTCGTATTCCTTAGCAATAAAGTTAGAAGTTCTGGATCGCTGTGAAAAAAGAGAGCGTATTGTTGACATTCAGCGGGCTTTGGGACCTTCGTGAACCCACTGTGAGAAATATTCGTGAAGATGCGGAATCAATTGGAAAAAGTGATCAATCTTTAACCAACTTGAGTGTAACTAATAACCAAATGTCCCTCGGAGGGGATATTTTTTTTTGATTGGAGGTTTAACGACCACCGTCAGCAACTCAATGGGCTATAAGCAGTCGCCCGTCCCTAATTTAGGATCACTGGTTATAGGGAAGGGAGAGATCCAGTGCCGTAAGACAAACACAGCATCCATGCCTCACCGGGATTCGAACCCGGACCCCTTTCGGACGAATGATCATTGGCCATTGCCTTAGACCACTGTGCCACCGGCGGCGGCCTCGGATGGGATGGAAAGGATGGAGAAGATGCTAAGCTATTGTAGTGCGCATCATAACCAGCAGCACATGCCTCTTAGTGGAGCAGCTATTGAAGCTAAAACTAAGAGATTGTACGCAGATCTGACGAAAGAACTGTTATGCTACACGTGTATTTAGCTTTAATACTACGTAAGTACTGTACGCACACAGTACGTTTTCATGGTACTACGAACATATTCACATAGTATGTACGTATTATATTTTGATTTTCTGCATTAAAATTAAGTTTCAGAAAGATAATATTGTTTGTTCGTAATTTAAATGCTATATAACCCGATTATTTTCATCTGAATTTGGGAATAAGTGAGAACCTTACCCTATGTTGTTCGTATGAAATGCCTTCCTTTTTACGCGAATTCGGTATACACGGTGATTTCGCGGAACGTATCTATCTGTACTGTTCTCCTGTTGTTAGTCCATGAAATGTTAATTCTTAGGTTTAAAAAATTTATTCTCAGCCCTCATACTTCGTTGCAAATCTTAAGATAGGGCATGACCTCGGTAAATCAAAGTAAAACAGAAATGTAGAGAAACATCATAGAATTTTGTGTGTTACGAAGCGTTTATATTTAAAGAACATAGGTTTGTAACCTAAAGACAACCAGAAACGTTTAATTACAGCATAGTTTAGAAAAATATTTGAAGCATTTCATTTAAATATGTACTATCAAGGAAAATATAGGAAATATAAAAAGGAGACATTGGTTTTTATACATATCATATACAAACAATTGATTTTCATCTGAACGAATGTTTCATTTTCTATCGTTACTATGCTCCTACAAGTTGTATCTAAACCATTCTTTTTATGTGGAAGTGAGTTCACTGTTAAAAAGGCTCGACAATCAGTTTATATTGCGTATAATGAGCAGTTAGTTTTGCCACTGAGGGACGTATTGCCAAGAAATATTAAAATTTTTCTTCCATATTCGCAGCAATATCTGTGAACGAAGATTACTGACGACAAACAGCTTTTTCGATAGATAGAACTGACGAACCAGAAATATTTACAGGTATATTCTTCTCGTAATATGCACCGTATTTCAGCTCGGGCGGAGTAGACATATTACACATTTCCCCAAGATAACTCCGCTTCTAAATATCTGATTATTATAAAAAAGAATGATTGATGGCTTTTCTGGTGAGACATTTTGCAGCTGATTTCAAATGTTTCTTATTATACTTTTTTGCGTTGTAAGGCGTAGTCAGTTGTGGTTAACAACACATCAAAAATATTCCTTCTCGGTCATATCATGCTCAGTACTTAAATATTTAGTGTATTTCGTTATATTTCTTTTATTCAAACGTCCTTCAGTAAAAAGTGTCTATCAATAATTAAGATGTCTAGCGTGGCAAATACGTTCGCGGAGTGTTAAGTAAAACTGAAGGATTAAGAAAAAGCTTATGCAAAACGAAGGATCAAATCACACAAGTGTATCAGCAATACAAAAATTTATCAGTGGACCTTTTTCCAAAATATATATCGGATATTTCTTCTTTACTACAATAGGTCTTAAGTTGTGACCTGAGTTACAGTGTTTCGAAAATCCAGAAAGTTGCGGAACACAGGCACCACGAGGTTTCTTCGTTGACTCAGTTAACGTTTTAAAATACTATTTCTTACTATACCTATAAAGGCGTCACATGAATTTACTGTCTTTACGGTGATAATCATATATTTGGCATCTTTTGGACATCTCATTGAAAACTCTCTGGAATTACCGTTCCTGAAATTACATAATATCTTTTTATGACTGCGAATAATCCAGAAGTTAATGCTTTCGTCAAAAACATCGTAAGACTTCTAGCTTGATTTTCAACTTCATTGATACCACCATAGCTTTGAGCATGTACCAGAATCGTTGGTTTTACAATTCGAAAGGAACAATCACTCAGCAAGTATAAGTTTACTACTTATGTAACGGATATATTCATTCGATATCTATAACTCTTCTAAAGGAAATATTCTGCTTGGGCATAAAGTGCATTAAAATAAAGAAAAATATCCATAAAGTAATTATGTGCTTCATCTGGAGTGCTAAGATTTTTGTTCTTCGCAAAGAAAAATTTCAATTATTTTTGCTTTTGTTTCTCCCTTAAATTTCAGTATTGGAAAACTGGGCGTTGTTGTAACGATTTGTAAAATTAGGAGGAATGCGATATTAATAAAGTAATGATGACTACACATTGTAGAGTGAATATACAGATTTAATGTAAAAGAGACGAGTGCGAATGTGATATGTTTTAAAAGCACAAAATTTAATATCACCAGAATATTTTTACTTAAGTTTTGGTTCTTAACGAAATTATTACAGCTTTCAGTGCTGCTGCAGTTTCTTCGTTGACAGTCAGACGATAAATACATGGAAGAAAACCGTGGCATGAAGAATCGAAAAATTATCGCTTTCTAGGACGAAACACTATTCTGTTTAGGCGAAAATGATGGCCGCATTTGGACCGTGAAAGACAGGAGAGAGGCGTCTGGAAGAGGTATTCGCAGCAGACATACCTCACCAAGACGATGCATTATAGCCTTGGATTCTATAGAGTACGAAAGCTGATCACCTTTTGTGAGAGTACGTACCACCGTAAAGAGTGTCCGTTACGTCAATTATGGCCGGTTGCTCTTCCGTTCCCGCATGACGTCCTTCGTGAATATTTTAGCAGAACAACGCCATACTGAGTGTTGCAGCGAAAAAGGTGCGTTAACAGGGATAACAACGTTCCACTTCTGCAATGGTTGACTAGATCGCACAGTTTTTAACACTCACAGAACATTTCTGGGATATGCTCAAACGACAGAGGCAACGGTACGACCGGCCACCAGCAACCCTTGATGATATTTTACATCTTCCAAATTTGTATTCACACAGTGTTTGATTCAATGCTCCAACTCGTCGTACAGCAGGCGATTCAAGCTAGAGGTCACCACACTCACTGCAAGGTGAACAGCGAAATTTCAAACAAACATGCACCCACAGCTGTATAGTAATTCCGGAAAAAGCACATCAGAACAGGAACTTTCATTAGTAACAGAACTGCCGCAGTCCTGCTGTCGTCAATGTTTCTCCAAAGGAATAACCATTACTTTTCATAAGTGAAAAAATTTCGGACAATACGACCACAATCCTCCTATGGCCAGTCCAGAGCAATATCTCAAACCCATGACAGAATAGGCTCGATATATGCGAAAAGCGGTTGAATCTATTTTTCAGTAAATTCTCACGTTCCGAACACGTGTGACATTCGATCTTTGAAGTTTCCTTACACGAATGTGAAGAATATATGCAGATATCTAATAATTTATAAAAAATATATTTCTCATCCATCGCATTGATACGGAGGAGTTTACTGCGAGCTATAGCAGCACGCTATCACAGCTTTAAGTATTTTTACATAATCTATATGCAACTGATGTGAGTCAATTTTATAACGGAAAATCAAATATCGATATATATAGGGATCCTACGATGTTACAATCGGAAATCATTTGTAATTTCGTTTATAGTTGCCACTATTTTTTCGGATAAAAATGTATATTATATAAACTGTGAGTACAATATAAAATCTTAAAATTTGGCCCTGTTGTTTCAGACGCATAACATCTTCGGGAATTACTTGTGGCTGACATGCAATGCAAGTGGTTATCTTGTGCAATGTGTGAACCACAAGTAATTCTTTCAGGCGTGATCTATCTGAAACTTCGGCGCCAAATTTCATTAATTATGCATATGAATTGTAGGAGAAAACAGGTTTCCATTTCATAAGGAATCCTTGTGTGCACCAAGTCTCACTGGGAAACATTTGTTTTCCCGAAAACTTAGTGTTCCGCAATTTTTGTGAATTTATATACGTATTTACATGTAAGAAGTTTAAATATGACCATGAGAAATTTTAAGTTATACTTCCAACTGCAGCTCGACCTCCGAGAACCATTGTAATTTAATGTGATTTGAAATTTGCCGATACATACCAGCACGCTAGTTCTTGTTATACTGCATTCAAGATCAAAACTTTCCGTGTAGTATCTGGCAATTGGCAGTTATAAATTTTTTAAAAGATGCGCAAAAAGCTGGTTCTTAATTAAATAAATGCTAACTTCTGTCTCAGTTTTAAAAAAATTGATTGCTTTGTAGCAATTGAATTCAATCTGCAATCTGTGACTCTTGTTAAAGAATGTTCTCACTATTTCACATCAAATGGCTATTTTTACCTTTAATCACATCTTCTGCATCTACCCATTTATTATCACAAGATGATAGACTCAATGGGTGAGAATCACGAATGTTTCAAACTTTGTTATTCTTGTGTTAGTGTGCAATAATTTCACGCTACAAACGTGTGTAAGATACTCTAGTCAATTCCATTATATGAGCCGTCTGTCAATACAGCCGTAGAATGATGACTTCTGACAAAAAAGTCATAATGAGAAGCAAAGGACAAAAAATACTGTTCATAAGCCAAGCTTCGATTAAACGTCACTGGCTATGTCACTGCTTGCCGTGATGGCAGGGCAAACCTCCGATTGTCATCTTTGTTAATGACATAACGCGATCGCTGTTAGAACGCTTCGAAGCTTCGAGTGGGAAGAGATATTTTTTATTCGAGTGCGGGTGTGTATCGTTTAGACGTGTGTGTTGGTAATACATAAAAAGATAGGAAACTAAAATTTCGTGGGGTTTGGTTTATGGCATAATAATATGTTGTGATAAAGCGTGGATATTGCTATTAAATTTAGAAAGCTTAAAAAATATTTCCAGGTAAATCCAACTATTTGAGTCGTGAACTAATATTTAAATAAGTTTTCAAGTACGTGCTTTGTGATAAGTGTACCTGAGAATTTAATGAAGAGAAAGCGACGCTGAAAGCTTATCAAAAGTAACTAATTCCAAAAGTTTTGCACACTGCGCAGGTGCTGCCCCTAGGATTTTGCAATCGCTCTAAATGTCGCGCTGGTCGTGAATCAGGCTTTAATATACAAATTTGTGTCTACGTTTTCTGGCTAATTTGTTCTTTTTCAGGAAAATTCTGCCTAGAAATGAAGGAAGAAATTCAGACTGCCCAGATCTCGCATAGCGACCAATGATCTTACATTAAAATTGAAACTTTGCCGGAAAATGCCTCTTCCAAAATTCATAACGTTTTATGTGAAGTTTGTGGGGTCAGTGTAGCAAATCGTAGCACAGTTTCATGTCGGGTTTCTAATGTCCACCAGGGTTGGGTAAGCATCAAAGACGACCCAAGAAGCGACCGCTGATAAAATGCTACGGACAACACGTCGATGATGATCTTCAACAGAATTTTTGAAGAAGATCGACGTTAAGCATATGAAGTGATTGCATGAACACAAACATGTTTACTGCTTTCGTTTTAAGAAGTCGAACTGGCAAATTACAGAAAACAAAAGTTGCTGCCAGATAGGTTCAGCAGAAGCTGAGCGAAGAGCAGCAAGCAGTTCGCAAAGGGGTTACAGAAGAATTGTTTCAGCGGTACGAGACATAAGGCCAGCCGTTTTTGGACAGACTCGTTGCTATAGGCTAAACCTGTGTACGAGATTTTCACCCAGAACTGAAATCCCAGGCCGCTCAGCAGAAACATCCAGAATCACCTCGCGAGAAAAATTTCGCCGCCAACAATCAAAGGTTAAGCTGATAATGATTATGGCCTATGGCAAGGTTGGATTAATACCAATAGACGGAGTGCCCGAGCGGAGCATTGTAACAACTGAATAATACAGATAGTTTCTACAAAATGTTTTTCGCCCAAATATTCGCCAAAGAATGCCCGACATGCTGAAAGCTGGTGTCATCAGTTAGCATGATAAAGCGAGGCCACATGTTGCCCGCTGGGGTCATCAGTTAGCATGATAAAGCGAGGCCACATGTTGCCCGCTGGGGTCATCAGTTAGCATGATAAAGCGAGGCCACATGTTGCCCGCTGGGGTCATCAGTTAGCATGATAAAGCGAGGCAACATGTTGCCCGCTGGGGTCATCAGTTAGCATGATAAAGCGAGGCCACATGTTGCCCGCTGGGGTCATCAGTTAGCATGATAAAGCGAGGCCACATGTTACCCGCTGGGGTCATCAGTTAGCATGACAAAGCGAGGCCACATGTTGCCCGCTGGGGTCATCAGTTAGCATGATAAAGCGAGGCCACATGTTGCCCGCTGGGGTCATCAGTTAGCATGATAAAGCGAGGCAACATGTTGCCCGCTGGGGTCATCAGTTAGCATGATAAAGCGAGGCCACATGTTGCCCGCTGGGGTCATCAGTTAGCATGATAAAGCGAGGCCACATGTTACCCGCTGGGGTCATCAGTTAGCATGACAAAGCGAGGCCACATGTTGCCCGCTGGGGTCATCAGTTAGCATGATAAAGCGAGGCCACATGTTGCCCGCTGGGGTCATCAGTTAGCATGATAAAGCGAGGCCACATGTTGCCCGCTGGGGTCATCAGTTAGCATGATAAAGCGAGGCCACATGTTGCCCGTATAGTAAGAGATCTGGAAATGTATGGATGGGAACTGCTTCCTCCTCGCCGTACAAACCTCATATGAGCCCACCAGACTATGTGTTGTATGCAATACTGAAGAAGCCAATCCGCGGGAAACGGTTCAGGATGTTTCTAATGAGGTGGCCCGAGTAATTCGACGCCTCAACAATGGAGACTGGAATACCAGGGTTTCCCAAGCGTTGGGAAGTTGTCATATTGAAACATGGATATTACTTCGAAGGTCTGTAAAGGTATTTTGTAAAATAAATTCTGTTTTAAGAGATAACCCACAATGTGCAAAACTTTTAAAATGACATTCATATGTACAAAACTTTTTAAATGACAAAACTTTTAAAGACTCTCGTAACAAAAGGAGAGCTAACAAGTGAAACAACAGTGGATTTTTGCTTTCTTGAGTAATCAGAGAAGAATAACGAATCTTTACATACGGAGTGTTGAATTTAACATCGTTGATGAAACGGATCTTACGATTCCGTGCACCGAAAAGGTGCAGTTGTTCAAGCTTAACTGGAGAAAGGCGGAGCGTTGAAGCTAAATAAGGAATACGAACTGACGTTCTCGAATGAAACAATGCTCTAGATCCTGACTGCATGCACAGTGTTTAGTTCTGGCTATCAAAATGAGATATTTCTTCTTAATGACAGTTAATACTATTAAGATTAAGATGTGGAGTGCATGCGAATCTAAACAGTAATAACTAGGGCAAAGATATTTGTGAGCATGAGAAATAACGGAAATTTATAGAAAAGTACAATGGAAGTCATAGAGCTATTGTGACATTACACGATCTTAATATTATTTCAATTGCTATGTATGATTATAGCTGATGCTAGTGGTTGAACCGAGATTTCAATACAAGCTCAGTTTTCTGTGGTGAGGGTCATTAAATAAGGACGATGTAGAGCGGAAGCAAAGGATAAAGCCCTTTTGAAACTCTTCCCATAGGACGTGTCGCTAGCATCGGTCGACCACGAAAGTGAAACGTGAAGGGCGCCGTGATATCGTCAATGTTTGCTAAGGCAACTAAAGTATTGTGGTTCTTTTGAAATGACCGTAGTTAACTGAGGATAAAATGAAAAATAATGGATCGGATACAGGACAGAGGTTTTGAGTTAGCGGGTTAAAGAGAAAAGGAAGGATAAAAAAAGTACTTCGGAAATAACCACGAATTTACGAAATAAAAACGTAAGACAAATTCTCACGTATAGATATACCAATTAGGAATTCGAAAGGAAATAGTACACCAACGCTAAGTACGAAATTAAAATACAAGGAACTATTAGAAAAGATAACACAAATGTCGAAACAAATAACGAATATTGAAAGTTCAGATCAGGAGCAACAGCTTTATGTATAAAGGGAAAACATTACGGAAGAAGAGAATGAGAAAATGTATGCAAATGAAATTGGAAACTGAGGCTTGGAAAAATAGGTTCGGGAGATTGAAAGACAAAATAAACGATGCAGTAACGAATAAGCAAGAACAATACCACTTAATAGCAAGCTAAAAGAAAACAATGATTGAAAAACGACACAACTGTACATATTCGTCTTTGGTCTAGAATTCTCAAAATTGAAATGCAAACAGTCAATGGGTGATAAATTGTATTTCAATGGAAACACCCTATTTCAGTCAGCTGACCGATCGTGTTCCTCTGCTTCTCCTTTGCTTTAAGGTGACAGATACGAAGTCAGTTACGACACTGACTTGCAAGTCTGTCACAAACAAAACAGCAGATGCTTTAATTCTAATTATTTATTTTTCGAGATTTATACTGCACATTTGGCAGACGATGTGAGCCATTATACTATGCCTGTGTTTTATCATGTGATTTTTCTTCAAAATGCGTCTGTATTTTTACCAATTTTCTTTCTCAAAAGCCTGCAATTGTTGTTTCCCTGTGTGGGAAATGTGAATGCATGTTAATATTTGAAATAAAATATTTCTAGTCGCTTGTTTCCAATGACGGAATATTAGCTCACTAGATGTTCAAGATGATCCCTCTTTCAGATCCGTTAAAAAACTGTCAAAATGTTTAAGAGTAAAGATAAAAAAATTATGAATTACCTCATAAGCTTCCTCTGGTCACGGCTGTGAAAATATGAAGTACCTCCATTTTCATATCAGCAATTTTATTATATCACACAGAGCACAGACATTTTATAGACAAGTACAAATACCACATTTTTGTATTTCATAACTGCAATTGAAAAACATATCAAAACAATGACTCCGTAAAATTAAGTTACAAGTGGTGGATTATTATAAGGCCATACTTACTACCTTTGCCCTCACTGACCTATAGTGATTACTGATCGGCTTGTTGTTGGAACTGCTGCCATCTTTTGGCAGTTGTGAAAGGTAAAATCATGTCCCTTCTACCCAAAAATTAACCGCTCAGCTTTAATAACCTTACCTTGCTCCTAATAACTTGGTAACACCTCTCACCAGCATCAGGTGAAAGGCAGAATTAAATAATTGTAGTGGTTTGGACTTTATGGTTAAATCTCGCAGGAGATATTCGATTTGGAAATCATGTAGTTTATCTTATTCTGCGGTCATATAATATTGAATCTAAAGTGCTGCATAATTACATAAAAGTAATTATTGTGTTTGTTCTTGACTCATGAAAGTGCTCTATAAACTATTGCATAAAAATCTGTTCCGCGACGTTACCCAGATTATTAGGTGTATCTTAATTAAACAAAACAAAGCCATGTGATCTTTTTTTGCCTGATATGATATTTTTACCCCACTCCACATATGAAAATATGTTGTTACCCGAAAGGGTAACAACATATTTTCAAATCATGCGTGTTCTTACGGATTTGTGCTATTTTATTTGTAAAAGCACAGAAGAATGCGCACTGTAGTAGCAAATCATTATTAACACCTTAGAGCAGTTAGTCTCGCACGATCCTCAATTACGTACAACAGTATAACGTTGAGATGCCTTTGTGAACAACTTATTGCAGCAGATTCATCGGTGTGCGCAGCGTAGGCAGCTGCAATATAGGAAACAGTCAGGATTTAAGCGTCTTTCAAAACGGCATGATAGTGAGTTCTAGGAAAGTACGACTTACTATCATGCCGTTTTTTTATTGGAGGTTTAACGACTACCGTGAGCAACTCAATGGGCTATAAGTAGTCGCCCGTCCCTAATTTAGGGTCACTGGTTCCAGGGAAGGGAGAGAGCCAGTGCCGTAAGACAAACATAACATCCATGCCTCACCGGGATTCGAACCCGGACCCCGTTCGGACGAATGATCAGAGGCCATCGCTTAGACCACTGTGCCACCGGGGCGGCATGCCGTTTTCAAAGACCTAGCCAGTTATAATATAGGAAAGAGTAAAGATTTAAGCGTCTTTGAAACAGCATGATGGCGAATTTTTATCTTTTACCTTAGCGGCTAAGCAAGATCGACTTTACAGAGGATATACAATGATCGGCGAACAAACGACAACGAAATACGTAGATGACTTCCTGGGAGAGTAAATGACTGAGCGATGTTCAAGGGCAACGGCAGGTGAAGAGAACTGTACGAGGTAACGAACAAGAACTACTGCGACAAATTGGCGCGCAGAACAACTACGATATTGAGGAGCAGAACAACTGCGGTATTGAGGACAGAATTTCAGCATACCCACTTTGCCGCAGAGTATCCAGAACGAACAGACCGCTGATTTTTGTACTACTCGTCTCTGTTAAACACAGACATATTCGTCTGCAATAGGAGTGCGAGCACCGACACTTTACAATTGAGGACTGAAATACGGTTGGGTGGTCCAACGAATCGCAAATTCAGTAAATAAATGCCGACACGCGGGTTAGAATGTGATGCTAATAGCTGGATTCGATGCATCCCATCTGTCATTTGTTAAATGTACAAACCATAGAACGCTATGTAATGGCCTGGGATCTGTTTTGCGGCAGTGTATTGTGATGTCCTAATACCTTTGAACAGCATTTAGATGTCAAGAGAATTCTTAGCAAGACCGAAGACCAGGTACACCCTTATACGGTATTTGCATAGTGTTTCCTCATGGAGAAGGCTATCTGGAATAGGAAAATGCGCCATTCCACAAGGCTCATATAGATGAATAGTGATATCAGGAGCATGGCAGTTACCTGTTGTGAAATGAAACGCACAATGACTTAATAATTTGCAATTCACAGATTCTGGGATTAGTTTGAACCCTTGCTTTTTATGTTTTATGACTTCAAAACTCTTTTTGAACTTGAACATCCTCACGCGTCGGAGTAGGTAATATGCTGATTTTTTGCATATTTTTCTACAGAATTGGAACTTTCTACACACACCCTCTACACTTGTTTAAAACAATCGATAATAGTTTCACGTTACTGTAAGCTTCTTTCGGAAGTTGTCATATTGGCTGCAATTCACGGATATAACGCGAAATTTCAGCATCGCTGTTTGACTCATAACACTGTGGCGTTTACCCTTAAAGTTAACAAATTCAGTAATAAGTAGAGCATATAGGCGTTTCGTATGTTTTTATTATGAGTATAGTACCATATATAACTATTTAATTTGAGAAAACCATAGAAGGAACCTAAGTGAGCTACAGATGCATGTTTTTTTTCACACAAATTGAAAATAAAAAAGATTATTTGTAAAACTGCGAGTTTAGCACCAAACAGTTCGGTTTAATCGCTAGTTCGTACGAAACCCTAAACATTTACACAAAGTGGGTTCAGTGTGTTGAAAAATATAATGCAGAAAATATTTATTCTCAGAAATAAATTTTAATCGAATGACATTTTACACCACTCGAGAAAATGCGTTTAAAAAAAAGAGGCATTTTCTCTCAGTTACCAACCCTTACGTAAGAATGAAAGACTCATACAAAGACCTCACATCAGTCTTTCACAGTCTTAAATAAATTAACCTGATATCAATCAGATTGCAAGCCGTAATATTTTGACAAAAATAAGCTAAGCTTACAGATTTTGTTTATATTAAAAATGTTATAAGTTATTTGTTGACAGTTGATTTACATAATAAAATTATTGTAAGACATCACTTAACCAATTACAGAGCATTCATCATAACATTGCATAGAAGGGTGAAAACAGTGCGATCACCTCCCAAATATGATGTCTTGTACGTGTCGCCAAAACATCTCTTACCGGGCGCCGAGGGGCATGGTCTATAACAAGCTTTCTAAAAGTGTCTCGCAGTATCTGATATCCATATGTTACCCCATCGTATGTTCTAATTGTTGTAAGACACGTGAATGACCGGCCAAATATCGGATATGCTGTTCCAACACAAATCATTGACGCTTCAGTGATTTGATGCCTGGGGAATTCGGATGCCACTGCAGCACCTGGATATTTCCTTCATATTTCGGGAACTGTTCCAGAAAAAATTTTGGAAGTGTGGCAACGCGCATTTTCCTGCTAAACAGAGGCACCACTAGAGGGTAATACGATGTCATGAAAGCACCTGTCTGCATTGAAAGGATATTGTTTAGATAGGTCGTGAATATCATACTTCTTATTAATGAATGAATGGACACCGGGTTTCCCTACAAAACATTTCCCAAAGCATTAAACTCCTTCCACAGGGTTGTTTGCTCTCGAAGGTGCATCTTGGTGCCAGCACTTGCCCAGTAAAATGAAACAAACATACTCCGTCATTTATTAATGCAACAAAAAACTATTAGTGAAACATGTGAGTATATTACTCGAAAGTTTTTTACAATACAGGAAAATCCATTGAATTTTACAGGAACAAAAGCCCCAAAAACTCAAAAGTTTCGCCTGTAACTGGGCCCTTTCTTGCACGGCTAAAATTTTGTAATATTTTCTTAAGCAGAAATGTATACCCAAAGATGAAAAATTGCATATTAAAAAAAATAATTGTAAATCACAGCATAATATTTAATGTTCACAAATAGGTAAATATAATTACATTAAAAATCAACAGTGTGCCTTTCACAAAGTGGCGACCTGCTATTAGATTGTGCGATATGCATACTGCCAAAATCAGTGGACACGAAAATTTTAAGGCTTATTTTCAGAATTGGAAGGGAGAAGTAACTACGTTTCTTTCGAAAGTTTTCTTTGTCCGAGGATCTGAACTAAGTGGCCCAAATCACTGTAAATTTCAAAACTATCGCATGGGTAGAGCAAATTTCAATTCCATTCTGAAAATGTATAAATTTATTGAAAAAATAAAGCAGCGGTATTGCAGGTACTGATGCTTTCTAGTCCTGAAATAAGTCGTAAAGTCGTAAAATATTTGTTATTCCCTTAACCTCATCTGTTACATGTCGCGCTATGTGTTAGCGGCTCTCAACATTGACCAATGAAAAATTATTTATTTTTACTATCATTACTACGTTTTAGCAAATATTAACAAGCGACGCAGTAATTTAGGGGTCTCCCCGTTGGAGCAGGGGTAGCCCAAGTGTGTCAGGGTACGAATCCCTTGAGGAATGGATGTTGTGTTTGTCTCTTCGCCCTGGGTCTCTCCCTTCCCTGGAAACAGTGACCCTAAATTAAGGACAAGTGTTTAATTAAGGACACGATTTTCATTTCATTCGAATTTTATTATCCCATTGAGTTGCTGACAGTGGTCGTCAACCCACAACCAAAAAAAAATTAAGGTTCTTTCAACGATTTACAAATTTTTATCTTTGGGAATACATTAATTGAGAAGAAAATGCCTACAGGATTTTTTATCATTGAAAATGTAGTGCAGAGTTTTTAGGTGGAACCACCTTGAAGCAGAAATGTATAATTTACAGATTTCAGAAATTTTCTAATGCTGCGGCAAATATTCAAAATTTTGTATCCACTGATATGTAAATAGGACGACTTTTATTTCAGAGTCTTTGTTTTTGAATTCCATGATTTCTTCTAATTTGTTTTAAAGAGCAGTTTCAATGGCCATTTTATTGGAAGTTTCGAAAAGAAATGGATCAATCTGTAAAAATCATGCCGGACGTTTCTGTTGTGCATAAAAATTTCATCTATAATGCTAATATTAGTATGAATTTGAGTTCAATTCGTGGAGATCATTCGCATATTTACGATTATCTAACCGAGGATTGGGGAACCTGAGGCCTTACGGCCTCAGATGCGGACTTCTAGGCTCTCTGTGTGAATCCAAATTTTGCAGAACAAATTCTTTTTTCTTAATAACATGCTTTTATTCTTCTTTCGTTATTTTTATTTTAATCTTAAAATGACCGCATTTAAAATACTAATAAGGTATTCAGTGGAAATTTTCCGAATCATTCTATCCAAAGTGCGTTAACTAACGCAGGTACATATATTGTTAGTAAAAATGTTATCTTTACAAGAACAGATATTTAAATTTTATGAAGTACAGAATCAACAATGTGAATTATTGACAGATGTCTATAGACATGTTGCATTCCTGTGTGATATAAGGTCAAAACAAGATGCTTCAACACTTTTTTGGAGGATAAAACTACGAAAGTCTATAAATGAAATTTGACAAAAACCCAAACATTTCGACAAGGCTATCTGTATTCAAAACACTTCTTCTTCAAAAGGAAATTATTTCCTGTTCTCTACAAATACTATAATTTTGCACCTTTCCCCATTATTTTGCATACTTGAAAAATTGTGCGTCGCACTTTTACCACACACTTCGATTTTTTCGAAGAAATAATTTAGGACACTAAAGTACACATTTACCAATATATTTTTAAGTAAAGCGACCTGTACCGTAGCGAGTTGAGAATACCTTGTATACACACCTAAGCCTAATGAAACACATCAAGTGGGTCTATTACTAGAGTGTAATCGATAAGCGCACAAAGGGTAAGGAAAACAATCGACACGCTGCGTGCAGTTTGGTAATTTCTTCTATCCTACATTCCTTTCTCTGCCACAGAATCAGTCATCCGAAAATCGGTTTTTCGCTGATTAAAATCTTTCTCCCGCATAATTCTCAGGTTTGTCTTCGGTATGTTTGAGCAGTTCTCGTGAGCTTTCCTTAAAACTTCTGGAGCTTTCGTATTAACTTGAACTTCCTACAGGCTGTAAATTTCGGAAAAAGCACTGCAAAGTGAGTCAGTTTTAACTGCGTGAAGGTTTTGTTGGGAGACAATGCCACAAACGAGTAAGGATACAATTCTTTAGAATTTGGTGAAATTTTGGGTGAAATACTCTAGCGATATGGAAAAAGGCTTAAAATTAGAGGTCTGGAAGACATATATTGTCAGAATCAGATGACCAGAATGTAAAAGTCGTATATGCAAGCATGTGTTGTGAAGCTGACAGACGTCTGGATTTGAAAGTCATAGTTGTGATAACAATATAGCAAGAAAAGGTGTGGTGCAACCGAAAAAGGCTCCAGGTTTATCGCTAGATAGGAAAGGACATCTCTAAAATTAAAATATGTTGCTGAAGTTATAATTCGGCCACCAGATGGAAATCGGAGACTTCAGAACTGGTGGGAAAAAATGACTAGTTTAACAGGCCTGGAATCTACCAATGATTGTAACTATCGATCTTTCTGACACCCTACTTCGCGTTCATTACGTTACTTGAATAAAAATTATTATTCGCTTTATTCAAGTGTATTCCTTCTCATAACAAGCAAAGAATCCAACCTTATATGGCTTTTAAATTTAAAGAAGTTTTAAAAATATAAATATTTCAAATTTTCATTATTTTACGGGAAACTGTTTTGAGAAGTGCTCAACAAATCAATTTTTATTTACTTAATAATTTTTCGTCTTTCATTTTCTCATACTTTCCTTTGTAACTTTAAAATATATACACAGAATAATTTTGGTTTGAAGAAAAGTTTATTTTCATAAAGTTATCCTTATTAACGGAAGAACCGGTAGACATTTCATTGAGATTTAAAACTAATATTAAACAGGTACAATATTCCTAAACAGGTAGGGCCATATTATGAATATGCAAGCAAGCAATCCGAATGATACTTATATACCCAAGTTATCTCGAAGAGACTCACTACAAGTGACGTCGAAATGATAAAAAAAACAATTTGGGAATCCGACGTATGTTCATTTCAGTATGTCTGAGGAAAGTAAACAAAAATGTTCATTGCAGACTCTACATAAAACGCAAAGAAAGTGAGGAAATTTGCGTTGTACTTGCAGCACAAAATAAAAATTCTAAAGTAAGTAATTCATAATTTATGCCACGAAGAACGGCCGAAGAATGGGCCGTCAGAGAGAAATATGTTTTATGATTATTGCGAAAATTCCATGCAACAAGTTGTTTTTATCTGGATTAATATATTTAAGGTAACATATGTTTCCTAGTTTCTGAGATTTCCTGTACACGATTATCACAAGAAGTACTTTAGTACCTATATGGTGCATTGGTTTCAAAATCAAAGCTCAATTATTACATGGGGTCTAGTAGTGCTGTACGAAATGCTCGGTGATTATGCTGTCCTCTAATATTGATACAACATTGAGCAAAGCATATATACTTGGTGCTTTAGTATCCATATAAAGTAATACTTATAAACGTGTGAATCATAAAAAACTAATGCAGCACTATATTATTCCCTTCTTCCTAACAGGTACACAGCTGATCTTGTTGCTTCCGCACACAATAAGAAACAGCAGTTAACGTTATAGCAGTTTTTAAAGAATTTAACACTCCTCGGAGTCTAGAAACTCAAAGAGACATGCCGGTTGAGGTTCTGGTGGTATAAATTAATTTACGTTCCGGATATATTGGATGCAACAAAATTTGTGTTAGACGGGTGACTGCAGGTTCCTTTCCTAACTATTATACATTATGTAAAGAAAAAGAAAAGAAATGATTTTTTTTATCATATTTTCTGAATGATTTCTCTTTGTGCTGACATCCGCTTTAGAATTACAGACTTCTGTTGCCCCTGTGCGTAAATTATTATCACGCCTTCTGGGATATCTCTACTTGAAAATGCCAGACGTGAAAGTATAGTAAACTCCCGAAAAGCTCTCACTCACGTCACCATAAGTGTGACGGGCAAGCAAATTAGACAGGTCAGCGAAAGTGCAGTAAAGCGCCATCTCAATAAAGTTCATATATTTCCTTTTTAGTTCACAAGTTGCCATGTTTACATGCTTGTTTTAAAAATCCCATTTACAAATATGTGATTTTTTTATCTTGTATTTAATGGAACACAACCGTTTTCCGGATCTCTTCTAAAATCATTTACTGTACGTCACCCTATTCCATAGTCTTTTGATAAATAAGTAGCAGCTTCCCTAGTTTTTTACAGCGCATTATAATCGCCCATTCCCTTTTCATATCAGGAGGAACTCGTTTTCTTTTCGCAATCATTCTGTCCGCTTAAGAACGTGGAATGAAATCAACCTCTTAACGATGCCGTGATCTACGTCGCAATCAGGAATGTCCAATCATGCATCGACTAATATAGGTGTCCTGGTCTAATCAGTTTGATAGTAGGATGCGGCATGATTCCATTGGCTTTAACAGTGGAGATCATTCGTGGGTGTTTGCTATACGAATTTGAAATCTGTTCATCTGCTGCGGAAACAACACGTCGCATTTGCTTAGAATTCGGGGCAGATGCTGTGAAAGAATGCACAACTCGGAATTGCTTTCGAATGTTCAGAGACGGAGATGAATCCTTTCAACGAAAGTTCCAGACTGATCGTCCTGCCTGCCTAAACAGAGTAGCCCTGAAAGTTGCTAGTGAGTATAACAGTAGCCAAACATACCAGGGCCACCCCAGTGGTGCATTGGTCTATGTGCTGGCTTTCGACCATCCGTCCGTGAACGGTCTGGGTTCGAATCCCAGTGAGATTTGGATGTTACCTTTCCATTGCGGCGCTGGATCTCGCCCTTCTCTGGAACCAATGGCCCTAAATTAGGGACGGGCAACTTACAGCTCACGGTGGTCATTAAACCTCCAATAAAAAAAAACATAACAGGATCTAGCCCAGTCATTTGATGTTAGTGACGAAACTGTCCGAAGACTGCTGCATTCAATTGGTAAGACACACAATTGTCTAAGTGGTTCCCCATGAATAGCAACGTGTCTCAGTTTGTCATGCATTGCTGTCTCGCTATGACAATATACCCTTTTTGGATAAGATACTCACATGCAATGAGAAGTGGGTCCCGTAGAGCATTCCAACACGTTCCTGACATTGGTTGTCAAACAGTGACTCAAGTTCTGACATAACGAAGACACGTATGGGGTTCCTGTGATTACAGTGAACAGCACCGGGTGTTGTTCATTTTGAACTCTTTCAATGCAGCCAAACCATCACCCCTGCGGTGTACTATGAAAAACTGAAACGTGTGCAAGAGACCTGAAAAAGAGCAAACGCAAAACTGGTCAGCAGAAAGAGAGTTCTACTCATTCAAGATAATTCTCGTGCTTATTCGGCTTCGTTGACCAGAAACACTATCAAAGATCTTGGGTGGGAGGTTTTAGGTCATCCAGCTTACTCGCCAGATATCTCTACTTGAGAATATCAGTTTTTTCTTTTATTCGACAATGACTTGCGTGGACACGACTTCTCCATCTTTGATGAGTTGCACCCTGAACTTCAAAACTTTTTATTTTCCCATGATATGGCATTTAATCGCAGCGGTATATAAAATTGTTAACATGTTGGCAGAACGTTATTGACGCCCATCGTACTTATTCTGATGAATATTTTTTTGCTACGTATGTGGTCTCAGTCTCCGAAAACGGCAAAACCATTTATGGTATCTGATATTACCATCTGTAATAACTGAACTTAAAGATTAATCTGGTGATTAGTAGTTGACAAATATTTTCTTGTGGGGCATTTTAAAATACTTCTGTTTTTTAGGTAAACAGGTGAACTCTAGCTGTGTCTCCGTTTCCTAGTCGCTGTTCTTTTGAAAATCCATTTTGTTACAACGCAGAGCCAAATTATATGACCAGCTCGTTCTTATGTATAGCGGAGATACTGCAGGTAAACAACAGCTTGTGTCAAGGGCATGATACTGTGTAAATAACACACGATCATGAGCTAGAAGACAGACCCTGGCACGCTTATTGTCTACAGTTCGTGTTTTTTGTGGAGCAGTGATACAGTGTTATGCACCATGACGGCCACGTACGTTTTCGAAACGATCTTGGTGAATTGATTCTTTCAGTGTACAGTTTTAATTTCCTACCGCCCAACGCCATGCGGCATGCTTTGGAAATCTATTGATTCCAATTCACGATCTCTTCTGATACGAATTAAGGGAACTCTAGAAGCCAGCGATATAACACCAATGTTTTAGATTCAGAGGTGATACCCATCTTTCAGAGTCATCCTGGTGATATATTCCAGCAAGACAATTGCTCAGCCACATATGACCCGGGATATCCAAGGCCTCTTCTTTGCGCGACAGATACCTGTTACTGCCTTTCTTCACATTCTCTGGATATGTCTCCGATCGAACATGCCTGGGACATGATGGCTGAGCGACTGGCAGGTCAAATACTTCCGGGATTCACGACAAATGAACTCTGGTCTCCCATTGAAACAGCCTGGCAGGCTAATTCCCAGGACGATATCAAAAACCTCTTACTTTCAATGCCACGGCGGGTAGAGTCTGTTATCTTTGCTTTAGGTTGCTTCACACGTTACTCTGTTTTGAAGCGAAAATATCTTATGTAGCTCCACAAATGGATTCAGTTATTTCCTGTAGCATAAGGAATCTGTGATATTAATTTCATTTCAATTTCACGATTCTTTCTTGGTATTGACTTTTCACAAACAGCAATTTCACGATTTATCAGTTCAACTGAAATTGAGGACTGTACCTTTATGGGTTACCTAAACATTTTCTGAGAAATGCATCAGACTAAAAATTATACCAACTTAAATTCGTGAGTCAGTATATGTGGACAATGATCATTTAAGGCGAGACATACGCTCTCAGATGGAATATCTGGATGAAAGACTTATTTCGTTGTAATCCCATGCATGCCCCACCACAACTTGTTCTTTCAAACTGTAACACAAATTGTTACTGAAACAGTTTGCAATGCCTGCATGCTATTCATTTCATAATATCCTAAAAATACGACAATTTCCTTTTCCTGGAAAAATATTTTTTCAGCAGAGTACAGCGACCTGCAGAATTCTGTGCATCAATGGATTGAACTTGAAAGCATAACATCATATGTTTTGCAGACAGATATGAATACTCATCAGTATTTTACTAATAGCTAATTCCGTGTTCGAAGTTGTACCTTTTCACCCTCATTTGAATTGGAATTGCTTGAAATATTGGAATGTGACATTTTTATCTGAAACCACATTCATTGTCACAAGATTAATGCTATATCTACTAATAACGTTTCTGAGTCGTGAACAACCTAAACAGCAAAACGTTTTCAAACCGAATACAGTGTTTTAAAATACAGTACGGTGTTGAATAAGTGAAAAAAATATTTATTTTTAATTTATTTTTCTAGGAAAACAGAGAAACATGAGAAACATTATGGTCTCAGATATTCTTTGCTACGCTTTTTGATAAAATCAGGTACTTTCATTTTAGTATTATTTACCCTTCATTTGTTTTTAGGCCACGTTATTTCAAATGATTTTGCCGATTTTAAATGATTATGTTTTCGACGTTTACAGGTACATAATATGAATGAGACATCAACCCAAACAAAAGCTGCCCGAATTTTGTCTCTCACTGTAGAAATGCTTTATGAAACTTTCTATAGTTACACGAGGGACGTCAAGATGGCAGTTCATTTCCTTCTATACTCGCTCCAGTATGGCGCTGTAACAACTTCACCGCAATACCAAAGTGTCTCTTGAGCTTTTCCAATGTTGTAGGCTACGGAGGCGTGTAAACAGCATCGTTAATGTACTAAAAAAGAGTAGCACGGCTTACAGCACCAAGTTATAGTGTCGACTGCGACCGGTACAAATGCGATAAAACACTTCGTTTTGGAAACGGCAAACAGCGCATTGCCAAAAGGCGGAACCGCAGCGACAGTGAAGCACTCTCGGTGCAAGCTATTAAATCACGGAGATTTCTTTTTTTATTTGGTTTATGTCAAGGTCATACACGGTTGATAGGTATGGAATTATGAGCTTCTTGAAACTAAATGAATCATTCTGAATATTCCTGTATATGCAAAGCTAAAGAATAAGGCAATAAGCCGGAAAGTAATAATACAAATCGTTGAAGATTCTACAAAAATAACTTATTGCGAGAACATTTCTGATTTAAAATGTGTTAGGTGCTTTTATCGAATGTATAAGGAAGAAATAATAAACTTGGAATTTCATTGAAATCTCTATGTACGATTTCTAAATCTTTCAGTAATATTTTAAAAATTTGTCTTATAAAATGTATTTAAGAAGAATATCATTTTTATCCATACTTATATCATTAAACATTTCTTAAAAGCGATGTCACAATCGCTGCATTCAGTTTATCCATTTGTGTTAATCCAACGAAAACCCGAACATCATAACACTATGTTGAATGTAGATTGTATATTATTTTCCAGCTTCGTACTTCCACGAAAGGATATCTAACTCCATCCTGAGTCACTGCAAGAAATGAAACAGCTTTATGTATTACAAATGGTGTTACATTGTTCTTTCATCCGCACTCTAGCGCCCGTGTGTAGAATCGGCACTGATTCTAGTAGTTGTTTTCTATTCACACTCATTCCTGATAAAACAACTACACTTCGTTCAGGTCTTGTCCTAATTGCCGAACTCTATAACAGTTTTGACTTCTACTAATCCTTCGTGGAAATATTCAATTGTCTTTCATATATCACTTTTTCGTGGGGAGAAACCCTGAAAAATCAGAATTCCTGAAGAGCTCCAAATGAGGACCAGACTAAGCCCCGTGTTCCGCCACATGTGCTAATCAACTTGGTAACAGCAAACTCAAAACGCATTCATTGTTGATACTTTAAAGATATAGCAGCGTGCAAATGGAATAAAAGCAAAATTGTTCTTATGGTAAGAGAAGCAGAGTACTGAAGAACAGTAATCTCACACCTGCCAGTTTTCTAGTTTCATATCATAGGCATCTAATGAATCAGAGTGGACGTATTCAAGACGGAATCCTTGCGCGCACTCAGGCAGCGTTAAACCATTGACCCCATATTAGAATACTAAGAGTAGTGAAACAACCAGTGACATGTTAGTCCATATTGATAAAATAAGATATTTTTATTCCGACGTCATATCATTATTTATACTGATGTGTTTGGAAGCATACTTTCACTTTCAGTATTTGAGACACATTTTTGTTGGCAAATAATATATAGATTTTAGCTTAGGAATCTTTAAACATTTTCGGTAGCATCTTTGGTAAATAAAATAAAACTAGACGAAACCCGTCGGAAACGACGCTTAGCTTTTTTTTTTTTTTTACCGAAGGTTTAACGACCACCGTGAGCGAATCATCATAAGGCAGCGTTTAGACCACTGCGGCAGTGACGCGGCCAGGTTTCTGATGAGCATCACGACTGCACCCTTTTTCAGTCGCAAAATGTGAGTCTACTCATCTCGATCGTGTGCAAAAATTCAACTGGATAGCGCACCCCTTCACTCTCATGTTCAGTCACAACTGTGTTTGAAAATGTTGTTGGGATGATATTCCCTTCATTTTCTCTTGTCTGATACGTATAGTTGCGACCCCTTGATCTTTCACGCCTTCCGCTAAGGCTCCAACTTTTTCCTTTTTCTTCTGCGGGAGAGATATTTTGTTAAAGGTAAGTATGCCATAAAGTATTTACTTACTTTAGGACCGATCATAGAACGCCATGCACACACCAAATGTGACACTGAACTGAGCGCTTGATATAGATAATTGCGGCACGCTTCTCCCTTAAACTTTACATGGGTACCTTACCGCTCTGACATGCACGAACGTTTGGCCCAATCTCCGTTTTGTCTTCGACTGGCACATCTACATGGGAGGACCTTTATTTTGATACATGAACCATATTTTTACGTTCAGCCGTTCTCTCAAAATATGTCTCACAGTAAAAAACTTTATAGAATAAATGTTTAGATGGCGCAAATCAATATGTACGTTCTAAATATTTTCACTAACAATGATCAATGGAATGTTTATTTACATCTTTACATAGTGGGAAACATCTTATCTATGTGAATAAACTGGATCGAATGAATATTAAATTATGTATATCATCATCATCATCATCGTCAACCATTATCAATCCACTGCTGGACGAAGGTCTCCCCAAGTTTCCTCCACAACGGTCTGTCTTGTGCCAGTCTCCCCCATGTCACTCCCGCATACTCTCGAATTTTATCCACCCATCTTCCATGTGGTCTTCTTCTGTGTCTTTTCCTGTCCCTTGGAATCCAATCTGAAATTTCGGCTGTCCATCGATGGCCTGTCCTTCTGGCAGTATGTCCAGCCCATTGCCATTTCAGGGATTTAACTCTGATCATGATGTCTTCCACTCTTGTCATTTTTCGGATCCACGAGTTCCTCTTCTTATCTCTCCTGGTTACACCAAGCACGCACCTCTTCATGCTGCTTTGAAATGTCTGCAGCCTTTGTATGTCGCTTTTAGTTAAGGTCCACGTCTCTGCACCATATCTAAGTACTGGAAGGATGCATTGATCAAATACTTTTCTTTTAAGACACAATGGCATATTGCTCTTGAAAATTATGCTGTTTCTTCCAAAAGCTCTCCAGGCAAGTTTTGTACGCCGATTAATTTCTTCATCAATGTGACCCTCACTTGATATCTGCTGTCTAAGATAAACGTACGTGTCTGTTATTTCCAGCTGTTTTTTCTCCATCAATCGATAAATCTTCATTTCTTGTAAAAGCATTGAACATTACTTTTGCCTTCTGAAAGTTCATTTTTAATCCCACTTCTTTACTCTTGTCAGCAAGTTCCTGAATCATTCTCTGCTGCTCTGATGGGGTAGTTGCAAAAATGACTATGTCATCAGCAAAACGAAGGTGGGTTAGATAATCTCCAATAACCTTTATCCCTTTGTTTTCCCAGTTCAGTGATTGAAAGACATTTTCCAATGTGGCATTAAAGAGCTTCGGAGATATGGGTCACCTTGTCTCACTCCCTTTCCAATTTTTATGTGTGTTGTATTTTCAAACAGCCTAATCTTTGCACTTGCATTTTCATAGATGTTATTAATAATATTAATGTATACATAATCAATACCGCAGGATTTCAGAGCCATTGTAACCCCTGATGGTTTCACCGAATCAAAGGCTATATATATATATATATCATCATCATTGTCAACCATTATCAATCCACTGCTGGACGAAGGTCTCCCCAAGTTTCCTCCACAACGGTCTGTCTTGTGCCTGTCTCCTCCATGTCACCCATGCATACTTTCGAATTTCATCCACCCATCTCCCATGTGGTCTTCTTCTGGGTCTTTTCCTGTCCCTTGGAATCCAATCTAAAATTTCGGATGTCCATCGATGATCTGTCCTTCTGGCAGTATGTCCAGCCCATTGCCATTTCAGGGATTTAACTCTGAAATGTCAATGGGCTATATATATATATATATATATATGTTACGTCGTTGGACTGTGATATATATATATATATATATCACAGTCCAACGACGTAACGCAACAGGTATTCGAGAGTGTTCGCTGTTCCCATGAGAAGAACATTGATAGGAATGCCTGCCAGCGTTGCTTTGCGCAACGGTTCGCTCAGAAATGAGAAGACCTCGGACTATCTCAGTCCATCCGTGCGTCTGCCTTCAACAGCGCGTGAGCCTAACCGCACGCTTCCCCCATAGACTTTACATGGGAACTTTGCTGCTCCACTACGCCTAAACGGTGGTTCCAATTTCATTTTTGCCGCCCCGGTGGCGCAGTGGTCTAAGGCGCTGGCCTCTGATCATTCGTCCGTAAGGGGTCCGGGTTCGAATGCCGGTCAGGCATGGATGTTGTGTTTGTCTTACGGCACTGGCTCTCTCCCTTCCCTGGAACCAGTGACCCTAAATTAGGGACGGGCGACTGCTTATAGCCCATTGAGTTGCTCACGGTAGTCGTTAAACCTCCAATTAAAAAAAAAAAAATTCATTTTTCTCTTCGGCTGGCACATCTACATGGTACGACCTTTAATTTGATACCTCAACCATTCTTTACGTTGAGCCGTTCTCTCAAATAGGACTCACAGTAAAAAATCTTATAGAATTAATATATAAATTACGATATGTTAAATTTTCTTACGTATTTGTTCACATGCATGTTCACCCTTTTCTATTTCGGTACCTTCTATCCCCGCAGAAGTGTGGTTCAAAATCATTATTTTTATCCCTGTTGCCACAACTAAAACAGTGTCTGGATAAACGTAAAGCACTTTCAGCATTGGGGATAGAGTAATTACCGAAAGACTGCACACAGAAAGAAATAGAAAAGCCTGAAACTATAGTAAAAAGAGACATTCGCGCTTATTCCTCCTTAAGATACCTCATTTAAGCTGCGGCAATCTGCTTGGAGAGTTATGACCAAATCACAACAAAATCAAAAGAATCAGAAGAGTGTGTGAAAGGGGTAAATAAAATTCGAAAGCATGTAGGAGTCACATGGTGGAAAAGGGATCTCGACAGACAGTTATGAAAGAAAGGTTTGGGACTTTCATCCAGCAGTGAATTGGTAACAGATGACAACAATGACGATAATGATGAAAGGTAGATAGATAGATAGATGGTGCGCAAACATTGATGAAGGTTTCTAGTGTGATGAAGTAACTTTCACGACACTGTATGCATATGCTATTATTGTCGAAAATGTTGCCGTAACACCCAAATTGAAAGGTGCAAAAACTTGCTCACTACTGCGTGTGTGCTCAGGAGAACATGTACGTAGCCATCATGGATCCATTAGAAAAAGTGTACACAGGGAGCGCGTAAAGCAGTCACCTGTTCAACGTGCAATAAAGAATTAATGCTAATTTTTATAGCTGAGAGAACCGTTGCTGCCTTGAATCATACAACATATTTATATAAACTCTCAACAGCAGATTACTTTCGTTTCTCCGACTGATCTTAGCGCTGAAATGGATATTTGCAAAAATTTCAGACATTGAAGCAAACGTGACGACGTATTTTGATGCAACAGGAAAGGAGAATTTTTCGCGTCGTTTCCAGCTGTTGTGGAATCGTTACCCACAGTGTTTGTATACGCATGTGTTATTTTGAAGCCAGTAAAGTCAGTTTTCTTAAATATGAATTGTTGTTCGTACTCTCGTGTCATGTGAGAAAAATGTACTGATCCTCCGCAGAGTCGGCTGTTATATCCTGTTCCAGCTGATGTTCGGCGGCCTGTGTTTAATAAAATTTATTATCTGTATCGTATTGTGGTGTGCGGTTACCATCGGCATAGCGCATTTGGTCAAGTCGCTCTATTCTGTGAAGGAGGCGGTCGTTTCTGGCAGATGTTCGAATCTCGTTCCTGCCGGCCATCTAGTCTGCTGTTTTTCCGGGGCTTTCCGCAGATTTCCTGTGTTAAGGGACGCTATGCGTTCATGGTTCCCTGTGAAGTTGGACAGGGACTCACTTTGTCCTATGGTCTCCACGTTGTGGTTTAAGAGTGGGCGTAATGTCCCCACTCCGTCGAAAATCTATCGCTGCGCGATCTCAAGAAAAACATTCCTTGAGAAGGCAGGGCCCACACAGGGTTGTCGCGTCATTGAAGAATAAATGTGAGCGTACTTGTCACAATCCAGCTCGTCGTGTTCCTAGTAAAAGTTTCTAAAGCCGCCGTTGCTGTCAATAATCGACCAGTCGTTTACACCCGCATGAAGAGCCCCGATTTCTTTTTCAGATTTTGGTTCATTATCAACTGCGCAGCCCCGTGCAGGTGTTCCTGATTAGCCGATAAAATTCTCCATTTCTGTGGTGCTTGCCCATGCTGGGCAAGTATTTCCTTGCAGTCTACTCCCCAAGTAACTTTAATCTCGAATCGTTTTTCCATATTAAAAAATCTGGGTTTCGTGCACATTTCAGTCCAATTTGTACAGACATTTCAGTGTCTTAGTTGTGTACGTTTGTAAAGATGGTTGATGTGTGATTGATGTGAAGTGTTTCTAACGGCTTGTTCCTTCACTGCGCCTTTTTTCCAGTATTCTAAGAAAAACGAATGCACCAGGCTTAAGGGAAATGCAGAACTTCAGATCGTGTTAACAAGGGAAATCTGGTACTCTGTGCATTGCTGGTGTGTAGAAAAAAATCATACGACTGGTGTATTATATTATTCAGATATACAAAAGTAATCAAATGTAATTATACTTGTATTAAAGAGTGTAAACATTAAAGTAATATTTCATAAAACTCTTACATAATATTCGACTAAAACGACACATTGTTGCATATGATTAAATAAGTTTTCATATTCATAAAAATTCAATAGTTGCGTAAATGAAAGGTTCCTTTCTAAATTACATTCTTTGATAAACCTCTCATTTTAACCACCTATTTACCTAGTAATGGTAAATGGTGTTTTTAATTTTGTTAATAGTGCATTTTCAATATGTTTAAAGTTAATGAAATTTCTCTTTATGTAATTTATTTTGTGTAGAAATTACTGAAAGCACTAAGAAACTACTAGGGAAATAAATTTACCTTATGCACGATATGTTAAAAACTTTAATTAAAATATTAACAGGGTAAAAATACTTCATTATATTACTAACTAAAAGCACTCTCTAACAGTTAAAAAAAGGGGCCTGAAGTATACTTTTCAGGCTTAGTTTAGGCCCTTCTTCAACGTCAATGCAATGTTGATTAACTTAAATGCTACAATCTGTACATGCACAGAGTATTACAATGATTTAGGTTTACGAATTTGCGAATGTGTTAAAATGTGTGAAGACCAATAGTTTAAGTAAATGGTCCTTCATTGTCCATGAACCGTTTCCATGGTTACGCAATAACGCACGGGTAGTCCTCATTAGAGGTTTTATGTCGCAACTAGTATATATACAAGCTTTCAGTTAATAATAAGTTCGAATTTCTTCTTGGTGTACTACGAATAGTCACATCATCCCACTGAGGTGAGTACTCACTTTGTAGACACAGTCTTGACATTGCTGTAGAACTCGAAGCTGCCCGGCGGGAATATTTATGTTCTGCCAATCGACCTTTAAGAATCCTATAGGTTAAGCCGACATAGATTTTATTTTGTTGGCCTTCCCCATCAGTTTTTAAGGGTATTGAATATTCGCCGGTTCTATAGCCGGGATCCACTGTATCTCTATTCTTCTTAATCAAGTATGATATATTTCGAGATTTTACACCAAATCCCAAACCATATTTTCGTCACACTGTTCGTAATCGTTTCACAATTTTTGGTATATATGGGAGAGAACCAACATAAATTACATTTCTTCATTTACGAGCAAGAGCGGAAGATTGCATCAAATTAAAACGCCTCAATACCTTCTTTAATAAATTTTCGGGATACCCATATTCAGATGCTAGATCTTTTATATAAGATAATTAAGTTTGTCTGGCAATTGAACTGGAAGAATGGGAGTACGCCCGTCGTAGAAAAACGTAACGATAAGAATTTTTCACAAAAAACGTGGTTGGAATTAAATGCGACTAAAGTCCTATTAGAACCAGGCTTATGAAAAAGGAATAAGGTATATTATTGGTAGAAGGGTCCCGTTTAAGTAACAAATCTAAAAATGGTTACGTTTGGTCACTCTCAGTTTCCAACGTGAAGGTAATATGCTTTGGTAATTAGTTGACATGTATTGAGGAAACTGTTCCAATGATTCCAATTTTGATTTCAATGGGGTTACTGAAAGCATTAAATCCGCTTTATGAGTATTGTTTATTCAATTTTTTTTAGCAGATATATTACGATAAACACTGTATTATCAAAAATTCTCGGACATTAACAAATATATGCATAAGTGTCGAAAAACGGTTGCACAAGAAGATGCGTATGGAGTTCGGAGTTACATATGTAAAGCTACATGTTCTGTCGTGTTTTCACTAACTTTGCAGAGGATACGTCTCATGGACGTGAACGTTCTGAGTTCTGGCGTGGGCTAGTCGTAAGATGTAATTTGAGTAAAGTTTCCATACTGAACATTGCAGCTAACTAAATTTAGCCAAATCGACTTTAAATAATGCCGTGAAGAGATGGAAGCAGGATGGTATATCTACAGAAAAAATGAATGTTCCAGAAGGTCGCACGAACTGACCAAACGTGAGAGAAGAGCCATGGTAAGAAAGTTAAGAAATTTCTGTTTCTCTGCCATTTGGATTGCTGATATAATAGAAAATGCTTGTAAAGGCTTGATTAGTACCATGACTATCCGCAGGGAGTTGTACGGTATGCGGTATTATTGTAGAGCATAAAAGCCGCACATAAATGCAGTGAATGAAAAACGCCGTTTGGGGTGCGTGTGTCTCCCGTAGTTCCTGGATTGTCGGCGATAGGAAAGCTGTTCTTTGGTGATGACTTGGAACCTGCTGCAAGCACTTGAATTTGGCGACAGCACGGCGAATGATTTTGTCCGACTCTGCCATTCCAAAAGCTAAACTTCGGCGGATGCTCCATTATGGTATGGAGTTATTTTTCTTAAATGGGACTCGGCCCGCTGGTTAATTTACTACAAACCATGACTTTTGAAGTGTATCTCGACGTTCTTGATAATCTGTCATGCCAACAATATGGTAATATTATTGAAAAGATGGTTGTCTCTTCCAAAACAATCGATCTCCTTGCCACACTGCATGCCGTGTGCAGGAGTTGTTTCTACAAAACGGGCTGGAATTTTTAAACTAGCCTGCTCAGAGTCGTTATCTTAATCCCATTAAACATGCCTGACATGAACTGGAGCGACGGATTCTAAGTTGGCCAGGACAAAACTCTTCGCTTCCAACTTTCGAAGCAACTTTGCATGACGAATGCCTAGCCATTTCTGTCGAGACCTGCTGCAAATCTGTTGATAGTATATATCGATTTAATGCTGCTGTCATACCGGCAAAAGGTGGTCCGACTAACAACTAATTGCTATAACAAATCCAGTGGTCCCAAAACACCGTGGTGTCCGAGCTCTTTTGCGTCACATTGTACGTATTTCCATTTTGGTTGTTCAATTCGTCTGGGCGGAATTCAAAGAACACCAAACTGCCGTAGACTCTCGCTAATCCGGCCTTCGGTAATTCGGCCTTCGGTAATTCGGCCTTCGGTAATTCGGCCTCTCCATAATCCAGCCTCTTTTTCTTTGCGTGCTTTTTGGTTGCAGATATCGTGTTGATATCAGACTGGAATGAATTATACATGGAGGTAGGAATAAGGGGAGAAAGCACTCTCCGTTGGCTCAATGCAACCCAATTGAAGCCAGCGAAAAGTCACGCCTCTGACGTCACGGCAGCCATCTTAAGCCTGACATGAGCAGACTATGCAATAACTGTTAGTGCTGTGCGAGCCATGAAGTTGGCAATTTGATTTTATATTAATAAATTTGCCCTTTTTTTATTATACTAATCGTTGATATACTGTTCTCAAGGATATTATTAGTTGATTTATCAATGTTTAGGGTGTTATGGCTACTTCCAGATATTTAGAATTTAGTAAATATTTCGGCTCACTTCTGGGGATGAGCGTAAGTACAAGTGTTTTTCTCATTCTGTAGGTAAAACCGCCGTGTAATTTCATAGTTTTTAAAGTTGTGTGTATGATAATCTAAGTTTAGTGACGGGTTTAACCTAATTTTAGTGACGTTTTAGAGAGATCTGCTCTGTTAAAATGGACAGAATATGACAGTGTACACAAATTAATGTTAAGCTGTAATACCCCAATATTACTTTATCATAGATATATTATGATTTTGCTTTTTCAACTATGAACACCCACATGCCTTGAAAGATTACCTTTCCGAGAGAATTGCTTGGAACATACATCACATTGGTAAGTCTTTTCACCTGAAGGAACAAGCATATGCTGTAAACGTTGAATTCCCTATGCAAATTGCTTAGAACACACATAATATTGATGAGGTTTTTGACCTGTGTAAAGGAGGATGAGTTGTGAATTGTTTGGAGCATATATCCCATTGGTGAGACTTTTCCTTCGTGTGAATGAGTGAGTGCTTCGTGCAGCTACTATGGTTCAGAGGAAAATGTAGAAAGTTTATTCGTTGATTGTAACTTTTAAAAATATATCTGGAATTGGTTACATCAATATTTAAATTATAAAGATAAATTTTTGACTCACCAAATCTTATATCATCTTCCTCTTTCCTGCTCTGAATCCAAAAATGTATTAATACATCATGTAAATTTCAATTGCAAAATATAACATTTGGAAAAACAGAAACGCTTCATCTTTTGAACAAATATCTAAACCTACAGAGCAGATCAAAATTTCCATAAAATGTGACCTTGGAAGATATTTGGAATTTGAAATCAGAAATAACGGTACTCAAAATACCTTTAATAAATGGAAACCTTTGGCTCCAGTTATTTATAAGAAAGGATCGAAAATTCTTACTAAAACTATCTAGTAACTTATTTTAAATTTAAATATTTGTAGCTAAGATGTTAAGTGATATAAAACTTAAAGATCTGACATTCTTTTAAAATCATACTATTTCGGCTCCATATATTTTCAGTATGTCGTTCAAAACATTTAATTTTAATATTTAATTCAATTTTTTCTATACTATTAATTTCGTTGCGCAAAGGATTGCCGACGCTGAGGATGCAGGAATAACTGATAACGAAAAGTGGATTGCGTACAACAATGTGCGGCGCAAACGGTCTTGGTTCCGACTTGCTGCTTCGCCTCAAACGACATCAAAAGCAGACATTCATCAGCGGAAGGTTCTTGGTGGGATTTTAAATGTGTCGTGTTTTTCGGGCTCCTACCACGGAACCAAACAATCTATTTGAATGTGTACTGTCGGCAATTGAACAGTTTGAAAGAATCCATTATCCAGAAACGTCCAAAGCTCGTTCATCGTAAAGATGTTGTGTTCCTTTGCGAAAATGCGAGACCACACACAAGTTTGATCACCCGCCAAAAATTATTGGACCTTGGGTGAGATGTATTGCCACACCCATCATACTCGCCTGACCTTGCACCGTCAGACTTCCTCTTGTTTCTCTCTCTTGAACAGTTATTGCCTGGCATAACGTTCAATTGATAGGACGCTGTAAGTCAGCATCTTCTACGGTTTTTCGCCACGAAAAACAGGTCCTTCTATTAACGAAGCATTCTGCAGCTCACTGAAAGATGGCAAAAGGTTATCGAACAAAACGGGCATTATATCATTGATTTAACTTTGTTCTTTCTGTCAATAAATGACCTTTGCAAAACATGGCTAAGACACGTCATGACTTTTCCGACAACCCAATAAAAGAGTTTCTTTGTCGCAAAACATGTGTCTCTTTTTTTAACACAGAATATCCTTTTCTAGAAAAAAGAGCACATCTAAATTTCTGTTGGGAAGGTTAGCGCTTCACAGGTACTCGAATTTCTGCACTCAGCGACGAAATTTCAATAATCCAGAGTTTACTAAATTACACTGAATAATCAAAGCAGATACAGCATTATGTGTCCTTCTTTCCAGATTACAAAACTTCGTATTCTGCAAATAGTTTGGCTAATCAATGAGAAAAGTAATATCAATTCGAACCCAGAAGAAATAAAAAAATAAATACACCGTAAAAGAAAACAATGAAATAAAGATATGCGAGACAACACGAAACGGCGTGTTTCCTCTGAATGCGTTGTGTCAGTGACAGACAATAAACTTTGTCTGTACTTCTGCGAATGTGAGATGATAAGTATGTATTAAGGGCCGTACATAGAGTGCGTCATGATGGCTTTTATGCCGTTTTTCTAATTAGGAAAATTTTTGCCCTGCAGTGTAATGTTTTGTTGAGGGCAGATCTTAATTTTCAAAACATAGAACTAATTAACATAAATTAGAGGAATGTGTTCTACGTAGAATACAAAACGTTGTTTTACTGTAACAACGTTAAGAATAATTGAACTATTAAACTGAAAGTTGTCATGCGTAATTAAAAATGGCACAATAAACACTTGAAGCCCAGAATAAATACAAATCGTTGTAACTTCACCCTGAAGATATATTTCGTTTTTCAGAAAATAGAGAGCGCCTGAGCGATAGATCTGGAAAAATCTTTGGCAAAGTAAGGATGTAGTAATACTACTTTGTTTAATTGATTACATACGTCAAACTGGTATTTACAATCTGTTAATTCCATTATAACTTTTGTTACAGAAATCGACGTCACAACCTATGTTTTTAAGGTTTCAAATATATCCGTTCTGACTTTTAGCTTCCCTTTCAATGCTGCAATACTAAATCATGATCGCCAGCAATTTTCGCAAAACGTTCTGCTTTGGCTGCTTATATTTCAGACGAAGTTAAAAACGTTCTGTCCTTTTAGGGACAGAACATTTTTAACTTTTTTTTGTTAAAAGCGTTCTGTCCTTTTCGGCTTCTATTTCATACAAAGTTGTATGACGATTCTCAATATCAGCTATGGAACTATCCATTTGGGTGTATTAGGTACTCCACGAATTTTTTACGATTTGCTGCAAAATACGGTAGCCTCTAACAGTGTAACTGCTGTTTTATCCACTCTTTCGTTAGTCTTGGGGGAGGGAGAGGGCTTCTTCATAACTTTTCTGATGTATTACTTTACGCATTTCCGGTTCTATATGAATTACTTTATTTCAGGTCCGTTTATTGTGACATTTTACTTATTTCAGTATAGCCTATTTATTTTTAAGTAATGATTATTTTATTTCCGGCTCAGTTTGTGTACATTATGCCAGGCTATTCATGGGCGCTTCTACGACAACTGGTGAATCTTCACTTTGAATAGTGAACGGTTCAGTCTCCTCGCTGTGAATGACCTGCCAATCCTTCATTGCTGCATTAAATTGCTTCGCCGGCAATTAGAGTTTCCACTTTTTGGGGGCCAATTTCTACTTACAATAGTAAAATTGTCTACTGTGCAAATATGGGTATGACTATCATTCAAAGGGATTGAGTGCCAGCAAATGAAATCCTTACAAAACCAACAATTTGTGGAAAACAGAAAGAGATGTTGCATACCCAAAGGTGTAATATTGAATCATTATGTTTCAAAAAAGAAAAACACATTACCATTTACATATTACAAGTTCATAAGTTTCTTATGCTAAATAAGTTGTAGCAAATTTCTATGAATTTTGCGCTTAAAATTAAAAATGTACTGTACCAAATTTAATTAATTCGGCTTCTTGTGATTTGAAATAGCTACATTTCCATTTTCGCTAAAATGATTTCATGTGAACTAAGTCCAACAACATACTTCTTTAAAACAATAAACATAGATTTCCACATTCGCATGCTGCTCCTCCATTTTGTTACTTCTAAAGATAATCATTTATCCAGTAAACCAAAACACACGACGGCTGGAAACTAGTTATTTTTAGCCTTCAATTAAGAATTTCCACCCTATTAGTGTTTTATGTTTACTTCATAGCAGACGTCTATGATGATGAATGGCAGTGGTGGCTTTCGTTTCTTACTCTTTCACATGTTTTGGCCAATCAATTTCATTTGCTTTTAGTTTACATCATTAAGATCATTTCATAGTGTTCTCACATTACGAAAATTAATACAAAAATGTATTACAGGTACAAGAAAAGGATTCCTCGACAATGACGGTGCACAAGTAAAGCTTTTTTCCAGTGTCAGTACATAACCGTTTAGAGCAATTTGTGGCCAGGATGGCATCTAATCGCTATTCGATTTTACGCTATGTTTTGCTTAACATCTCAACAAAGACTGAACAAAAGACGTCCGTTGCTCTGCGTTACAGCGTCTGGACTTCCGGAACACTGCAAGAATAAACTTGGTCTTTCACATAACCCCACAGGAAAAAGTCGAGAGGGGTTATGTCGGGCGATCAAGGTGGCCTTGTCTAAACACCGACGTAGACAACTCTTCTGTTCGGAAATGGGGCATTCAGGAACTCACGAACCATTATGGACCAATGTGGTGTAACACCATCTTGTTAGGAAATAACCGAAGGTTGGAGTGCATGCACCTGAGGTGTCACGAAAAGTTCCACCATGTCCAGGTACACGTTACATGTCACCGTGGATTCTGTAAAAAAGAAGGGTTTGATGATTCTCTTTCGCATCAGGCGGCACCACACGTTTGCTTTCGGGTTAGCCCTCTGTTGTTCGATGACATGATGTGGGATTTTGTTTAACCCCAAGTCCACACAATGTGCCTATTTACAATACCAGAGACGTAGAATGTGGCTTCATCTGAGAAAGAGACGCGGTGCAGATAATCACTATCATCAGATATCCGCTGCAACATCTCCGTCGCAAATGCAGCAGAGCGAAGCTGGTCATCAGGCTGAAGGGCTTGAACGATCTGTTCCGTGTAAGCATACAGATGAAGACGTTTGTGTAAAATTTTGCTAGCCGTAGTACGGGGAATACGAGATTCCAGTGAAGTATTACGAATGGATTTCCTTTCGCTTCGCAGAAATTTCTCCTGTACACCTGCAGCTGTCTCTTGTGTAAACGGTGGTGAGCCCGCTAATGGTAGTTCTCTATCACTGGCCGTCGCTTTAAACATTTCATACCAATCTTTTATACTTTTTTGTCCAGTGGTAATGATCTGTACTCTTTTCTGAAATAAGGCTGGAGAGTAACCACCGACTTGATCTCGTGGAACCAGAACACGCGAGCCGTTTTTCCTTGACTGGAAGCAATATCGAAGAAATGATCTTCTTATTCAGCAGTAGAGCTTACCTAAAGAAAAGAACAAAACTTCATCAGTGTTGCAATATTTGTTTCCAACCGTTTGATTTTAACTTACATAGATTTTTTTATAATAATTTTTGTAGTGTGGGGAAGGCTTTATTGACACCATGTACGTAAATGTCATTAACATTGTGTATATTTAAAATAGTTGTTACACGAATTACCACGTGACCTAGGCAAATATTTAAGACTTCCGCTCTTCAGTAATCATCAGTAGTGTTCAAGAAAAATAAAGGTTCTTTCGGTGTTCCGTAAAGGGCATACCATGGGTTTCCTTCTGACTGCAGTTATCATTTTAAAAACAGCATAGCTTACTGGTTTGTCAAATGCTCAAATATACCTGGTCTTCAATCATTGACAAAATAAGCAACACTATTTGTCTAAGAAACATAACTATGGAGCGATGACAATCTTACAGTATAACGAGATCGCCAATGGCTTTTATAGAGAAACAGGACTTTCTGTGTGCAGAAATCGAAGGAAGTTTAAAAAACTCAACTTAGGGAAGTGAGCATAACAAATATATTGCGTTTTAAATCATCTTAACTCCTTACGATTTACTGAGTGCATGCAGATATTCCACATTCCTTTCGTTTCATTTAAGATAACACGCAACAAAGCCTTAACAATATACAGTACAATTCTTACTAAGAAAATTTTGTCTTAGTTTTTAGCTTTCCTTTATAGTATAAGCATTTTCACTTTTTTCAAAATTATTTCTATGACCAAAAATGAAATTTTAAATAAGTGCCACAACACATTGGTAAATTAGGAAAATATTAAATTGTAGGAGTAAAATGTCAAATACAAGTACCTTTCAAAATCGTGGTAGCACAAAACGCTTACAAATGCTGCGCATGTTACTATATTAAACAAAACTTTACAATACTGGATTTGTGCCACAATTCCACTCTGCCGTTTAGGCTTAAACTAGGGAAAAAATAATCGCCCAAAGCTTGAACGTACCCTGTTATTTGCCAACACCAATGAAAAAATGTGTAAAATCTTATAAATAATTCATTTATCCAGCACATTATTGAAAGATATGTACAAACACCTGATTTCAATCACTGATTTGTGTACTATACCTATGAAGAATTTATGGAACCTTTACAAAGTATGCTACGAAAATTTTTTTCTTCTTCCATAGAAATTATACACTATCTACCAACAAGTAATTACACGCCCCTGCAATCGACGATATCTGCGGTCCTGATATATGTCACGACCGCAGCCGTTAAATATCGTGTGGGAAACAACAACGCAACCAGTCGCGTGCAAGATGCCACGCAGTTCGGAGCTCTCTGATTTCGAGAAAGGTGTAATCGTCAGGTATCACAGAAATGGCCGATCTATACGTTACATATCCAGCAAGTTGAAGTACCCAAAATCAAAAGTGGTCTACGTGAGTGGCAAGTGGAAGATGAGAGGTGACTATCGGAATGTGCCCCGACCCGGCAGACCCACAAAACTGGGAGTTAGAGACCAACTGGTGCTGGCCAGAGAGATTCAAAAGAACAGCACCAAACGGATGCGCCACATCCGCTAGGAGTTTCAACAGGCATCCGTGGGTGTTCTTCCGATGAATAACATCCGTAAAGAAGCCCATCTGGTCGGTTATCATGGACGTGCTGCCGCCCACAAGCCTTTGATCACCAAGTCCAATAGCGCTGCTCGGCTAACGTGGTGCAAAGAATGTCGACAGTGGACCGTTGAACAGTGGAAAGCGGTTCTCTGGTGCGACAAATCAAGGTTCACCCTCTACCGTTCGGATGGCGGGGTCTGGGTTTGTCGTCTGCCTGGTGAAAGCCTCCTGCCGGAAGTATTGTGCCAACTGTGAAGTTCGGCGGCCGTGGAATTATGCTATGGGTTTTGTTTATCCTGGTATGGCACGGGACCTTTGGTGGCAATTCCTGTTTGACTGAACGCCAAGACCTACTGCACCATTTTAGATGACCATGCGCTTCTTACGTTGTGGTAGTTTTACGGGGTGGACTCATGTTGCTTTCAGGATGACAATGCCACCTGTCATGTTGCGAGGTTCACCATGGCTTAGTATGGTGACAATGGGGTTAAGCGAATGGACTGGCCTGCGCAGAGCTCGGACCTTAACCCTATCGAGCACCTATGGGATGAGTTAGAGCTTCGACTTAAGGGGTGCCCCCACCGTCCGAAATCGGTGAAGGAACTGACCAGTCTTCTCCAAGCCGAGTGGAAGAAAATACCGCTAGCCGTCGCACAACGTCTGGTTGAGAGTATGCCCCGAAGTGTCGCAGATGTGATCGCCGCTCATGGAGGCTCCACCAACTATTGAATGTGAATATACTTCGTTTCCCATTGCTATCACAGGTGTCCAATTACTTGTTGGTAGATAGTGTATGAGGAGATTAATGCACACTGCTCGACATAGAAATGGCACTCCTTAAGGCAATACATGAAATCAGACGAAATCACCATACACATGTAGACAGCAAATGCCAAAGAAACGATTTTATTTGAGAGGGATTATATGTATGTGATGGGCGATGAGACAGGACAATGTATCCTTATTTAGTTGATCTTATGATTTCCCTGTTCGGCTAATCATTCCGCAAAACATCATAGTAATGAATGGAAAAATATCTGGGTGGTGCGGCTTGGTAAAATTGACCATTCTTCGTTAAGTGGTGCGCACAATTCATCTGCATTCCGAGATAATCGTTCAAAAGCATTAAATCGTCTGCCAATTTCACCGCATTAATTTTACATTGAAGAGAAGCTTTGAAATCGCTCTGCCAATTTTGCACCAAGACATGATGTGGGAATTGTTTGCGAATTTTAAAGTGTAGGGAGTGGAGCTACCCTTTCGGAACTGGATATCAAGTGTGCCACGGAAATTCGCCACAACAACTTCATCAACGTATGTTCGTGTTCAAGAGGAACCCAAAACTTTTATGAGTAGTGAACGGATGTCGAAACAGATTGCTTCCTAATATCTGAGAACAGGCCGAGCATCCGCATGACGCTTATAGATAGCAGAAAGATGATCCAGGTAATCACGAAGTCAACAGACTGTCAGTCGTCGATCGTCTGTGCTGAAACGTAAACGTTTCTCGGGATGCAATGTGACATCACTACTTTTGCCCTGCAAAGCTTGTGTGGTATGGTGCAGCGGCAACCTTCTGCAACAATATGATAAAAATAATGGAAGCGGTTTGAATAGCTGGAGAGAGAGCTACCCTTGTTCATCCAGTCGGCGGTTCACAGTCCATTCAAATACAAGGTTGTTCATAGCTGCCTGCACATTTCGTCGAAAGTCCTCAGTTTGGAACTTCTATCTGCTACGGTTTGTCGTCAAAGGTGCGGCAATAGAGGCATAATCGACGACAAACATAAGGTCACGCACCATGCGTACATTCGAGTATAAATGTGCACGTGGTGCACCATGGTGCAGATACAGATGGGCGATATGACGCCTGTGCAACATGCGTCCATCCGGGGGTATATCTGAGTGTAAATTACTGCAATACAGATCCAAAGAAAGTCTTCAAAACAGGGGTATTATTTGGCTCAGCATGTTGGGAAATCATTCTTAGCACGGTGAAGAAATATTTCACCATAACATTACGAGCACACCTCCCAATTTCGGTTTTCTGCGGTTCGGAGACGAAGTTGAAATCCAAATAAATTTATCTTGTTCTTTCTCAGAGGCGTAACAGTGCATCCAATGCTCATTTCTGCTCTATTATCTGCATTTATCATTCAGCGTCTAACAAAACTTTGCAGTAGTTGATAAACCTCAACACGAACACAGTTCTGCTCAGGCGGGAGTTGTCTTGCAAACCAATATACCCACACACAAGTTATATGCAATTGTTCACCGAAAATAATCTGTGTACTTGGTACCGATTCTCCCAACAACTTTGTAAGCTGACTGATAATTACAAATCGTTCCTCTTTCACAATTGTAGCTGAGGTTTTGACATTTTTCTCAAAAATAGGACAACAGCATTTGTCGAAGTACCACGACCGACTACAAATGTAGGTGTTGGTGGGAACTGGAATTTTAGTTAAGTGGCCAGTGCCCAGTAAGTGCAAAAACGTTATTGGCCAAAAAAAACCTGGCTGGTCAGTTAACAAATCTTAGGGGCCAAAAAAAAGAACAGTATCCAGCATAATAAAAAAAGAGGGGTGGATTAATAGAAACTTTAATGTAACTGCTATAATTTACATGGATGTCTTTCTCTGAACATAAACGCCACTCACTGCGCAAAATGAAAACATTTGTAATTTTTTTCCTCTGGGTTTACTCATTCCCAAAACATCGATAGTGTCGATGGAAATTTACTATGCATCAGCGAAAACCTCGATGTTTTGATGTTTTTGCTAATAAGCCGATGAATTCATACTTTTCCTTCTTCAGAAGTAAATGGGCACATCGGTGGGTAAACTGTCTCCTCAATATAATGGTCATTTCTCAAGAAATCAAATCGAGTAACTAATAATATCTGTTAAAATGCTCGATGTATTGGTGGAAATCTCGATGTTCTTTTATGTATCGGCTCCTGAATAATCAAAGAAAAGAACTAGATTTTGTCGGACAAACATCGACTAAGACCGCCAATTCACGACATAAAAATATTGTAATCTCTTCCTCATTACAAAACTGCAACACAGAGAAATTAATTTACTTTACGCAGAAAATATTCTTTGCCTGTTTCAAACATCGGTAATTAAACCTCGATGTTTTTTGATGCATTGGCTTCCGAAACATCGAAGTTTAAGAAGCCCTCTTAGTGCTACATTTCATGTGTGTGAAAGTGCTAGAAATGATAAGTTATTTTCTTTGAAATTACAAGCTTCAAGAAAAAAGTTGTACTTTCCATAAATTTTAATATTTTGAGACGACATTTTCTTCTGAACTATATAAGATTTTTCTTAACATTTCTATATATATATTGTAACGTACCAGGAGATGTGACGTACCTGCCAGAAGGACGCACACGACATAAAGACAGATAGGAATCAGAATAAAACGTCCGCGTAGCTCAATTGGTAGAGTGACTTATTCCGGAATGAGGGGATCCAGGTTCGAATCCTGGCGTGGACAGAAATGACGGAGAAATTTACTTCATTATAATATATACTACGATCTTTCAGAAATAACTTAGCATTACTGGCATATTCACACACATACATTTGGAAAAAGATGTGGAGCATTCGTAATTCGGTGAGTTTCTTATTCTAAAGTAATTCAAAATCGTCATTATCACTTGGCAAACTTTCACTCTCATTACAACTAACAATATCAAGATTTCCGTATAGGCTAATATTATTCTAATGTATTCAAGAAAAACGTTTGGAAATACTGCGCAACAAGCTTTCAATAAAGTTCGTCCTCAGCTAACACACGCATTTGGATAAAGATGTGGAGCATTCGTAATTCGGTGAGTTTCTTGTTCTAAAGTGATTCAAAATCGTCATTATCACTTGGCAAACTTTCACTCTCATTACAATTAACAATTTCAAGATTTCCTTACAGGCTAATGTTATTCTAAGGTATTCAAGACGCACGTTTGGAAATACTGAGCAACAAGCTTTCAATACAGTTCGTCCATAGCTAACATACACATTTGGAAATAGATGTGGAGCATTCGTAATTCGGCGAGTTTTGCGATTGTGTCAGTCTCTTTGGGAAAAAAAGAAATGGATAATGTGAAGAGTTTTTAGTAATAATACGTATTTCGTTCATCACTGAAAACCAATCGTGCTGATATAACAAAACTATGAACATGACGTTTTATACACGATAAAAATGACGCATATGACATTGTAAAACCTTTAATGACAAGTTAAGACCAATTTCATGAGTACTTTCAATCCTACTTTAAGACCATCCTCAGATGAAATGAACACGACCTAGAGATCACACAGGTAATACACATTGCCAGATTACCGTATACGCATTATTAAGGTTCAACACACTATTGACGTAAGCATTTAATGTCCAATGATATAGAGTCAACATTCACGGTGAAGAATAGGGTTGTGACGTCCAGAAAGTACGAGGTTCTTCCATACTCCCGATACAGATACTGGAGCCTCATAATTGCAGAACCAGTCCATATTCTTAAGAATTAATAAACTCGCTGCAAATAAAAAAGATGACTTACTTGATAGGGTCACCACTACAGCCGCTTTGTCCCATTCCGGTTCATATCCTCTTCCGCAAACAGTCCTTGCCAACGCTGTATTTTGTGCACCATTGCGGACACTGTATTTGTGTTCCATAATTCTAGTCTGTAATTTTCTGGAGATAGAGCCGATGTATGAAGACTCCGAGTTTCCAGCATTATTAGAACGTAATGGAATATTGTAAATTTCCCATTTGTCCTTGTCTTTCACAGAATCTTGGTCGCTGTAGATCAGGGTACGGATGTTTTTTGTCCGCACCCCAAAATCAATATGATATTTTCGGCAGATATTCTTTTGGGCTTGAACAATAGGCAGCTACATACTGTACTGATACTACATATCTTGAGATTCGATCTTCACTGGACAGCGTGATAGTTGCTCAGTTCGGAACTCTGTGAATTACACTTTGTATCATGTCCTCAGCGTACCCGAAGGCTCCAGCCTAGTCCCTGATTATCTCTAGCTCCAAATCCCTAAATTGTAAAAAGGACGAATGCGAGAAAGCACGTTTGACCAGGAAAAGAAAAGCTGACATCTTCTGACTACAAGGGTGAGCTGACATCTTCTGGCTCCAAGGGTGAGCTGACGTAAAGGGAATTAGAGATGCAACTGCAGAAAGTTTGCGATAAACCGAATAAGTAACACTTTGCAAAACTGGTTCCCGAGCTATTAAAATGTCTAAATAAGGAAGTGGAAACTAATTTTCCATTTCTACTGAAAACATAATGGAAGGATAGAAAGAACCAAATAAGTCAATAAATTCTTGTAAATAATCATTGGTAAATGGCCAGAAAAGTAAAACATAATCGATATATCGCATGTTAAGAATTGGGGAAATCCTACACTGGCTAAGAGCTTGATGTTCTAAATTTTGAAGCAGAATGTCTGCTAAAACCGAAGACATGGGGGACCCCATAGGAGCCGCTTCCAACTGCCGATATATTTGGTTATCAAACTTGAAAAATAACTTGTCTTTGATTAACTGAAGAGCCTGGTAAATAGCGTGAACCTCTGCTTCTGGGTAAATTAATTAAGATGTCAGCAGAGGCTTAATAAGGTTGTAAACCGAGCCAAGAGGAATATTAGGAAATAGCGGAATAATGTCTAGAGAGACCAAACGGAAGGGTTCGCCATAAAACTGAAAAGAGCGCAATTTTTCAACATCCTGTAGGGAACTAGAAATAGAAAGCCTGGACCCAGAGGTCAGTGGTGCAAGAAATTATGCGAGGGTTTCCTTTAATGTCTAGTGGTGCTGGACCGGCTCGAAATCAAGGGATGAATCAGAAGGCCGTGTTTGGGCGTCTTGACTCTCCCGAACTTTTCTGGGATCTTCGGGCCTGGCTGGCGCAGAGTGTATTGCTTCAGTGATTTCCTTAAGAAGATTCCTATGTTTTTTTAAATAGCTTACTGCTTTTAAAATTACTGCCGTAATGTCCCTGTTGATCCTGACATAAGGGATATCAGCTATGGTCGCACGCATATTATCTAAATACTCTTGTTTGTTGAAAATGACTACCTGTGACTACTTGTCAGTCGACAAATGGCCAATTCAGGAATCTCTTTCAATAATTTGAGTTGTTTTTCTTCCTCATAATGAGGTCTGGACTCACGTTTTATACGCTGATTATGGAGACTCCCAAAGCCACCCTTAGGCGGGATACGTCTTGTGCCGCTAAAGGTAAATTTTAATAACACGATCAACCTGAGGGATAATAATGTACTTACTGCCTGCTTCCTTGCAGTAAGCATATTTTAAGCCTTTCTGCAACGCCAATTTTTGAACCTCATTGAGCCTATAATCACTTATATTAATAAAATAAGGTTTAAGTACATTATCCCCTCTAGTTCAGTTAAAATGTTCGAGGTTCCTGTATTCTACCTCTTTCGCCACCGGTAGACGTAATTTACCAATGTGAGTCTGAACTAGTTGATTTACCACATTCTGGCATACCGCCGCAAAAGACATAATCAACCTGTCCGAAATGACTGAGTGACAATTAAAGGTCAGGTCCTGGAATGCTGTATAAGATTTGCGTTGCAGAAAGTCAAGACGTTATCTTTTTCTTCGTATTTCTGCTCTAAGTCTTCTTTTCCGCTAAGTCTGTTCTTTTTCGGCGTATTTCTGCTCTAAGTCTTTTTTTCCGCTAAGTCTTTTCTTAGCGAAAAAAAAGGACTTTAAAACTTAATTAAATATACACAAATAAATGTACACAAATAAAACGCTTGCGAATTCGCTTCATTGCCTCAGTCTGGCGAGCGAAAACCAACGGCAAAACGCAAGCAGCTATCCGAGAGTCTTTGTAGTTCTGTTGCGAAAATCTTCCGTACAATCACCTGCTAGCCTTTACATGACAACATAAATCAGCTGGAAGAAGGGATTGGCCCATTGCTTTGGGAAACGGTTTGCTCCGGAAAAAGAAAACATACTACCTTAGTCATTCGCATATTCCCGCCTATAAGAGTGTTTCGCGAGAGTTGCTTCAGTTTTTGTGAAGTGACAATTAATCAAAATCAGAGATAATATACCTTAAATTCGTGGCTTTGTTGGATTCGAACTGTTTTGATAAATTTTGTAAAAGCGTCCCTCAATGTCTACTGTCAGAACTTAAAGAATATGCTTCATATTTTGATACAGCTCGACTAAAAAATAAACTGAAAGTCTTTTATTCCCATGATGAATACAAAAACAAATCAGTCAGAGACATTACATGTTACATGAAGTTGAACAAATGTACATTGTGTTTAGTGAGGCGCAAAAATTACCTGACCTTATAATAAACTTTCCACCAACAACTGCAACTGTCGAAAGTTTTTTAGCATTAAAAAGAATCAAGATATGAGCCACCCAATGATATACACTTTCGAAAAACTTGGCTGTGTTGTCAATAAAGTAAAACATTCTTTTTAAATATGAAAACGTACTCAGAAGTAACATTTTATGAGACGAAACACTTAAGTTCACGCAAAAGGAAAGAAGAATGTACAAGTAAAGTATTCAGAAGAAGAATGGAGTTCATGTACATATAAGTGTTCAAATCCTAGTCTTCATAATTATTTGGTATCATGTTTTCAATGGCATGTACCTAAAATTTAGAAAAAAGTTACTTCTATTACTTGACAATTAAAAATTAAACTTCGCAATTAAAAAAACAGTACTGGCGGGAGGGGGAACGGGTGAGATAGCCCATTGCCTGATACCCTTTTTAAGTAAAAATACAAAAGATCGATTCACGCCCGTGGTTCTGGGAACTTTGCAATGCGTCTGGCCGAATTCCAGAATTCCGATAATTCGATCACGTTAAAACATTTGCATTTGCCGACTTTCAAACGAAATGCCCTAGTATAAATAAAATAAATTCCACCATTAACATGGCATGATAACAAGAAATATCGCTTTTCTCCTTTTGGCCGACCTTTCACGTCTCCGACATTGAAGTACTCATGTACTGCCACAAATTCTTAAAGGAAAACTTTGCCCTCAACTCTTGAAAAGCATAACTTCACGTTGCATAAGTTCTAGTGTTATTAATATGTCTCAGAACTTCAATATATTCTTTTGTTTTATCACAAGAATATCATCAGTAAGTCAAATTGTATATTTTTAAGACATTCCTCAGCAATTCAGTTTGAAAATGTGTTTGCAAATAGGACTAAAACACACTTCACTCATGAAAACTGCCATCACCTAACAAAAACAACTAAACCGGAATTACTAATACGAAAATCGTTACAAAAACATTTCTTGGCGCACGTCTCCAGCTTTTTTATGCAAAAAGTTACACGCCATTAATTCACGTTCACTGGACTCATATACGTTTAGGACATAACACCGACAATTTTAACCTACACAATATGTCTAAACGCAAAGTTCTGGTATCTAAACTATGTATTTATTTTTCATAGAGCGAATCACAACTCGCTTCTCAAGAATGACCAGGCCTTCAAAAAGGTACAAAAGAAGTTTAAGATAAATTTTTATTTGAGTTATTTTCCAGACATTATACACAAAATAAATAGTGAAAACTAACATTGCTAATAACTACTCTAAACTTAAGATACATATATCGTTCAGATTTATTATTTAAATAATGTTTCACAGAAGCTATATGTACATCAACAGAAAATGTGCAAATGCAAAATTTCTTAATTTACCAGACACCCTTAATTTCGGAAATGTTATGTTTTTGTTTCTTCTGCTTATTTCTATGAAGCTGAACATTTCACATTTACAATGTCTCGGAGATAAACATGCCTTTGGTACTGAATCGAACATTTCGCCTCTGTTCAAAATTGTACCTGTGATTTCTATAGTTTTCTTTTAATCGCATTTGCTTTCTTATTTCCTCTTCTTCCTGGAATGATCGAAAAAACATCTCTACTAAACTGGCGTGTGTGAATCAAGAAGCATTTCTGAAACTTTATAAATGTATTGAGCATAATTCTGTTTTACTAAAAATATTTCTTACTCATATTCATTTAATTTTATTTTGAAAAACAATAAAATTAAATGAATATGAGTAAATATTTCTTACTCATATTCATTTAATTTTATTTTTTTTCAATTTTTATTATATAATTGTTGTTGAAATCAGTTGTTCTTCAAAAAAATGTTGTGATGTCAACAACACCGTTCAAAACTTATTATGCTGAGTCGAGATAAAAGTTTTTAACATAACTGGAAATTCAGCTGCCTAAAGACATTTTGTTTTTTGTAGCATGGTAAAACCTAATAGATTAAAGAAATTTGAAAACGCTGGAAATTGTTTCTGTGTTGGATCTTTTCTTTGTGATAAGAAAAATTCTCTAGGTACAGTAGGTGAGATAAAGAAATAATGTTGCGCGATGGTATCAGTAAATTAAGAATCAGAATCACATATTTTTGCTTTGTTTCTCTAATTGGCTTTGTATGCAAATGCATGAGAATACCCTCCCGTAGGCGAATTTTTCAAGAAAGAAGAGAGAAGATTGGAAAAGCAACTAGGTTTCATTAAAATTCTCGGTTACTCACGAACTTCATACAATTTAAAGGAAATCACGGAAAGTTGACTTTATTTACATGGAAATTATCTAACAAAGTGTAGTTAACTTATCAGCGGACTCAAATGCACGCTAAAGACGTTTTGGAAATAAAAGAAGAGCTTTTAGCACTAGAAACTGAAATTAGCATTAAATGGTTAGTTCTGTGATTGAATAGATTCGATAACAACGAAACAAAATTATTAATTGAAATTGTTTTTTTTTTTACTTCCAATTCGCTCATTGTGAAATTGCTGGGGAATTGACTTCTGATCATGAATATATTCATGTTACATATATTTCTAAGTGCCCAGATTCATTTATGTTACTGATGGGTCTTAGTCTAAACAGAGGAAAATACTTACGTAACTGCGGTCAAGAGGAACAACAGCTGGAGCTGAAGTAGATCTAAAAATAAGAAATATCCCGATTGGGATTTATTCTGAAAGACATTTTTTTGTCTTAATCACGATCGTCCGACAGAAAACCAAGCATTTTGCCTCAAACGCAGAAAAATGTGGTTATTTAGAAATAATTAAGCTAGAAGATATCATACACGGGAATAATAACAGATAAATACAAATACACATATGACCACGCTGGAATTTTGCCAATGGTGGCATTAATACACGTAAATGTATGGTACTTCCGGTATGGGATACTTTGAAATGGCTTTATACGAAATTTCAAACTGAAGCTATGAAATTATGTTTCACCTTAATAATACTTTACAGTCATTAATATACAACTATTTCCATGCAGCATTTTTTAATATTTTCAACACAGATATTCATATAAATGCATTTATCACTCTGAACGATTCTACAGAGAACAAAGTACAATTTCAGACTCTTGGACATCAAGAATTATCTGGGAATTACCAAACGGCCTTTGTTGATTGTGTGTCTGATGTCCGAAATTATATTTTGCCCTTTAACAGTATAATGTCATAACTATACTAACCCACATTCACGATAGCTCATATCAAAGGGGATTTATAATAATGACATTAAAATACAAGGATAACGTTGAACATTACACTTCTTTCAGTAAGTTTTCCGAAAATATATTTTAATTAAGAGAATAAATCTGGTAAGTAGTTTTCTTTTATTGATATAAAGAAGTAAAGCAATACATTTAACGTAAGCTTTCGCCGCTCTCGAACGGTCTCGTTAGGCAGATAATATGCTAAAGGAGAGAATAGAAACAAATAGCAATTCATATTAATTGTAAACAAGGTAAAGGAACATATTACAAAAACGAGCAGCGGCTCATTAAAATGCACGTGGTCATACAATAATCGAAGAAATAAAATAACGTGACAGAGTATATATTTTTTTTCAGGTGCTCATCGGCTGTGGTCGTTTTTCCGGTAGGAAATGGTGTTGGAACTATCTCGACGAGGGAGTGCCATGCTGTGTGACCGACCTTCTGCGAAGACATATGTATTGCAAACGTGGCTGATCGTTAGAATTTTGATCGTTTCCCTGGAAATGCGGTGGATATTCTGCCAGCTTGGTTTGACTAATTTGGTGGTTACCTCTCGTGATAAGGCAGTCGACCGTCTCCCTTGCCTGACGGCTCTTTCGTGTTCTGACACCCGCGTGCGAAAGGATTTTTTCGTTACTGCGATGTAGTGTATAATGGTGGTATCAGGATATATTAGTGGGATCTCATAGATGCCGGCGTTTGTAGGTTTTGTAGCTTTGCATCTCTCCCCTCGAAGTAGAGCAGACAAAGGTTTAGGAGGTCGTTGCGCGATACTTAGCTTATACGTTTTTAATTGGTTCTTGAGGAATTAGATGATTCTGGGTTAGTTTGCCTCTTTGCGCCAATAAAACAGAATCATTTACTAGATTTATTCTCTTTTGGTGTATAGCAACCCTTTTAATGCAGCTACGAATACTATAATTAGCAATCAATATTTTCTCTAGGTATAGCCGTAAGATGATGGCAGGTATTTTCCTCCACCAAATTTTGGTGAGGAGTAGAATCGAAATAGTGTCATTTTGAAGTTTCTCTATTCATCTACATAGCCAGTGTCTCACCAAATGTAATTAAATAATGAACATTTTCAAATTACATCTATCCAAACCATGTTGTTCCGCCGAAGAAAATAATTTTCATTTATTTGTCCAAAACAATGCACTACTCACAGTCAAATATACTCCATTTTGGCTTAGTTTGTATTTTACATTGTATTTAAATCTGTCTTATCTAAGACCAATGTTACTACTCGGGCTGGGAGTAATTCAATAATGTGCTGGAAGTTGTTCAGAGGTATTTAAATCCATTCAGACTGCAGTGCATATGAAAGCTGCTGGAAGGTGCGTGGTGGAGGATCCAAGGAGCGAACAACACGATCGAGGTAGTCCCACGGATGCTCAGTTGGGTTTATGTCTGGGAAATTAGGGCCCCACGGAAGTACTTTGAAGTCTTCATTGTCCTCTTCCAACCACTATCGGACATTTCTAGCTGCGTGATACATCGCATTGTTAATCTGGAAGATCCCATCCGCCCCCAAAAAAGAAAAACAGTAGGTATGATATTTGTTGTGTTAATAAGAAAGTTCTTTTCTACAACAGTTGCTTCATTCCTAAAACACTTTGCCCCGGGACGCGCTAAAGTTCCATCCGACCCTGGTTTGCACTCATGGAGAAGACAGCAAAGAAGAGTCACAAGCAGAACAAAGCTATGTATCTTATTCTTGTTGCGTTAATAAGGAAGTTTTTTCCTACTACAGTAGTTCCATTGCTTAAAAAATTTTGCCACAGGCCACGCAAAAGTTCCATCCGACCTAGGTTTGCATGCACTCATGGAGAAGACGGCAAAGAAGAGTCACACGCAGAACAAAGCTATGTGTCTTATATTTGTTGCGTTAATAAGGAAGTTCTTTCCTTCTACGGTATTTCCATTCCTTAAGACATTTTCCCGGGCCGCACAAAAGTTCCATCCGACCTAGGTTTGCACTCATTTAGAAGAAGGCAAAGAAGAGTCACACGCAGAACAAAGCTATGTGTCTTATATTTCTTGCGTTAATAAGGAAGCTTTTTCCAACTACAGTAGTTCCATTCCTTAAGGAATTTTGCCATGGACAGCGCAAAAGTTCCACCCGACTCTGGTTTGCAGCCATGGAGAAGACGGCAAAGAAGAGTCACACGCAGAACAAAGCACTGTGTCTTATATTTGTTGCGCTAATAAGGAAGTTATTTTCTACTACAGGAGTTCCATTCCTTAAGAAATTTTGCCCCGGACCGCGCAAAAGTTCCGTCCGAGCCTGGTTTGCATTCATGCAGAAGACGGCAAAGTATAATCACATGCAAAAGACGGCAAAGAATAATCACATGCAGAACAAAGCTATATGTCTTATATTTGTTGCGCTAATAAGGAAGTCATTTCCTACTACAGTAGTCCCATTCCATAATTAAGTTTTTTCCTACTACAGTAGTCCCATTCCATAATTAAGTTTTTTCCTACTACAGTAGTTCCATTCCTTAAAAGAGTTTGCTCCGGGCCGCACAAAAGTTCCATCCGACCTAGGTTTGCACTCATGGAGAAGAGGGCAAAGAAGAGTCACACGCAGAACAAAGCTATGTGTCTTATATTTCTTGCGTTAATAAGGAAGCTTTTTCCAACTACAGTAGTTCCATTCCTTAAGGAATTTTGCCCCGGACAGCGCAAAAGTTCCACCCGACTCTGGTTTGCAGTCATGGAGAAGACGGCAAAGAAGAGTCACACGCAGAACAAAGCAATGTGTCTTATATTTGTTGCGCTAATAAGGAAGTTATTTCCGACTACAGTAGTTCCATTCCTAAAACTTTGCCACGGGCCGCGCAAAAGTTTCATCCGACCCTGGTTTGCACTCATGGAGAATACGGCAAAGAAGAGTCACACGCAGAACAAAGCACTGTGTCTTATATTTGTTGCGCTAATAAGGAAGTTATTTTCTACTACAGGAGTTCCATTCCTTAAGAAATTTTGCCCCGGACCGCGCAAAAGTTCCGTCCGAGCCTGGTTTGCATTCATGCAGAAGACGGCAAAGTATAATCACATGCAAAAGACGGCAAAGAATAATCACATGCAGAACAAAGCTATATGTCTTATATTTGTTGCGCTAATAAGGAAGTCATTTCCTACTACAGTAGTCCCATTCCATAATTAAGTTTTTTCCTACTACAGTAGTTCCATTCCTTAAAAGAGTTTGCTCCTGGCCACCAAAAAGTTTGTCCGACCCTGGTTTGCGCTCATGGAGAAGACGGCAAAGAAGAGTCACACGCAGATTACAGCAATGTATCTTACTTTTGTTGCGCTAATAAGGAAGTTATTTCCTACTACAGTAGTTCCATTCCTTAAGATAGTTTACCCCGGACCGTGCAAAAGTACCATCTGACCCTGGTTTGCAACTATGGAGAAGACGGCAAAGAACAGTCACACGCACAACAAAGCTATGTGTCTTATATTTGTTGGGTTAATAAGGAAGTTATTTCCTACTACAGCAGTTCCATTCCTTAAGAAATTTTGCCCCGAACCGCGCAAAGGTTCCATCTGATCCTGGTTTGCTCTCATGCAGAAGACGGCAAAGAATAATCACATGCAGAGCAAAGATATGTGTCCTATATTTGTTGCACTAATAAGAAAGTTATTTCCTACTACAGTAGTCCCATTCCTTAAGTAAGTTATTTCCTACTACAGTAGTCCCATTCCTTAAGTAAGTTATTTCCTACTACAGTAGTCCCATTCCTTAAGTAAGTTATTTCCTACTACAGTAGTCCTATTCCTTAAGTAAGTTATTTACTACTACAGTGGTTCCATTCCTTAAGAAAAATTTCCTACTACAGTAGTCCTATTCCTTAAGTAAGTTTTTCCTACTACAGTAGTCCTATTCCTTAAGTAAGTTTTTTCCTACTACAGTAGTCCTATTCCTTAAGTAAGTTTTTTCCTACTACAGTAGCCCTATTCCTTAAGTAAGTTTTTTCCTACTACGGTAGTTCTCTTCCTTAAAAAACTTTGCCCCGGGCGGCGCAAAAGTTTTATCCGACTCTGGTTTGCGCTCATGGAGAAGACGTCAAGGAAGAATCACACGCAGAACAAAGCAATGTGCCTTACATTTGTTGCGCTCATAAGGAAGGTATTTCCTACTACAGCAGTTCCATTCCTTAAGAAATTTTGCCCCGGACCGCGCAAAAGTTCCATGAGGACCCTGGTTTGCTCTCATGCAGAAGACGGCAAAGAATAATCACACGCAGAACAAAGCTATGTGTCATATATTTGTTGCGTTAATAAGGAAGTTCTTTCATACTACAGTAGATCCATTCCTTACGTAATTTTAATTTAGAATGTTAAATACAATCTTATATGGGTGAAGTATGTTTAGAGGTTTTGAAATATTGAAAAATATGAAAGATTTAAAACTACCTTTCTGTTCGTTTCCTATTTTGCGAAGGTTACGTGATAGAAATCCGTTTAAATGAGATATGCAGAAATGCTTACAGCAATAGATATTCCAACTCAGTTTTTTGATTAGGCTTGAAAATGTATAATATTTCATATAGCACATCTAGGCTGTCCTCATTCACTCATTGCTAAAAACTTTCAGATAATCATTTACGGAAACGTAAATGAAGTCAGCTTGGTTTCTAAATAGATTTGAATTCGAAAAACAAAAAAGAACTTTTCTTTAAATCAAAAAGTATTTTTTCTAGTATTTGAAGAAACACCAGAGCATGTCATTTAAATAAAAAGTAAATGTCATGGTCTATTTTAATTAATAAAATGTAAATTTCGTGTTTATTCGAAAATTAATGAGGCCCTGTTAATTTCTTTCATAAAAAATAACCAATCCAGACATCCAGCACAGACCAGGGACGTCAAACAACGACCCCCGCTCTCTCCACGTTTATAATAATCAAACAAAGATCCCGAGCTCTCTCCACGTTTATGACTCACTTATAAACGTGGAGAGAGCGGGATCTTTGCTTTATGCCCCTGGTCCGAGTTGGATGTCTGTATTGGTAATTCTTTTGCGTTCTAATTATTTCTTCAGTTGCTGCTTGCCATCTTTGGTGGATCCCCAGCATTGAGCGCGGCACAAAGAAGCAACCTGCCAGATTGGCTTGGCAGTTAGCGTGGAAACGTCTGGAGGAATTCGAGGCCGCTGTGGTGTAGCGGAAGCATATGCGGCGCGTAACTGGAAGACTCTGCGTTCGACTCCCGGTGGCGGTCAATGAGAATTTTTCCGTGACATACTTATAAACGTGGAGAGAGCGGGGGTCTTTCATAAACAAATAAAACGTAAAAATATATTTCAGCAACCGACATGCAAATTACAAATGAAACAGTAAAACATTTTTCAGTAAAAATATCAAGTTTAATATTTCGGTGGTTCAACGTACAAAGCACAACAGAGTGCATAAAAATGTTTACAAAATTTCATATAAAATATGCGGTACAATAAGTAAATCCTTCAGTGTAAGTATCATTTACATAGTTCTTTGATTATACAAATTGGACGGCAGTATAATCGAGGATTCAGTGCACTGTTTAATATTTGTTATGCGCATTAACATAAAAAGCTATGAAGGAGACCTTCTCTTGGTGAAATTCTTGTGGAAGGATTCATGTCCATCATTCTTTTTAAGAGATGTGCGCACTTCTCTCTTTCGAAGAAGTCATTCTCAGAGACTTTGCAAAATTTTGCGGTTTCGGCAGCATTGATCTAATAAAGGAGAAACAAGAAGAAAATATCAGTAATCACAGTATTTCATTCGTACTTGCAGAATATTACTTAACAAAAAATAATTATAGCCGTAAAATCCCAATTTTTTTAGTTATTTATAGCTTTCGAAAGAAATATGTGCATTTCGAAGATAGTAAAATTCCCATCCTCATTAGCAACTGTGTTGTATGATCGTGTTGTGCATGTCAGGTACATGTGCGTCTCATCTATCTCAATGTTAAATAAAAAAGTTTCAGGTTCACTTAGACTTCAAGTGAGATATTATTATTAGCATTTTTAAGTCTAAATATCTCCAATATATTCTCTAAATATGCATATGCTTAATGTATCTTTGCTAACCATTCCAAAGGAGAGAAGGAATTGTTTTACCATGAGTTTTTGTCACTTATTCATTCATAAAATTTCCAAATTCAAGAAGCATGGTATTTAACTTTTGTGTACGCAACAGAATCTAAGACTCGCAGCTGATATTTAAGCATTGACTAATTCATAAATACAAGTACTAAATAATTATTATAAGACACTTCTCCCTTTCATTTCTCTCCAAAACAGATGCACGTGTTGAGGGAAAGGGAAAATACTCACTTGCAAAACAAGTAAAGGTATACTTCGTTATATATAAATCCAAACTAACACAAAGTATGTAAAATGAACTTAGTTTTCTTTCAAATGGTATTTTTTTCAAAAGCACTGTTTTCCAAATGTTCTTTTCTTAGCAATTTTTTTTTCTGGAATATAAATTGAATAAAACGAATCGCGATTTTAAAACAACTGTGAAAATTGTGTCCAGTTAATAAAATTTATTACTTTTGAATATAAGTATTACAAAATTCAGAAATTTTTAAATACAATCCTAGTTTTATGTTATATGCAAATATGATTTTAGAAAGATGTAAATATAACTCATTTTTAGTCGTAATTGTTAAGCTGTATTTCCATCGTCGTGGTAAATTAATAATGTATGCAGCCATTGAAATGCAGATATGGCTTGTGGCCATTCGCCGGAGATGGGTTTGGGTTCGAATCTTGATTTGACTAGATGTTCTATTCTTCTTACGGCACTAACTCTCTCCCTTTCTTGGAACCAGTGACCCTAAATTAGGTACGGCAGACAGCTATAGCCCATCGAATTGACACGGTGTTCGATAAACCCGAAAACCAAAATCAAAATTACAAAATTTCTCCCGCGAAAAATTATTTCCTCGCACCTTCCCTGAATAAATCGTTTGCACTCCTACTATTACTTGAAATAGACCGTTCACTGTTTATAACCTACATGGCAACGCGTGCAAATTTGTTAAAATATGTCATCATCATCATCATTGTCAACCATTATCAATCCACTGCTGGACGAAGGTCTCTCCAAGTTTCCTCCACAACGGTCTGTCTTGTGCCAGTCTCCTCCATGTCACCCCTGCATACTTTCGAATTTCATCCACCCATCTCCCATGTGGTCTTCTTCTGGGTCTTTTCCTGTCCCTTGGAATCCAATCTAAAATTTCGGCTGTCCATCGATGATCTGTCCTTCTGGCAGTATGTCCAGCCCATTGCCATTTCAGGGATTTAACTCTGACCATGATGTCTTCCACTCTTGTCATTTTTCGGATCCACGATTTCTTCTTCTTATCCTCCTGGTTACACCAAGCATGCACCTCTCCATGCTGCTTTGAGTTGTCTGCAGCCTTTGTATGTCTCTTTTAGTTAAGGTCCACGTCTCTGCACCATACGTAAGCACTGGAAGGATGCATTGATCAAACACTTTTCTTTTATGACATAACGGCATATTGCTCTTGAAAATTATGCTGTTTCTTCCAAAAGCTCTCCAGGCAAGTTTTGTACGCCGATTAATTTCTTCATCAATGTGACCCTCACTTGATATCTGCTGTCCAAGATAAACGTACGTGTCTGTTATCTCCAGCTTTTCTCCATCAATCGATAAATCTTCATTTCTTGTAAAAGCATTGAACATCACTTTTGTCTTCTGAAAGTTCATTTTTAATCCCACTTCTTTACTCTTGTCAGCAAGTTCCTGGATCATACTCTGCAGCTCTGATGGGCTAGTTGCAAAAATGACTACGTCATCAGCAAAACGAAGGTGGGTTAGATAATCTCCATTGATCTTTATCCCCTTGTTTTCCCAGCTCATTGACTGAAAAACACCCTCCAATGTGGCATTAAAGAGCTTCGGAGATATGGTGTCACCTTGTCTCACTCCCTTTCCAATTTTTATGTGTGTTGTATTTTCAAACAGCCTAATCTTTGCACTTGCATTTTCATAGATGTTATTAATAATATTAATGTATGCATCTTCAATACTGCAGGTTTTCAGAGCCATTGTAACTGCTGATGGTTTCACCGAATCAAAGGCTTTTTCATAATCGATAAAAGCCATGCACAATGGAAGTTCATATTCCCTCGCTCTTTCAATTAGTTCTCTCAGCACATGGATATGATCTATTGTGCTGTAGCCACTCCTGAATCCAGCTTGTTCTCTCGGTTGAGCCATGTCCAGTGTTACCTTCAAGCGGTGTGAAAGAACTTTAGTGAAGATTTTATAAACTACTGATAGGAGGCTGATAGGTCTGTAGTTTCCGAGATCCTCAATGTCACCTTTCTTATGTAGCAGGATCATTGTAGCGGTGTTCGAATCCTCAGGAATCTTTCCTTCATTAAGGCATCGAGTGAAAATTTGGGCGAGTACTGTTTCGATTTATCCACTTGCTTCTTGTATGATGTCTACAGTAATTCCATCTTCTCTTGGAGCTTTTCCCCGCTTCATGTTCTCGATTGCATGTGCAACTTCTGCTGGAAGGACTGGAAGAACTCTGGTACTGGTATCTTTCATGATGTCTGGAGTGCATGTATCATCCCTTTCATATAATTTGGAGTAGAAATCTTTCACTCTTGTCAAAATTTCGCCTCTATTTCTTGTTACAGAACCATCTTCTTTTCTCAGTGCCATAATGGCATTATCACGAGTAACATTTGTGACGTTGACTCATTTAATGTTCCTTTTCAGTTTCTCTGTGCTTTTGTTAGTTTACTCCTTCTTGTTACAGATTTTCTAAACGTTACGCTACAGATTCCAGCTTTACCGATTTGAGATTGGAAATACCTAAACATGCAGATTAAAGTATACTCTATGTAATTAAAATCAAAAGATAAGAGTTGTTTGTTGTGTTTAACGATCTTAAGCAGTGTTAGTGAATCAGTATTATCTAAGCAACTGCTAGGTAATCCATATGTAATTTATGAGCGTTTCATACGTGTATGATTAGAGTTGCTTGCTTTTTTTTGTGAAATGAGCTTGGTTTCTGTAAGGAAAGTCGGTCTTTGCTGTACAAATTCCAACGTATTTTTGACTTGTACACAATGATGAAATTATTTCAACTGAAAGAATTTGTATTACGACTAATTTTGGTAAGTCGATGCGCTACTGGATATATTTAACAGGTCGATTTTGTTCGCAAGTACTGCCTTGTGTCTCAACCCAGGCTATTTTATTGAATTACAATATTTAAACTTTCAGCAACATCTATCGCTGAAGTTATCAAACTTCAACGAATGTTTAGTTACATTGAAGTTACGCCTAACGAGCTCAAATCGGGCAATGTTGCAGTAAGGCTAACTTAACGAAAAAGTTTACATTCAACTAAATTCACTTAACCAATTTAACGTTATACATAATACAAAATATGTAAAAATCAAAACCATAATCGTTATGTAAAGCCATGCTCCGACAAAAAGAACAAAGGTTTACCCTGTTTTAACGAAAGTTTAAATGGGAGAATGGGAAAAAATCAACTGCAGAAGGAAATCTTTACTACTTAGCAGGTTAAATAATCTTTCGATTCAGGAAGCTGACATAAGATCCTTATCCTTACACAGCTCAAAAACAATACGCATAGCTTCCTCGTCTCCATTCATAAGACCTCATGCGTCACTCCTTAGGGAAACCAGTAAAAATAATTATTATTAGCAGCAGTATCCGCCTCATCGAACTTGGATTTAAGAAGGAAAATACAGTTTATGTCCTCGTTGTCGAACGTATGAAAATAAAGTTAGTTAAAACCTTGCTTTGAGAAAACGTAATTTTTCTCTGGAATATAATTTTAACTGTTATGCAGAAAAAAAAAGGATTTCTTTGAAATCACAACGAATGTTAAGGATTATATTATTTACACGTATGTCGAAACCACTGTTTTTCTGGGAGAACTGCGCTGCACTTCTGCGCCTAACAAAGCAGTTGAATCGATTTTTGAGATCATTATAATTACAAACATTATTTCTGTTTCTTCAAAATGTAGTAAACGCAGTACATGCCACACAAAAATAAACTACACAATTATCAATGAATTTTCAATTTTTCGATATTATCTTATTTAACATTGATGTCATATTAACACCAACAAAAGGATTCACATCTTCCTAATTTATATTGAACATAACTATCATTTACTGGAGTTGTTCACCTGATATGAGTTTCTACCGGAGACCTAGGTATCAGCAAAATATCGGCGTAATATATACATAGTCAAGTCACATTATTGTGACCACCTCCTACTTTTGACGTCAGCAGCGCTTAACCAATGCAAGAATACACGTGTCGTGAGCTGGCTTAGAGGGTATATAAGGTGTCCTGTAGGCTTTCTGAAAATATATCACTCATTGCTATCATAAATAAAAGGGACGATTTATTAGATTTTCAAAAAGTGAAAACTTTTGGCTTTCCCACCAATGGTGGTAGTATTTCTGAAACAGCGCAGTTTGTGAACTGTTTGTATGCTTCTCTGGTTAAAGTGTATCCTGATTGACGAAATCGAACCATTGCGAATAAGCAACGTGAAAACTACGGGGTACCACGTGCCATTGATGTGAGAGGTGAACGTCTGCTTCGAAGGGGCGTGAGGGCCGATCGACACGATACAGTGAAGCAAGAGAATGGCCGAATAAACCATGTTTTTACCGGAAGTGTTACTAAAACAACATTTCAGCAAACCCGGCTGCGCATGGGGCTCCAATGCAGACGGATAATCACTGCACCTATGCTAACGAAGGTGCATTGGCAGAAAATGCTTACATTTGCATGGCACAATCGGAATTGAACTTCCGCTGATTGGCAAAGGGTTGTCTTCTTCAATGAGTCAGGTTTTCTGCTTCATCGAACGGATAGACGTTGGCGTATAAGGCTAGAAACATCGGAGAACAAACACTCTTCAACCATTGCTTGAAGAACACAAGATGGTGGGGGCAGAGGCATGGTGTCGGAAACGTTTTCGCTGCATACTCTGTGTCCACTCACACCTGTGGAAGGCACTATGAACAGGATGCGTTAGAAATCCATCCTTTCAGACCACGAAAACCCATACTCGCTGATTGTCTTCCCTGGGGCAGATGGGATCTTCCAACACTACACAATGCGAAGTGTCACATAGCTATAAATGTCCGAGAGTGGTTGGAAGAGCACGGGGAAGTCATCAAAGCGCTTCCCTGGCCCCCTAATTTCTCAAACGTAAACCCAATTGAGCATCTTTGGGACCACAATGATCGTGTTGATAGCTCTATGGATCATCCACCACGTATCGTCGGGTAGCTTGACGATGCACCGCAGTTGGCATGGCTCAACATACTTTTGAACACATTCCAGCACCTTATTCAGTCACTCCCAGCTCGTCTGGGTGCTGTTCGCTATGTACACGGCGGTTACTTTGGATATTAGCTGGTGTTCACAATAATGTGACTCGACCGTGTATATATGTATATGTATGATGACCCAAGTAAATGGATTTTTTTTCGTTCTGTTGGTGGTATCTCAGAGAGCTAGGTGGGTATTTATTAAATAATCGGGTAACTTCTATGGCCAGGTCTCTATATTTCGTCATTTTTCCAAATTCTTCTTCGTCGATTCTGGCATTTGTAGGAATTGCTATGTAAATTATCCAGATCTTTCGATTTTCTATGACTGTTGTGTCTGGTGTATAATGTTCAAGGTGCCGATTGTTTTCAATTCGAAAATTCCACAAGATCTTGACCTGATCATTTTTGAAGACTTTCTGGGCCTGATTTTTCTATTTTTCTATCAGTTTTTCGATGCTGGCATATGGTACTTTTTTGCCTAATGACCCATGAATCATATGCAACCCTGTTATTATTATTATTATTATTATTATTATTATTAATGTGGGCTGAAACTAAAACACACCCGAAATAGAACCTAACAAAGTCTCTGAAGAAAAGGCAAACAAATAAATTTACTTAAACCGGGACACACATTACCGCTAGCGAAATAACATTTTGCTCAAGAATTTAAAATTTATAAATAGTGATGAGCTCCGACGTCTTCAAAAAGTAAAAGTTGTAGTATCGTAAAAAGGCGGGGGAGGGGGGTACGAACCTACCTAATAATTGTGACGTAACAAATTTTTAAATTTTTGGAAGGGATGAAAAGGCAAAACAAATGCCAAATGTCATTGCCCAGCCCATCCCCTCTTAGCACTGAGCAATGGAAGTACCGTTCCAAGGTGATGCAGGATGCTAACACAATGAAAGGAAAAAAGGGATAACCATAGCTGCTGCGAGAATTGTGTAGCACTGCAAGAGGCTGCAAACGAGCTAATGCCAGGGTTTGGTGCAACACATTTTTTTTAGTTTCGCAGAAGCATCAATCTCATCTTGGAGATGAAGGGGACATCTTCTTTTAGGAGGAAGGTCCTTCTTTGCTGCCCGCGGAACATATAGAATACATGTTGACATTGGTTGAGTTCTGGGATTCCTGGACAAATTATGCTTCCAGAAAGCCTTCACAAGTTTCTGGTCTACGATGGGATACCGAAGGAGTTCAGGACTTTGTGAAGTTTTATTTGCGGGTCAGAGCATTAAGATTTTAAAAACAAATTCATTACTTTAGATATGTTTAAGTTATTTTTTCTGTGGTTGCAATAAAGTCAATGAGTGTTACTGCTAAAAAAATTTAAGTAAACAGATTATAAATCTGAGTTAAACGTACCAGAAGTACATCGTCCAGAGATGTCATGTGTCTTCTGTAGCTTGTTGACGTATTGCTTCTTCCATTGTGATATTCTTCCGGAGTCTATGCAGAAGAAAGTAAAAGAAACGCAAATGAATTTATAAAGTACAAGTAATTCAGTTTATCATATATAATATGAAATTTGTATCTACGTAGCATAATACATGGCAGCAATTCAGATAATCATATATCTTCATAAAAAGAGTAATTACTTTTTTTTATTAAAAATTTTAATTAAGAAATAAATTTATTATTTAGTAGTTATCTGCTTTGTAATCAGATTTTACACAACTCTCACTGAAATACCGTATAAACTCGTGTATAAGCCAAATATTTTTGGAAGACATCATGTTCTCAAAGTTGGCGGGTCGACGTAAACACGGATCACTAAAAATTCGGTCTCGACTCTCGTTAAGTCTCCCGCGGAATTCATCGGCGGATCTGTTTACGTTTCAGACCTCGTCTTTCAACATGATAGTTTTCTGACATTCTGAAAACCATAAAAAAGTATGAAATATTTTCCCACTCAGAGTAGAATTCTTACAGGAATAGGTACCGCTAATATGATAAGTTAAAATCCTGATCCCGTTTCAAATTGAGACAAAAATTTCTTGCTTCCAGTCATGAGATACCTCGTTATTTCCCGTGTGAAATCCCGAGACACCGTGGACACTGCGCAAATCCCTTAGCTAGTGTGATGGGCCATAGCCAATCAGGCATCTCTCTTCGGCACAGTTTTCGATGGCGGTTGTGTTTGGGAAAGTACTCCGCTATATACATATAATGGCAAAGACATAGTTTTTTAACGAAAGCTGGCAACTTTAAAGAAGGCCGACACGGTGGTGTTTTTTTCTTGGATGAAAGAATTGTGGAATGCAACTTCACCAGAAACGGTTATAATTTCCTCGAACAATGTTGCATAAGAAATGCAATGAATGTTACTCGGGTTATTTGGAAGCTCCCACAGTGAATCGTACTTTGAAGGTTTTTGCAGAAGATAATCTCACGAACTTGCATAATTCATTACAATAAACATATTTTCCAAAATCTTGAAATTTAAGCTCGGCTTACATGCGGGTCAAGGTTTTTCGCAAACTTTGATCTTTGAAGTAGAGGAGTCGGCTTAGACACGAGATCTGTTTATTGAGAGTACATACGGTAAATGTCCTATATTGACCATTAAAAGTAAGATATGAAATTAGTAATCACTGCACTGATTTTTATTTAAGAATTTGGCGCTTGTAGATGTTTCGACGATTATGATACAAGCATGCAACCATTAAATACATTTACATCAGATTAAGTACATTTTACATTTTAAGTAATTATTAAATAAGATTCGAATATTGACCATTATTCGAAAAGTATATGCCATTTATTTAAAAGTAATGACACTACAAATATTTACTGTAACATTTATCAGTTTAACAAGCAAATGCTTTAATTAATTAAAATAACATTCGCTTAAATAGCAGTATATGTAATACAAATATAAACCTGGTATGGAATGTAATAAGATTTAAGTAACGTCACGCATTCCCTGGTAAGTACCGCTATTCCAATAACTGCTGTACAACAGCTTGAAACAACTCTCCGTGTACTTTTAAAAGATTGTTCAATCTGAGTATCGGAAATTTGAGCGTTGATTTAGAGAAATACAAGGATACTATGCGGTCTTGACACAGTTTTCCAACTTTTATGGAGATAGTTATCTAAAGAATAATTAATAAAAAATTATGCGTAGAAAACACATCGATAATTGAAAAATCAATCCGTAGGTTTCCTTAATTAGTTAATGTTCTGTTTTGTAACACGGCAGTCTCTTCTGCACTTTTTGTAATTCAGCGAAACTGGTAGTACGGGGTAGTGTGAAAGCTACGAGGATTATAAGTCATAGATTTGTTAAACAAATGGAAATTTCTGTCAGTGTTTTATCACCTTTTTTTCCTTTTTGTCATCGGTTGACGCCAGAGAAAACAAGTGCTTCTCCCCCATTATTACGTGATCGCAATCTGAGTGAAGAATGCCTTCATTGAATAATGCACACCGTTAAGATAGCAACACATATTCAAATCTCTGATAAAAGAACACTTTGACTTTAAGACAAGAAAGGTATCTTGTGAATCCCAAATGGGTTTTCAATTTTAATCGCTACACACACAGCGCTCTCCTACCCACTCCCCACCAACAAAAGTGAACACAGTGCTCTTTGTTCCCACCCACCACCCACAACAGGAAACACTGCGGCAGTCTTAATTTGTGACAAACACGATGCTCTAATGCTCAGTGCTAAATATTCTCCAAATTAGGATCAATTGATAATACCGTCTTAAGTACTCAGGATTTTTCATCTTTTTAATACTTATGTCTCTTACCTTTCTAAGCAGCTCTAATTTTAGAAGATTCAAATTTTCAATGACACGGTGACCCTCATATTTATTTTTATGAGAAAGGGAGATTAGTAATATATACCTTTCTTTCGGAGAGATGATTGCTTCCAAAAAGGTTCTATTTCGCACACGGGTTGCTAACATGGATTGTGATGACCACCAAAACAGAAAATCGCCTGTAAATTTAAGCAGCGCCGCGGGTGATTCGCTTGTTTACCCCAATATCCTTTGGTGTCACGTCAATTCGTCGCGTGCGTCAATTCGTCGACTACGTCAATTCGTCGCCTGCGTCAATTCGTCGCGCGTCAATTCGTCGACTACGACAATTCGTCGCGCGTCAATTCGTCGCATGCGTCAATTCGTCGCGCGTCAATTCGTCGACCACGACGATTCGTCGCGCGTCAATTCGTCGCGGACAAATTCGTCGACTACGTCAATTCGTCGACTACGTCAATTCGTCGCGTTTACAGATTTTGGTAACATACAAAACGAATGCAGGAAAACGTACGATTTCGAACGTCTTTCTCCCTGATCAAATTTATAAAGTTTGGACACGCAGACAGGATAGGAATATTACGTTTTTCTTTGGCACTAAAAATATTAGACGGTAAACGGTTTTTGGAACGAGGCAGGGCCCGGTTGGACAGAGCCCCCCATATACAAAATTTTCGTAAAATCTACAGTTTTCAATTCAGAACCACCAAATCTGGTATACTATCTCGTGGTATTCTAACTTAGACTGTAGACGGTTTTGGGAAGCGGTTGCAGAGGGCTAACCCCCCCCCCCTCCCTACAGAATTGCCGTAAGTTAAATTTTTCAATTTAGAACTACCAATTTGGTATATTATCTCATGGTACTCTAACTTAGACGGTTTTTGGCACGGGTCAGGGGCCCGGTTGGTCAGAGCCCCCATACACAAAATATTCGTAAGATCTACAGTTTTCAATTCAGAACCACCAAATCAGGTATCCTATCTCATAGTACTCTAACTTAGACGGTTGTCGGTTTTTGAACGGGTCAAGGCCCGGGAGTCAGATCTCCCCCCCCGTACATACAAAATTTTCGTAAAATCTAGTTTTCATTTCAGAACCATCAAATTTGGTATCATGAAACTCTAACTTAGACGCTAGACGGTTTTTGGAATGCGTTAGAGCGCGGGGGCCAGACCCCCCCGAATAAACACTTTTTCGTAAAATCTATAGTTTTCAATTTAGAACCACCAAATTTGGTATACTATCTCATGGTACTCTAACTTAGACGCTAGACGGTTTTTGGAAGGGGTTGGAGCCCGGGGGTCAGACCCCCCCGAAAAAACACTTTTTCGTAAATACTACAGTTTTCAATTTAGAACCACCAAATTTGGTATACTATCTCATGGTACTCTAACTTAGACGCTAGACGCTTTTTGGAAGGGGTTGGAGCCCGCGGGGTCGGGCCCCCCCTCATAAAAAATTTCGTAAAATCTACAGTTTTTATCTTAGAACCACCAAATTTGGTATACTATCTTATGGTACTCTAACTTAGTCGGCAGACCGTTTTTGGAACGGGTCAAGGCCCGGGGGTCAGAGCTCCCCACATACAAAATTTTCTTAAAAACTACAGTTTTCACTTCAGAACCACCTAATCTGGTATACTATCTCATGGTACTCTAACTTAGACGCTAGACGGTTTTTGGAAGGGGTTGGAGCCCGGGGGTCAGACCCCCCTCCGAATAATTTTTTTATTTTGTAAAATCTACAGTTTTCAATTTAGAACCACCAAAGTCGGTATACTATCTCATGGTACTCTAACTTAGACAGTAGACCGTTTTTGGAACGGATCAAGGCCCGGAGGGTCAGAGCCCCCACATACAAAATTTTCTTAAAAACTACAGTTTTTAATTCAGAACCACCAAATCTGGTGTACTATCTCATGGTACTCTAACTTAGACGCCAGACGGGTTTTGGAATGGGTTGGAGCCCGGGGGGTCAGACCACCCGAATAAAAACTTTTTCGTAAAATCTACAGTTTTCAATTTAGAACCACCAAATTTGGTATACTATCTCATGGTACTCTAACTTAGACAGTAGACCGTTTTTGGAAGGAGTTGGAGCCCGGGGGTAAAAGCCCCCCCATAAAAATGCCGCGTAAAATCTACAGTTTTCAATTTAGAACCACCAAATTTGGCATACTCTCTCATGGTTCTCTAACTTAGACGGTAGACGGTTTTTGGAACGGGTCGGGCACGGGGTCAGAGTCCCTCCGCCCATAAATATTTTTTGTAAAAACTAAAGTTTTCAATTTAGAGCTACCAAATTTGGTATACTATATAATGGTGTTCTAAATTAAACGGTAGACGGTTTTCAGAACGGGTCGGGGCAAGGGTGGTTACCCTTCCCCCCTACACACAAACTTTCGTAAAATCTATAGTTTTCAATTTAGAACCACCAAATTTTGTATATTATCTCATGGTACTCTAACTTAGACGGTAAAAGGTTTTTGGAACGGATCAAGGCCCGGGGGTAAGACCCCTCCCCCACACATACAAAATTTTCTTAAAATCTTCATTTTTCAATTCAGAACCACCAAATTTTGTGTCATGAAACTCTAACTTAGCGGGAGACGGTAAGTGAAAGCGCAACATTATTAACTTGATTTGTTATGTAAACCTTATAAATACGACCACAGCGATTAAAAGTTACTAAAGAGTCCTTGTAAGTAATATTTTTTGACCGAGTGCAAGTACAATTTACGAAATGTCAACAGGTCAAAATATCTAAATAAGTAGTTTTTAAGAAAATTTTGTATGTGGGGGGCTCTGACCCCCGTGCCTTGACCCGTTCCAAAAACGGTCTGCCGTCTAAGTTAGAGTACCATAAGATAGTATACCAAATTTGGTGGTTCTAAGATGAAAACTGTAGATTTTACGAAATTTTTATGAGGGGGGCTCCGACCCCGCGGGCTCCAACCCCTTCCAAAAACCGTCTAGCGTCTAAGTTAGAGTACCATGAGATAGTATACCAAATTTGGTGGTTCTAAATTGAAAACTGTAGATTTTACGAAAAAGTGTTTATTCGGGGGGTCTGACCCCCCGGGATCCAACCCCTTCCAAAAACCGTCTAGCGTCTAAGTTAGAGCACCATGAGATAGTATACCAAATTTGGTGGTTCTAAATTGAAAACTGTAGATTTTACGAAAAAGTGTTTATTGGGGGGAGGGTCTGGCCCCCGGGCTCCAACGCCTTCCAAAAACAATCTAGCGTCTAAGTTAGAGTACAATGAGATAGTATACCAGATTAGGTGATTCTGAATTGAAAACTGTAGTTTTTAAGAAAATTTTGTATGTGGGGGCTCTCACCCCCGGGCCTTGACCCGTTCAAAAACCGACAACCGTCTAAGTTAGAGTACTATGAGATAGGATACCTCATTTGGTGGTTCTGAATTGAAAACCAAACTATATCTTACGGCAATTCTGTAGGGAGGGGGGTTTAGCCCTCTGCAACCGCTTCCCAAAACCGTCTACAGTCTAAGTTAGAATACCACGAGATAGTATACCAGATTTGGTGGTTCTGAATTGAAAACTGGAACTTTCCAGCTGATGTATATACCGCTGTATTTATTGGCAGAATTCCATTGTCATGTACATAGAAATGTTATTTTACAGAAGAATAAAGGCAATTTTGAAATGTAAATTTTACGAAAATTTTGTATGTGGGGGGCTCTGTCCAACCGGGCCCTGCCCCGTTCCAAAAACCGTTTACCGTCTAATATTTTTAGTGCCAAAGAAAAACGTAATATTCCTATCCTGTCTGCGTGTCCAAACTTTATAAATTTGATCAGGGAGCAAGACGTTCGAAATCGTACGTTTTCCTGCATTCGTTTTGTATGTTACCAAAATCTGTAAACGCGACGAATTGACGTAGTCGACGAATTGACGTACTCGACGAATTTGTCCGCGACGAATTGACGCAGTCGACGAATTGACGCGCGACGAATTAACGCGCGACGAATTGACGCAGTCGACGAATTGACGCGCGACGAATTGACGTAGTCGACGAATTGACGTACTCGACGAATTTGTCCGCGACGAATTGACGCAGTCGACGAATTGACGCGCGACGAATTAACGCGCGACGAATTGACGCAGTCGACGAATTGACGCGCGACGAATTGACGTAGTCGACGAATTGACGCGCGACGAATCGTCGCAGTCGACGAATTGACGCAGTCGACGAATTGACGCACGCGACGAATTGACGTAGAACCATATCCTTTTGATGTGCCTCTCCAAAACCCATTGTCCATAATTGTCCTTGTTTATTTCTTTATCTTCTTCTTGTCCTGTTGACACTCACTGCAGGGTGTAGGCCTCCCCCAGTCCTTTCCGAATTCCTCGACCCATAGCCTGAGTCCACCATTTAGCACCTCTAAATGTCTGAAGGTCATCTCTCAATCTTGTTCTCTGGCTCCCACTTCGTCTCTTTCTATCTTTGACTACCATTCTGTTATTAATCGTGTCCATCTTTCAGATATCCAACATGTCCAGCCCATATGCACTTTGATTTTTTTATTATTTTTATAATAACTGTTATTTCTGTTCTTTCTCTTATAAGTTCATTTCTAATTCTGTCTCTTCTTATTATTTCCAAATCCTCTCTAACGTTTTTATCGATACTCTGCTTTTTTACACTGTCGTTCTGTGATACTCCAAGTTTCACTTCCATAAATACGCGGTTAATACATTCATTGAGGATTTTTCTTTTCAAACGCAATGGAAGATCGCCGGTTTCTCCAAAAGGCTGTATTACCTTAGATAATTCTTCTATTGATTTCTCTTTCTTGTTTTTTAAGACTAACTACTTGACCTAAATGATTATATTCATCTATTTGTTCTATTTCTTTTCCTTCTATAAGAAGCTGTTTTGTATTCTTTTCTGTATTGTTCATGTACTTAGTTTTTGCTTTATTTATTGTCAGACATATTTTAGTACTTTCAATTCATAAGTCCTCTATCATATTTTGCATTTCACTATTGCTAGTTGTAATGATTTAGTTAACTTCCATTTATGTCTAATCACTTTTCATCCCAGTTTAAATTTTAAAAATGTCTTCCAATACAGGGTTAAATAATTTTGGAGTTAGTAGGTCTCCTTGTCTAACCATTATCTGTAACTCGAAATCCAAGCCCATGCTCTACTACTTTATTGTGGCTATAGTCATGCTGTATAATGTATTTATTAAACTGACATATTTTCTTTCCAATGTTTAATTATAAATTAAATACTGTTTCATCGTTTTGGAGCACTAGATAGGGGACATGCTCTTTACTCTTTTAGAAATTTATCATTTTCGAGAATATTCTTTCTTTCTGCTTTTCTCTCCGATGCGATAACTACTTCGGCTCTTCCTTTAGTCTCCAAATCAATTTATTTATATTCTGTCGTGCTTAGCAATCAGCAACTCCCGAACTTATTATCAATAATAAATGAGATTGAAGAGAAATTAGTTTTCTCTGCTTTCTCAGAATATTTCCTTCATCAAATTATACAGGTCAAAAAATGACAATATTTTATCAAATTGAAAATTTAAAAGCCCTCTTTAATTTTTCCTATACTCGATATGAAAAGAAGATGAACGAAAATTACCTTTAATCTCCATCCTCTTTCATTATAACTGAAGACGCTCTTGTCCTTGACGAAAAATTCCGTTGTTTTCTTGCTGTTCTGCAACATATCCTTTGGAGGGCAGCCAATAATTTCACAAATGTATTTCATCTATTTGAAAAGAAAGAAAAAGAAAGAAAAATCTGTAAATTTCATTTATCTTTGCAATGACACTAACATGATTATCACATAATGCTGTACATAAACAAGAAAATAGAAAAGAAATGTTATACTGTTTGCACATTTTCGGGCCTGATAAGAAAAGGCATATAACGTATGTGGCATTCGGAGTCGTTGCTGAAGACTTTTAAACGAAGAAATTTAGAAAAGATATGAAAAGCAGGTATTTGGAGTTTTTATTCTCGAAAATACATTCTCGTCTTCCTATAATGTTAAAGTGCCATCTGCAATGACTCAGCTCATCATGGTAACTCCCATTTATACATACATCGCTACGTAGGTTTTTATAGCATTCTTGAGTGTTCCTTTTTTTGTAGGTTTAACGACCACCGTGAGCAACTCAATGGGCTATAAGCAGTCGCCCGACGTTAATTTAGGGTCGCTGGTTCCAGGGAAGGGAGAGAACCAGTGCCATAAGACAAACACAGCATCCATGCCTCACCGGGATTCGAACCCGGACCCCGTTCGAACGAATGATCAGAGGCCATCGCTTAGACCACTGCGCCACCGGCGCGGCCAAATTTACGTAAAAGAGAGTTTTTGTCTGCTGTCACTTACGACGAAGCTGTTTGAAAACTTCAATATCGATTTTATCCACTGCGCCACCGGGGCCGCTCTTCAGTGTTCGAAACACGCGGTCGGAAACAAAAACGGGGAGGCAATGTGCCTTTATTCTGAATTCATATGATCGTCCTCAACGAACATAATAAATCCACTGTGGCAAAGATGAGTGCCCAAGTCTCATCCAAGTTAGTTCTTTTTACGTCAAGCCAGCAGACTTGTAAATTTCATCAGCACATCTCCCACGTAGTAGTATTCTGGGCTTTTTCTCGTATCACTTATTAGAGTTCTTGGGTCACAACTATAATACCTTGTTCTAAATACACTAATACATGCTCGCGTGTGATGACAAATATATGACTATCTCACGTTTGGAAAATTTTATGCGTTTGGTTTTTCTTGCACTAGAAATATACGAAAAACTTCTAATCGAAAGAAGTAAACTGGGGTATAATATTTCGTTCCCATCACCTTATTGGCATTACACTGCATATGTGGATGAACGCAGACGTAATTATTTTCTGGCCACCTTCAACATATTCCACGTTTTGTCGCTCTCACGGTCGGAACATTAACAGAAATCGTTTTCGCAAAAATTCTGTAGCATATAAAATTAAAACGACGTCCCAGTGTTCATCTGTAACACAGAATTTTGTTTCCTTTTTCAACAATTATTTCAAAGATGAATTTGGCAATCCGAATTATCAACAATTCCGAATTTACATTTCCTAAACAAAGAGTTATTTCATAAATATCCTAATATATAATTTGCTAGAGCCCTCCTCTCTCTCCGTGCCACTGTTTAAGTCGTCATAGCAACAACGGAGAAAAAAATTGTTTGTGACGTCCCGCTTAGCTTTTCATGTGTTCGTGTAGGTGACGTCATAACCTACACGAGCACAGTCCACGCGTATATCACTTTGTTTTGTTGTCATAGCAACAAAGAACACAGCTGCTGGTGTGACGTCATCTAATCCAAATCATTATCACATGACGTCAGAGATACCTTGCGTCACACGGTCAATTTTTTAGAGATAGAAAACTTTACATCAGGAATTTTGCTTCACTACCTGAACTGTTGTTTAGCTATCTGTATATCGCAACGTCAAGAGTACGACGATATGACGACGTCAAGATATAGTTCACGGAAAAGAACATGGGAAATTGATACAAGGTTCACAGTCAGTGCATACGAAAAATGTTGTGTACAAGGAAGTCTTAAAGAAATAGTTACTAAAGGTTTTACGAACAACACAACAAACAGACAGCCCGTCTTATCAAATTTCATATACGACTACTTGGGATTTTCAGGAAGCTTTGAGCTAACGTCGTCATCTATTGACGTGGAACTTAGAAACTCAAACAATAAATGTCAATAATTTCTGTATCATATATTATATTTTCCCCCGTCATTATGGATGGGCTTTCATCTAGCTAATCTAAAACATGCTGAACTAACATGCACGAGGGTTTTACCGAAAATAATGAAAAAGGTGTCATAACGTGTTTAAGAACTGACAGAAGTCGTTCAAATTGCACATGTTGGTAGAGTAACTCTTCCTCGATAGTAACCCTTCATCTTTATTGCATGTAAATAATGGATTCTTGCAGAAGTAACGTGCCGTCTTTGAGTTCTTGACGAAGGAAACGTGCAGGCTGTCGGACATCCACAAAAGGCTACAGAATGTTTAAGGAGATTTCACAATTGAGAAGAGCAATGTTCACAGATGTATGAAGAAGTTTAAAGAAGGGGAAACCAGCGCTGAGGATAAACCACGCAGAGGGAGTCCATCATCTGCAACCACAAGCACGAAACGCCAGCAAGTGGATGAATGGATTCTCTCGGAGTGACGAGTTATAATCCATGAGCTTGTTGCACAACTGGACTCTAGTCACAACACCGTACAGAAGATGGTGGACGAGTTGGGGTATTGGAGAGTGTGTGCAAAGTTGGTACCTCGGCAGTTGACACCCGATTTGAAGAGGAGAACGGTGGAACTTTGGTCTTATCTGCCGGAAGCGTTTGATGCCAATGAAGACACGTATTGTTTCGATCTGGTGAGAGGTAATGAAACTTAGGCTTATCTTCACGATCCAGAAACGAAGAATCAATCAATAGAATGGTGTCAAACATCTTCACCCAGGCCAAAGAAGTTCTTGAGCCAGCGATCAGCACAGAAGTCATTGAAATGTTTTTTTGGGATGACAGGAGTGCAATTCTCTTAGATTTTCTGGAACGTGGCCGTACTGTGACAGGCTAGTGGTACATTAAGACTCTTAAGAAGCTTAGAGAAGCCATAAAGAGGAAGAGACCGAACAAGGATCTGAAACAAATCCACATTCATCATGACAATGCGAAACCACACACATCTGTGGCAACAAATCAGGAGATCAGAAAATTAGGCTGGTCGGTCGTCAATTATCCACCAAAGAGCCCAAAACTTGCACCCTCCGACTTCCACCTGTTCGGTCCAATGAAAGAGAGTCTCCGGAGACAAAGATCTGATGACACAGACGAAGTGAATGTGGCTGTGAAGAAATGTGTACAAGGGGCCATACCTGATTTTTTCCAAAAAGGATTTGAGCATTGGGCTCAACGATAGCGAAATGTATTGATTGAGATGGATATTATTTTGAGTAGTACTTTTGTATAGAGAAAGAGTTACTCTATCAAAATGTACAATCTGAACGACCTCCGTCATTTAATAAAAACTGTTATACCCACTTTTGCATTACTATCCCTCGTATACATAGTGCTACTGTAAGAGACCGGGTACTTAACTCATTGTATAGTCACTGGAAACATCTTCACCCAGGCCAAAGAAGTTCTTGAGCCAGCGATCATGCACTCTGCACTCCAGACATCATGAAAGATACCAGTACCAGAGTTCCTCCAGTCCTTCCAGCAGAAGTTGCACATGCAATCAAGAACATGAAGCGGGGAAAAGCTCCAGGAGAAGATGGAATTACTGTAGACATCATACAAGAAGCAAGTGGAGAAATCGAAACAGTACTCGCCCAAATTTTCACTCGATGCCTTAATGAAGGAAAGATTCCTGAGGATTGGAACACCGCTACAATGATCCTGCTGCATAAGAAAGGTGACATTGAGGATCTCGGAAACTACAGACCTATCAGCCTCCTATCAGTAGTTTATAAAATCTTCACTAAAGTTCTTTCACACCGCTTGAAGGTAACACTAGACATGGCTCAACCGAGAGAACAAGCTGGATTCAGGAGTGGCTACAGCACAATAGATCATATCCATGTGCTGAGAGAACTAATTGAAAGAGTGAGGGAATATGAACTTCCATTGTGCATGGCTTTTATCGATTATGAAAAAGCCTTTGATTCGGTGAAACCATCAGCAGTTACAATGGCTCTGAAAACCTGCGGTATTGAAGATGCATACATTAATATTATTAATAACATCTATGAAAATGCAAGTGCAAAGATTTGGCTGTTTGAAAATACAACACACATAAAAATTGGAAAGGGAGTGAGACAAGGTGACCACATATCTCCGAAGCTCTTTAATGCCACATTGGAGGGTGTTTTTCAGTCACTGAGCTGGGAAAACAAAGGGATAAAGATTAATGGAGATTATCTAACCCACCTTCGTTTTGCTGATGACGTAGTCATTTTTGCAACTAGCCCATCAGAGCTGCAGAGTATGATCCAGGAACTTGCTGACAAGAGTAAAGAAGTGGGATTAAAAATGAACTTTCAGAAGACAAAAGTGATGTTCAATGCTTTTACAAGAAATGAAGATTTATCGATTGATGGAGAAAAGCTGGAGATAACAGACACGTACGTTTATCTTGGACAGCAGATATCAAGTGAGGGTCACATTGATGAAGAAATTAATCGGCGTACAAAACTTGCCTGGAGAGCTTTTGGAAGAAACAGCATAATTTTCAAGAGCAATATGCCATTATGTCTTAAAAGAAAAGTGTTTGATCAATGCATCCTTCCAGTGCTTACGTATGGTGCAGAGACGTGGACCTTAACTAAAAGAGACATACAAAGGCTGCAGACAACTCAAAGGAGCATGGAGAGGTGCATGCTTGGTGTAACCAGGAGAGATAAGAAGCGAAACTCGTGGATCCGAAAAATGACAAGAGTGGAGGACATCATGATCAGAGTTAAATCCCTGAAATGGCAATGGGCTGGACATACTGCCAGAAGGACAGATCATCGATGGACAGCCGAAGTTTTAGATTGGATCCCAAGGGACAGGAAAAGACCCAGAAGAAGACCACATGGGAGATGGGTGGATGAAATTCGAAAGTATGCAGGGGTGACATGGAGGAGACTGGCACAAGACAGACCGTTGTGGAGGAAACTTGGGGAGACCTTCGTCCAGCAGTGGATTGATAATGGTTGACAATGATGATGATGATGATGATAGTCACTGGAAAGACAAAAAATGTTACAGCTATCAATAATAAATTTTACATTTAGGAGTTTTGTAAAATAGTACTATAAAAATATATTCCTTTTTATAAAGATATTTGTAAGTCATTATTAGTTTAAAAATATTAAGCTGCAAAGCATTTTGTTATTTCGAAAAATCACGATAAAAAATGCTTGACTTGTGACAAGTCCCTCCTACAGAAAAAAAAATATTACATACCTATTCAGAAAATAAATGAGCTCCAACAGAAAATAAAATAGCTAAATCACTCACATTAATGAGAAAGTAACTTTCATCGTCGTGCTATTTGTTTTACGATGAATGTGATTATCTTTTCCTAGTGTTTCTGGCTCAGGGGTTAAAGACGAGCGTTATATGTTGAACCAATGCCAAATACGGGGGTTCGATTAGGACGGCTTCGAAAAGATTATCTAGTGCAATGGCTGAAAAACGCAGGTTCTTCGATTTTGCGAAATTTCGGTTTAAATAGGAAGAAAACCTAAAATGGACTTTTCTGAAAAAGACGAAATTTCTGACTACGGAAGATCTGTGAAAATACGGGTTATAATAAACGGGCACTTTCAAACACGGAAATTTCGTGAAAAAAAAGGACGCATTCCGGCAAATTTGCTTTCCTTATTTTCTTCTTTCCGTGAATTCACACCACTTATCTTTCAATGTACACTGTGCAAACATTTCGAAAATCAATCATCACCGATCTTCAATAATGTCAACATTAAAAAAAATTAAAGCCTGCACATTTAATTCTCAGTATGCATACTGAAATTTTCAGGAAGCAAGGAACTTACCATTTCATATTGATTATTTCCAGGAAACAGACGTGATCTTAGTAGCAGTTCAGCACACACAACACCTGAAGACCACATGTCTACACTTTCATCGTATGGAAGACCCAACATAACTTCTGGAGCCCTGTATATGAAAGAGGGAAATATTGATTAATACTTTTGACTATCATACGCACATATTATGTTCAAACGCTTCTTAAATGTATATCGTAAATATCAGCACAAAATAAATTTTCAAATAATTACAGATCTTTAAAATTACGGTGGCAACTTGTCATAAAACTTCTTCAGAGAGTCATATGTAAAATCTGATTTTAATTTCATGGTAAAGAAAATGCCTCCTGAGCACTGGGAGTTTGTAAATTTCTGTGTGATATTTTAGTTCAATCGATAATACACAGTCGATTCACACTATTTTGGCCACCTCCTACATTTGGCGTCAACAGTGCGTAGCCAATGAAAGAAGGCACGTGACTTGAGCTGGCTTGGAGGGTATATAAGATGTGCTGTAAGCATTCTGAAAACATATTACTCGTTACTGTCATGGATAAAAGGAGCAATTTATCAGATTTGCAAAAAGGGATGATTATCGGCTTTCGGGCAAAGGGTGGCACTACTTCTGAATCAGAGCAGTTTTTGGACTGTTTGTGTGCTGCTGTTGTTAAAGTGTATCGTGATTGGAGAAATGGCAAAATTGCGAATAAGTGACGTGGAAACTACAGAGCACCACGTGCCATTGATGTGAGAGGTGAACGTCGGCTTCGAAGGTGGGTGAGGGCCTATCGACACCCTACAGTGGAGCAACGCACTTGCCGGATGAGCAAGGGGGCTACTAGAAGGGTGTCTAAAACGACAGTTCAGTGATTCCTGATGCTTAATGGGCTCCGATGGACACTCTACCTATGCTAACAAAGGTGCTTCAACAGAAAAGGCTTACATTTGCACGGCAGTATCGGAATTAGACCTCCGCTGATTGGTAAAGGATCGTCTCCTCCAATGAGTCACGTTTTCTACTTCATCGAACGGATCGATGTTGGAATATAAAGCGAGAAGCATCAGTGAACAAACACTCTTCAACCATTGCTGGAAGAACACAAGCTGGTTGGAGCAGCGTTATGGTCTGAGTAATGTTTTCGTGGCATTCTCTAGGTCCACTCATACCTCCCGAAGGCACTATGGACGGAATTCGTCATATATCCATAATCGTAGATCACGTACACACATAAATGCTGATTGTCTTCCCTGGGGCGGATGGGATTTTTCAGTGCGATAGTGCGACGTGTCGCACAAGTAGAAATGTCCGGGAGTGGTTGGGAGATAACGATGAGAACATCAAAGTAACTTCCAGGGTCCCCCAATTTCCCAGACCTAACCCAATTGAGCATCTGTGATACCACCTTGATTGTGTTGTTAGTACTGTGGATCCTCCACCACTCACCCTCCAGCAGCTGTCAGATGCACTAAAGGCAGCACGTACCTGTGAACAGCTTCTAAATCCTTATTGAGTCACTCCCAGCCCGTCTATCTACTATTCGCGCTGCATCAACCGGTTACTCTGTATATTAGCTGGTGGTCACAACAATGTGAATCTACCGTGTATACTTCCTGTTATGATACGGCAAAACAATCATTACCCTATCACTTCTTGCATGTGTTTGAGAAATTTGTCAGGCGTTCTAGATTTCGCTCAAAGCAGTCGTTTCTCCAGAGCATTTTTTTGTTATTTTGCAAATATTTTCATATACTTTTTTCTTTTATCCGGAATATATTTTTTTTCATCTACAAAGCCTTTCAAAATTATGTACTTTGAGTGTAAAAAAGAATTCGAAAAACTCAGATACGATTTTACGTTTTTTTTTTTCGAAGTTTTCTCATTGCTGTCCTGTATGAAGTACGTCCGCTGTTGCTGCCTTAACATTTCGCCATTCAATATCCACAAGCGTTTTCCGGGATGGGGTTCCAATTTTCATGTAACTTTTAAACATTTTCCCTAAATTCCTGGTTCTCTAAGCTGCGATTTAGTGCTGCGACACAGTGTGTTCCAATATTTTTGGGCTCCTAACTACTGTATCTGATTACTGAAACTGAAAATACATGATACCAAAAAGAGACTGCTGGACTTTTTAATTGATGACACAAGTTATGTACCACACATAAGAACTGAAAATTTTACTATTCCTCGATTCTACCAAATGAAACGAGATGTTTATAATCCCAACAGTTACTAAACATAAGTTAGATTGCTTACTTCTCTCTCTTCAGTAGAAATACACTCACGGAAAATGAAGTTTGCGCAGCTAGGAAAAAACATGCTACAACCGCTAAATTTGCAAATAGCTAGAGTGCGTGCAGGTATGCAAACGATCCACGCTTGGTGCAAATGCACAAGACCGAACATGCTGGGGTGGCGCTGCAAGTACGAACTACCAGCTTTATAGACCAGCGGGTAGTCAATGCCCCATGAATGCGAAAAATACCGGCCGACGCAAGCAAGAACACAGAGTGACAAGGATGCTGGGTAGGTGCCAGAGACTTCGATTTACGCAACTTACGGACTTTGAGTTAGGACTGATGATCGGGCGGAAAACCGCATGATGGTGGGCTAGCCGTATAGCCCGTCACGTGGATAGTTCTGACCATACCGTCAGGCTGTGTTGGGACAAAGGCGGAGCTTCTCAGGATGGACCAAAAGGACCACTGGTATAAATAATCGATGGATTGTGTGCCAAGAATGAACGAATCCCTCGCTGACCCGGTTGAATCTGGAGGCAGATGTAGTGGCACGTGGGTGGCAACGAACCATTTTCCGATGCCTGGCGAAAGCGAATCTGTGATCACAGCGCCCCTTCGGGTGCTGCCATTAACACCTAAACATCGCCGGCTCCGTGTGCGGTGGTGACAGGCCAGAGCGACGTGGAACGCCACAGACTGGAAACGTGTGGTGTTTACCGATGAGTGCCGTTTCGTTTTGGGGACTGATGATGACCGTGTCTGGGTGTGGAGGGCCCCGGGTCAAAGGCACTACCGAGTGCCACACTTCCCCAACTGCAGGCATTATGCTATGAAGAGTCATTGTCCACGATAGTCGATCAGCTCTATTTGTGCTACGTGTATTATTGGCCGCCCAGCGGTATGTGGATAAGATCCTACGGCCCCATGTGCTCCCATTCCTGGACAGGATTCCAGGTGCGTCATACCAGCAGCATAATTTTCGCCCACAAACGGCTCTTTTTTCCCACGACTGCCTAGGTTATGTCCAGAAACTTCCATGGCCTGCCCGCTCCTCGGACATGACCCCTATCGAGCATGTGTGGGACTAGTTGAAACGACTGTTTCCGCCGTGCCGCACTATACGGGATTTGGAGCACACCGTCTAAAACGTATAGACCAGTCTGCCACAGGACAACATCTAGCGTCTTTTGGCCTCCATGCCGAACCATATCGCAGCATGTATCGCCTCACGAGGCGGTGCTTCGCGCTATTGAAGATGACTGGGCTGCGTGCCACAGATCCCTCTGTAAATTTCCTGAAGCTCTCTTTTTGCCATCATGTGTATTCTTCATCTGTATTATTAAGTTCGTAAAATTTTAGTTCAATCCGATGCTTCCTTTTAGGTACGCAAATTCCATTGTACGTGAGTGTATTTTCAACTGCTATTTTGGAAATTTACTCGTTTCATGGTCGAATATCTAGGATCATTTGCAATCTTTATTTAGAGTTCAAAACTGAAAAATTCATGACAGTTCGGAGCAATCATCTCTAAGTGTTCTCAACTTGATGCTTCTGTTACACCATAGACTAAAGGACTTTTGATACGATACAATGAAGTTTGAAAACCGATAGCACAATGCGGTCATGATATGGTGTCTTCTAACCAAGCTGCAAACTATTGAATTACCGAAACGTATAAACAGAGTAGTTTATAAGTGTTGTTTTGGATTCATGAGTTCATCAATCTAAACTCGTCATCGAGATCATATTTTCTAGAATGAGTCTCTTGGTCTTACTGATACATAACACAATTGCATTACGTTTTTGTAATTGCTGGATCTGATTCAACTTCTGCATTGTCTTGTCTGTGTGAGCGCTCCAGCCAGATATCTTCATATTTTCTAATCGATATTCGAAAGAATGTTGCATCTTCATATAACTGTTGCCGCATTGTGTTGGATGATCAATACGAACTTTCTCCAGTTTCGGTGTTCCGTTAAGCTTTAGCCTCTTTCCTGTATAACATCTAGCCGTTTTTTGGTGATTCCTTTATTAACAGAAAGCTTCTGCTACACACCCCGGGGGGGGGGGTTAGACTGGACAAAGGATACAGTCTTCCACGGATTCGCAATGCTTTTCCCAAGCTGATGTTAAGTAAAACCTGATACTACCAGTCTTCAACATTTAAAGAGCTTTTAACCTGTTTTTTATACAAAGGGGAATAATTCCTCCGCATACCTGATGCTGAATTGATAAAATTAAATATCTTCGTGAAAATTAAGAATAAGAACTTTGTGACAACAAACTTACCCATAGAATTTTAGAAGAACTTTTAGCAATCAAGTAATTACAGAAAATTCCGGTTATATAAAAGTGACACAACAGGACTGTATACTTTGGCCGAATAAATTGGTTCCCTCAATTATGAGAAACTATCCCAAAGAGCTAATTTGGTTTGCTCTTCAAGAATTATCCCAAATAAACGGCTGTCCTGATCAACCGTTGGGTCAATTAACCGGATTATACACCATGCATTGATTACAATGAAAGCTACTTAACGCCTGCTCATCGGAGACGGCGGTTTCTGTGGTGCCAGGAACACAAGAACTGCACACATCAGCAATGGGGTCCAGTTCTATTTATGGATGAGATTCGATTTAGTCTGAAGAGCGATTCTGGACGTATACACATCTGGAGAGAGCAGGGAACACGCAATCACACCTCCAAACCAAAATCTACTATCTTCTTATTTCTAAGGGTTGTTTAAGACCTAAGGTCAGACACTCCCATCCTAAAATCGTCTACATAAAAGCAGAAACAAAAGCATTACAACTAGTTGCATCACACGCCTAGTGATTACAGACTTATTTTATACAGCATATGTTACAATGAAAGCAGTGACCACCAATAGTGGTATAACTATACAACCGGTACTAGAGGAAATGCTATCCCACACTCACCAAGCTGCTTGGACAACGTGGTGAGTTATGGCCAAACCCCTCGCAAATGACTTCGCAACTTAAATCACATTGGACAATGTCTTTCAATCACTAAACAGGAAAACAATGAGATAAAGATTGATGGAGATTATATAACTCACCTTCGTTTTTCTAATAACGTAGTCATTTTTGTAACTACCCCATCAGAGCTGCGTAGTATGACCCAGGAACGTGCTGACAAGAGAAAAAAGTTGGATGGGTATTTTATCTTGGACAGCAGATATCAAGTTGGTATTTTATCTTGGACGGCAGATATCAAGTTGGTATTTTATCTTGGACGGCAGATATCAAGTTGGTATTTTATCTTGGACGGCAGATATCAAGTTGGTATTTTATCTTGGACGGCAGATATCAAGTTGGTATTTTATCTTGGGCGGCAGATATCAAGTTGGTATTTTATCTTGGGCGGCAGATATCAAGTTGGTATTTTATCTTGGGCGGCAGATATCAAGTTGGTATTTTATCTTGGGCGGCAGATATCAAGTTGGTATTTTATCTTGGGCGGCAGATATCAAGTGAGGGTTACATTGATGAAGAAATGAATCGGCGCACAAAACTTGCTTCAAAAGCTTTTGGAATAGACAGTACATTTTTCTAGAGCAATATGTCATTATATCTTTAAAGAAAAGCATTTGATCAATGCATCCTTCCAGTGCTTACGTATGGTGCAGAGACGTAGACCTTAACTAAAAGAGATATACAAAGACTGCAGACAACTCAAAGATGCATGGAGAGGTGCATGCTTGGTATAACCTGGAGGGATAAGAAGAGGAACACATGGATCGGAAAAATGACAAGAGTGGAAGAAATCATGATCAGAGTAAAATCCTTGAAATGACGATGGGCTGGATATATTACCAGAAGGACAGAAATTTTTGACTGGATTCCAAAGTTACAGGAAAAGGCCGAGAAAAAGACCCCATGGGAGATGGCCGGATGAAATTCGAAAGTATGTGGGAGTAACATGGAGGAGACTGGCACAAGATAGACCGTTTTGGAAGAAACTTGGGGAGACCGTCGTCCAGCAGTGGATTGATAATTGTTGAAAATGATGGTGATATTGATGTTACAAAGAAACCAATATAAATTTATAAGAAAACGTTTTACACTGAAACTACCGCTGCTGGCACTTTTAAGGGCTGTCAAAATGTTCTATCGTGAAAGTCACTTGGATTTGAGGGTTAATTTTCTAATATCTGCAAATGATCCTAATTTTTCAGTAGGTGTTGAAACAATATTAGTCTCTGTTATTTGCCGTCTTGTTTTTATTCACTTGAAAAGTGAAGCACGTATTCCCTCTCCCGTATAATATAACTTAAGAATGGCATGCTTGTGCAGCATCTAGTACTACAACTTTTATAAAATTATTGGGTAGCGTTATGCTGCTGATTATGTTCAAAATCCCCCAATATACATGTGTGCACACTTGCACATATTACATATATATACACAGAAGTACCAACAGTCATGGAATAGCAGTACGCAAATTTTTATTTGGTGCTGCCGCCGCACAAAGACTTCAACGCAGGACAAGATTTTTATCAGTTGCGAGGTGTAATGTCGCAGACATGTTGAGCAACCGCCCGTAGTATCACGGCAAGCCGACGTGAATTAACTATCAGAGCTTAAACGAGGCATGGTAGTGGGAGCCAGACGAATGAGGCATTCAATTTCCGAAGTTTTGCGAACATTCAACATTCCTCGGTCCACGGTGTCAGGGGGTTTAACTAAAGTACCTCATGAAAGAAATTACCACCCACCTTGAGCAACGCAGTGGCCGACCACGGCTACTGAATGACCATAACCAGTGGCGTCTGAACAGGATTGTCAATGCTAACAGAGTAGTGACACTGTGTCAAATTACATCCACATTCAGTGCAAGGGGTACTACAGACATATCCATCAGGTCAATGCAGCGTAATTTAGCGTCCATGGGGTATGGGAGCAGAAGACCCACCAGAATGCCTTTCTTAACACAACGGCATCGGACGCAAGGCCACACCTGGGCTCATCAACACGATAATTGGAGCCTGGAAGACTGGCAACATGTGGCGTGGTCCGATGAGTCATGCTACCAGTTGTTACGAGCTGATGGATCCATGATATTTGACACTTCAGTGTAGAGCATGCATATATATGGACATGTGATTTTGATTGACTCGTTGATATTATTCACTAAGATTTATTCACAAGAAAATTTCACCTAACACTAACAATTCAAATGTTACCAAAAGATTTATTTTAAATTATCATACCTTTTAGAAGGAACCTGAATAAGAGCTGGATATTTCTCTGTCGGCAAACGAACAGCCATACCAAAGTCGATCAACTTTATCTGCAGCGGTTTATTTCTGCTGTTGACCAGCATGATATTATCATGCTTGATATCTGTATGGATAATTTTCAGCTCCTGAAAGACAAACATATATTTCTGTAAACATAAAAAAACATTTCATGGTGAATGAGAGTAATTTATCTAATAATAATTGCAATATTCTAACAAATTATCAACACATGGAAAAACACCACGATTTTGCAGTTTAAAAAAATACTCCATTGTTTATATGCCTTGCGTGTTCTGGAATTCCTGCGCCTATTGACATTTGTGCCACTCCTACATGAAATTTTAGAGAACCTTCGGATATTTTTATTGAATTGGGGATATACACGACACAAGTTTTTCGTTTGCATTTGTATTCTATCTATCACCTATCAGAAAAACCAAAAACTTCGAAATTTTATTGCACCATCTTGTCCAAACTTCCGAAGCGGACTTTTAATGCAGCTTTAAAATCCACGCGTACTGTTTTGAAAGAATTTACTTTTCACTGATTTTTTTACTAATCTCAGAGTTTCGTTTTTCAATTTCATCTAAGAGACTGTCTCTTCCTCTGTGTTAGCCGTTTCCCAATCCAATCCGTGGTAAATGCAGAATCGTTGCGCCGGCCGGCTCGTCTCGGGGAACATATGCGCTGCTCATCCTCGAAAAGTGCAGACCGTGACTCATCACTGAAGACATCACGACGCCACTGGACACTATTCCATGCTGATAATGCCAGACACCACTGCAACCCGTGCCGGCGACGCTGCTGGACAATGGTAGGTAGCGGAGTAGCATCCTCGAATGAAGTCCCCGAGCTGCAAATCAACTGGCAACGGTCAGAATGGCTCCTTTCGCTACTGTAGGCGGGGCAACATAGCCACGGATTTTTGAAAGTGCCGAATTTGGTTCTGTTCGGGCTGCTCTCACAATCGGTCAATCCTCACGTTCTGCCATTGCCTTCGGCAACCCACTGTCTCCGTGCCACTGGATTGTGCCCTCTTTGACATATTGGCGGCAACATCGTCCGATTGTCGCTTTGCTGCAACCCAAATACCTGGAGATACGGCTACTTGACCAACCGCCCTGTCTCAGCCCAATTATACGTCCTCTCTCAAATTCTCTCAACCCGCTGGTATTGTCGAGATATCCTCAGATTCCGTGGAGGTTAATGTAACCCCAATCTGCTGTTATAATTGCCCCTGCATCTCAGCTATGCTCTTCATACAACTTCCTCGATTCGCGGTTATCATGCGCTGTGTCGGGCGACAATTAGGCACTGGTAGTTATTTTTAATCATTTGCGTATCAGGCCCTGAGGTGCTTGCACGAGGAGTTTCTTCAGGAACAAACAACTATTTCGTATTGTTACGGAATTGTTTTACTTTTTACACAGAGCGTACAATGAAAGGTACTCTTATTAATACAGACATTTAACGTATACCAGGAAATTCAAACAAAGGTCTTCGCTCTTTCACGTTCATAAGTGAGTCACGGAAAAATTCTCATTGGCCGGCACCTGGAATCGAACCCAGGGTCTTCCAGTTTTGCGCTGGATATGCTTCCGCTACACCACAGTGGCCTCGAATTCCTCCAAACTCACACACGCTAACTGCCAAGCCAAGTTGGCAGGTTGCTTCTTGGAGCCCCGCACAATGCTGGGGATTCACCAAAGACGGTAAGCATCAACTGAAGAAATAATTAGAAGGCGAATGAATAATTAATACAGACCTTTAACGTGAACCAGGAAATTCAAACAAAGGTCTTCGCTCTTTCCACGTTCATAAGTGAGTCACGGAAAAATTCTCATTGGCCGCCACCGGGAGTCGAACCCAGGGTCTTCTAATTATTTCTTCAGTTGATGCTTACCACCTTTGGTGAATCCCCAGCATTGTGCGGGGCTCCAAGAAGCAACCTGCCACCTTGGCTTGGCAGTTGGCGTGTGTGAGTCTGGAGGAATTCGAGGCCGCCGCTGTGGTGTAGCGGAAGCATATCCAGCGCGAAACTGGAAGGCCCTGGGTTCGACTCCCGGTGCCGGCAAATGAGAATATTTCCGTGACTCACTTATGAACGTAGAAAGAACGAAGACCTTTGTTTGAATTTGAATGGTACTCTTATTAAAGGATTTTTGATTTCCCTCAGCGTTTTTTTCGTTACCATAAGAAAAAGGGATCTACTTTCGGAAAAAAAGTAGGTTAGTTTGTGATTGTTTGTTTCCTGGGATCTTCGAACGTCTTTTATCAATTCCTTATACTACACTATTGTAATTCTTCCAATCTCAAATACATGAAAAAAAAATGCGTGTAGTTGTACAAATAAATTCCTTGAAAGACTGTAAATGTGTGATAATGTGGTATTTGAAACAAAGTTCATGAGCTAGTATAACCCATGTCAAAGTTTCACTGAATAGGAACATGATTATTAGCTGCAAAACATTTATAGCAGATACAAAATCAATATCTTCAGGGTCAACCCTGTGGCACAGTGGTCTAAACTCCAGCTTCTGACTATTCTTCGGAGACAGGTCTAGGTTTGAATCCCGGAGTGGCATGTATGTTCTGTTTGACTTACGACACCGGCTTTCTCCTTTTCCTTGCGTCAGTAGCGATAAATTAGGCGCGGGCGATTGCTCATATCACACTGAGCTGCTCAAGACGGTCATTAAGCCCTAAGCCAAAAAATGGCGTATGTTTATTCTCCACATAATGTTTCAGACGTGTCTTTTGGTTCTTCACACTATGTTTCTGTCGTATCTGTTGGTTCTCCAAACTATACATAAGATAGTAAAACTATACAAGTGATATGAATTTATTGGCGTATAGAAAAATCGAAGTTTCCATGGTTGCGCACATCAACTAGATGGCTTTTTCAAGGAAGGTAAACAGCAAACTGCGTTTCTTGAAAAAGCCGTTTGACTAATGTGCGAAAGCTTGGAAAATTAGTTTTTAGGTACGCCAATGTATTCGGATCACTGGTACAGTTATATTATCTTAAATATAGTTGGTGTAAAGTTTCATGTGTTATTATTTAGGATCCACACTATGTTTCAAGGGTATCTGTTGTTTCCCCACACAATGTTTTAGGCGTATCTGTTGGTTCTCCACATTATGTTTCACACGTGTCTACGTCTATTGGTTCTTCACACTATGTTTCTGTCGTATCTGTTAGTTCTCCATAGTGTACATAAGATAGTATTACTATACTAGCGATCCGAATTTATTGGCATATAGAAAAATAGAAGTTTCCGAGCTTTCGAAATAGACGGCTTTTTCACGTTAGGTAGATATCATACTGCCTTTCTTGAAAAAGCGATCTGGTTGATGTGCGAAAGCTTGGGAACTTCGATTTTTAGGTACGCAATGTATTCGGATCACTAGTATAGTTATACTATCTTATGAATAGTTGGTGTAAAGTTCCATATGTTATTATTTAAGCTCCACACTATGTTTCAGGCGTATCAGTTGGTTCTCCACATTATGTTCCAGACATGTCTGTTGGTTTTCTGCACTCTATTTCAAGCGTATCTCTCTGGCTCTCCTTCTCTTTTGCAAATGTTCCTTTCTGTGTGTACACACTCTTTCTGGCGTGTCTATTAGGCTTGCGCGCTATTTTACAGGTGTGTTTGTTCGGCTTGGACACTATTACAAGCATATCGTTTGATTTAACACTTAGACTGGAAGTGAAGGGACAATATTTTCCTATATCTAATGGTTAAGGAGCGTTATTTTGAATTCTACAAAAACAATATTAAGTTTATCGCAAATCCGCTGTACACGCTCACCAAGTAACTGTTAGTTGCTTAAAGTAATGAAAGGTAAACATCCTCAGGCCGCATAGGACCTGCTTCGCATATTTTTCACTCTCGACGCAATATTTATAAATTTGAACAATAACATTGAACAACTGTGTGGAGCATCCTACAATTCTGAGAAAAAATAAAATTGGTGTAATTTTAGAATAAGGAATTTAATCGGGTGAACAAAAATTAGGAGATCTTGTATGTGATTCATAAAAATAAGCAAGAAAACATAAAAATTAAACGTATAAAAAATCATGATCAAAAATGATTTGAAACGCAGACTATGTGAATTTTGTGGGTAAATAAAATGCCATTAAACATTTTCATATTCCTGTTGACTCCTTTCATTTGGCTAAATTACTCCTTGAGTCCTTTTCGGACCCATAAATGACGGATATCTATTGGTTTTATGAAAACGAAACTATGCAATCAATGAAAGTTTACAACAAATAAAAGTATATTGGTTTTATGAAAACGAAACTATGCAATCAATGAAAGTTTACAACAAATAAAAGTATATTGGTTTTATGAAAACGAAACTATGCAATCAATGAAAGTTTACAACAAATAAAAGTTCTTCTAGCAGAGTAGGAAATAACTTACCTTCAACTTGTCCAGGGCAGTCATCAGCTGTCGCATAATACATCTAACATCCGTGAGAAGAAGTGGACCTTGACGCTGCAAGTAATCACGTAGGCTCTCATCTAACATTTCAAAGACGAAGAATCCATTCTTGGAAATGACGAAGGAATCAATTGATCTAACGATGTGTGACTGCAAAAAGACAAACAAATATAAGTTGTGTACTGTTCTCCAATTATTGCTTTTATTTAATGAACACACAACTTGAAAAAAAAATATTTTGTCCATTATCAAACATTTTGTTCTTTACTACATCACCGGATAAATTTAATGTAGTTTTAAGGATTTTAATCATAATTATAGTTTCTGTGCATAAACCATGGCTTTTTTTTCAAGTATACCGTAATTATGCCAGAAAAAAAAATTACTTCGAAGTACGGCGTACTTATTATATGATGTATGTTTTCAAAAGCAAGTCAGCGCCAGGTATTTTGTAATAAGGCATTAACCTATGAGCTGGACCTATTTTACCCAACTATGTTCACGGAGGAACGAAACATGTCTCACTCCAAATTAAAGTTTTCCAGTCTTCATACTCGTTCCCATTTCGTAGCTAACATTAGATTTTTGAAAATTAAAAATTAAAAGGAACATGAAAAAGATTTAACAGTAAAAGACATAAAAATCTTTAAAAACGTAATGTGATTAATAAGTTCATTATATAATTCCGTGGTCATTCCGGTAGTTAAGTCTCCAGATGATCGGGTGTCTGTACGTATAACCGTGTGAGTAGGATCTTGGCTCGAGTCTGCCCTGGGTTTCTGTCCTGCTGGGAACAAATGGCCTCAAAATGGGACCGCAGAAACTCTTGCAGTCCTCATAACTCTAATAACGTTTATTAAACCCCGAATCATAAAAAAGTATTGCCGCATAGTGTTAGGTAAACTTTGCTTTACAGTTCAAACAGTTTTAACGAAACTCGAGCAAAATCCAGTGTGGTATTTCAGTTGTCTAACTATGCCAATTTTGTAGATATAAGTCCAACAAATTGCCCTCTTAGCGGTACTTTATCTTAATAGTATTAACTCCCGTCATTTTCTTGATACTTGAATTCCTCTTCCTATCGTTCCTTGTTATAAAAAATGCATTAATCCATGTTTCTTTCAGAACTTTTCATACTCTGTGTGTCTTTTTTAAAGACTATTTAACCGGCGATCTTCCATTGTGTTTAAAAAGAAAAATCTTTCATGCATGTGCTAACCCCTTATTTGCTTATGAAAGTGAAACGTGGAGTGTCACAGAACTAAAATGTGGAAAAATAAAAGTATCTGTAAGAAAGTTAGAGAGGAGAATATTGGGAATAACGAGAAGAGACCGAGTTAGAAATGAACTTATAAGATAAAGAACAGGAATAATAGATTTTTTAAAAATAATAAAGGAATCGCAGTGGAGATGGGCTGGACATGAAAGATGGACATGATTAATAACAGAATGGCAACCGAGAGATGGAAAGAGACAAAGGGGGAGCCACAGAACGAGATGGAAAGAGACAAAGAGGGAGCCACAGAACGAGATGGAAAGAGACAAAGAGGGAGCCACAAAACGAGATGGAAAGAGACAAAGAGGGAGCCACAGAACGAGATGGAAAGATGACCTTCCGAAATTTAGAGGTGCTAAATGGTGGACTGGGACTAAGGATCGATGAAATTGGAAAATAATGGGGGAGGCCTATACTCTGAATTTCGTGTCAACAAGCTCTTTAGCGTCTTTCATCCATAAGTAAGACCTAGAAGGAAGCTTTGATTAAACATGTTTTTAATTAGTTTGTTTGTGAATAAAAAATGTATGTGTGTATGTATTACGTTTCCCTTCAAATAGAACATGTAGTATGTATCTGATTATTCACAACAATCTATTTTAATTTCTACTACGAATCAGAATAATTACAGAAGTGTTTACAATAAATATTAGCTGTCGTTAATTAAACATAGCCGGCAAGAAAGCATGAAGTGGTGGAAACTATTTGAAATTCAGGTAGCTAACCTCTATGTACGCGGTCACGAAACATTCAACAGTACGATAATTATACGACCTCCAAATATTTTTGTGGACAAGTCTGACATAGAACTCGTTTTGAATGCAACACATTTCCGATACCATTGCGCATACTCTATTAGCCTTGTCAATTTTAAAGCCTCATGGACCAAGCAAATATTTACATGTTTCGTCGGGAAAAAGTTTCTAAATTCCATAGGCAGGTTGAAACGGAAATGCGGATAATTCATGTTGCATAAATTTAAAATTACGGTATGCAATTTAGTGAAAATAAACTACAGTAGAACTCCAATTATCCGGATTAACTGGGACGAATGTTTGTAAAATTAGCCCACCCGGATATTCGAATATTCATTAACGAATATTCGGTCATCAGGATATTCGCAATATCCGGATAACTGTTTGATTTTACAAATATTATCCCATCCGGATTTTCGTAAATTCCGGATAATTGTTTGCTTTACGAATGTCTCCCATTCGGATATTAGTAAAATTCTGATAATTGTTTGATTTTACGAATATTCGCCCATCCGGATGTTCGTCAAATCCGGATAATTGTTTGGTTTTACGAATATATGCCTTTCCAGATATTCGTAAAATACGGATAATTGGGTTGTTTTTTCTCTGTAGGCCAAATACTTATTTCTTAATTGAAGTGAGGAAATTAAATCTTTTCGTTTATCGTATTTCATAACAACAAATGCTGTACATTTAAAAAATATATATCTACTGTACTGCACTATCATTTTGTATTATTTAAATGAACGAAAAAACTAAAAACGCAAAAATAAATAAATAAAAATCTTAATTTTTCTTGGCCTCGAGAGAAGAAGAAGCGATCCGGATAATTGGAATTCCGGATATCTGGAGACCGGATAATTTCAGTTTTCATCATCATCATCATTGTCAACCATTATCAATCCACTGCTGGACGAAGGTCTCCCCAAGTTTCCTCCACAACGGTCTGTCTTGTGCCAGTCTCCTCCATGTCACTCCCGCATATTTACGAATTTCATCCACCCATCTCCCATGTGGTCTTTTACTGGGTCTTTTCCTGTCCCTTGGAATCCAATCTAAAATTTCGGCTGTCCATCTATGGTCTGTCCTTCTGGCAGTATGTCCAGCCCATTGCCATTTCAGGGATTTAACTCTGATCATGATGTCTTCCACTCTCGTCATTTTTCGGATCCACGAGTTCCTCTTCTTATCTCTCCTGGTTATACCAAGCATGCACCTCTCCATGCTGCTTTGAGTTGTCTGCAGCCTTTGTATGTCTCTTTTAGTTAAGGTCCACGTCTCTGCACCATACGTAAGCACTGGAAGGATGCATTGATCAAACACTTTTCTTTTAAGACATAATGGCATATTGCTCTTGAAAATTATGCTGTTTCTTCCAAAAGCTCTCCAGGCAAGTTTTGTACGCCGATTAATTTCTTCATCAATGTGACAATCACTTGATATCTGCTGTCCAAGAAAAAAACATACGTATCTGTTATCTCCAGTTTTTCTCCATCAATCGATAAATCTTTATTTCTTGTAAAAGCATTGAACATCACTTTTGTCTTCTGAATGTTCATTTTTAATCCCACTTCTTTACTCTTGTCAGCAAGTTCCTGGATCATACTCTGCAGCTCTGATGGGGTAGTTGCAAAAATGACTACGTCATCAGCAAGACGAAGGTGGGTTAGATAATCTCCATTAATCTTTATCCCTTTGTTTTCCCAGTTCAGTGATTGAAAGACTATTTCCAATGTGGCATTAAAGAGCTTCGGAGATATGGTGTCACCTTGTCTCACTCCCTTTCCAATTTTTACGTGTGTTGTATTTTCAAACAGCCGAATCTTTGCACTTGCATTTTCATAGATGTTATTAATAATATTAATGTATGCATCTTCAATGCCGCAGGATTTCAGAGCCGTGGTAACTGCTGATGGTTTCACCGAATCAAAGGCTTTTTCATAATCGATAAAAGCCATGCACAATGGAAGTTCATATTCCCTCGCTCTTTCAATTAGTTCTCTCAGTACATGGATATGATCTATTGTGCTGTAGCCACTCCTGAATCCAGCTTGTTCTCTCGGTTGAGCCATGTCCAGTGTTACCTTCAAGCGGTGTGAAAGAACTTTAGTGAAGATTTTATAAACCACTGATAGGAGGCTGATAGGTCTGTAGTTCCTGAGATCCTCAATGTCACCTTTTTTATGTAGCAGGATCATTGTAGCATTGTTCCAATCCTCAGGGATCTTCCCTTCATTAAGGCATCGAGTGAAAATTTGGGCGAGTACTGTTTCAATTTCTCCACTTGCTTCTTGTATGATGTCTATAGTAATTCCATCTTCTCCTGGAGCTTTCCCCCGCTTCATGTTCTTGATTGCATGAGCAACTTCTGCTGGGAGGACTGGAAGAACTCTGGTACCTTTCATGATGTCTGGAGTACATGTATCATCCGTTTCATATAATTTGGAGTAGAAATCTTTCACTCTTGTCAAAATTTCGCCTCTATTTCTTGTTATAGAACCATCTTCTTTTCTCAGAGCCATAATCTGTCTTCTTCCCTTACTGAGATGTCCCTTTGCTATCTTTAGGCTTTGGTTGTTTTCAATTGCTTTCCTCACTAGCTCACAGTTGAATTTCCTGACGTCTTCAGTGATACTTTTTCGTGCTGTCTTGCATAGCTCTATATATTCCACTTTGGAAGTCACATCTTCTTTAGTTGTCCTCATCTCTCTTCTTTTTTGCATCAACATTTCGGTTTTTCCTGATAATTTGTTTACATGCAACTTGTTCTTAGACCCAGCTAATTTTGTTGCTGTTTAAATAAGAGCTTTGGTTACTTTTCTGTTAACTTCCGAAATATCCACTTCTTCCGATGTTAGGCCTTCTAAAGCAGAGAATCTGTTCTTCAGTTCCAACTTGAAAGTATTATGGTGTTTTTTAAGGTTGGTTATGTCAATACATTTTGTTTGTCTTATGAGCTAGCCACGTTCCAGTTTAGTGTTGAGGTGCATCTTACATCTCACCAATCTATGGTCACTACCTGTGTTGAACTTGTTTAGCACACTGCAGTCTTCGATGACGAATTTTTTGTTACACATAATAAAATCAATTTCACTTGTCGTCCCAATTGGATGTCTCCATGTCCATTTCCTGTGTGGCTTTTTCTTGAAAAAGGAATTCAAGATGAAAAATCCTTCTGCCTCTGCAAACTCAACGAGAGTATTTCCACGCTGGTTTCTGTTGCCGTGACCGAATTTACCTACTAAAGTTTCATTCTGTTGCCGGTGCCCTATTTTTGCATTGAAATCTCCCATAATTATCTTCAAGTGCTGCTTACCTTTATTATTTAGATGACGAATTTCTTCATAAAATTCTTCAATTTCTTCTTCAGGATGACTTGTGGTGGGTGCATAAGTTTGAATAATCTGAGCCTGGTATCTTCTCGATAGTTGGATAACGAGTCGTGCAGCTCTGTCAGAGGAACTTTCAACTTCTACCACTTTATCCTTCAGTTCCTTGTTTATTATAAATCCAACACCACTAGTTCTGGCAGTATCTGTTCCACGATAATAGAAGAGATGTCCACTTTTCAGTTCAATGAGATCTTCTCCTTTTCTCCTTACCTTACTTAGCCCGACGATGTCCCACTTGATCCTTTGTAGTTCCTCTTCCAATTCAAGAAGCCTTGAATCAGAAGATAGGGAGCGTCCGTTATAGGTAGCCAAGGTCAGCATCAAATGGCAGCCTAGTCCGGTCCTCCGGGGATTCTTAGCACCCTCTGCCTTCATGTCGCACTGGCCGCTGCCTTGGCCAGGTACATTCCAGCTGCCGGAGACTGAGGGCCAAGATTTAAGTTGTAGAGTCATTTTGGAGGTGTTTGGCCATAACTCACCACGCTGGCCAAGCGGGTTGGTGAGTGTGGGATAGCATTTCCTCTGATCCCGATGGTATAGTTATACCGCTATTTGCGGTCGTCCGAGTCCCTTTAGTGGGAACAGGATGCACCACGAGAAGGCGGGGTTGACATTTGTCAAGGAGAGGCTGTGATGTTACGCATCACCTGACCTTACATCCCTTATTTCAGTTTTACTGTACATTATTTCCTACTTTCGAAATAAAAAAATTGCTCCATAATTTGTTCACGTATGGAGGAGTAACAGTAGAAGAGATAGCTTGACCATATTTTTTTAGCGTAGAATCTCAACTAGTATCACAACGATTATCGAGTTCGTAATTCAGAAACATTCCTCACTTATAATTGTATTTACAGTTAGGAAAGGATTACAATTGCATGGGCATTCTTGTAAAAGAAAGAACATGTGTAATTAAAGATGTGTTATATGTCAACAAATTTAAAAAAAATATTCTTTGTCAAAATAATTTCAAGAATAATCTCGGATTATTAAATTTCTGTTGACGTTTTAGAATTTTTTTGCGTTTCCATGGCTTGTGATTCGTAACAAGCTGATCTTCAGTACAAAAAGCAAGGTGATCAAATTTTTGTTAATCCAAATGAAACGTGGTGAATGTCATGCTTCGCTCTCAAGGTCTTTACTTTTTATCTTCTCCTTGAACTGCGATTCATGCAAAAATCGAAGTCCAACTTTCGTGGAAACACTAGCGTTAATTGGTGACCTTAATAAAAGCTTGTCCCAAATCTTAATAGGGAAAGAAAGACGATTCCATAAATTTTTCACCTGTAAATGGAGAATCCTTAAGGACCAAATTGCTCTTTTAGGCAAATTTCCTCTGGTACATGCCTTAGAAAATGGACTCTGATCCACGTTCCTGCAGCCTGGAAATGAATTGCGACTAAGTAAAAATCCTTACACTCTGTAAAGATTTCTTACACTTCCTGGTAAATAATATTTTAACTGATAGCAATGCAGAACATTACGTTGTGTATATTATAATTTGGAGAATCAAGAATATTAACTTTAAATTAGCAGAGTAACTTTCGCCATTATTCTGAGAGATTATGTTACATCATTGAATTCAGACTGAAGGAAATACCGAGATCATAAAAGTCTCTTGTTAAAAACTAATGTAATAATGATGGTCAAAGAAATGCTTACCTGATACGCTCTCCAGAAATTTAATCCGCATAGGATGTTCAATTCATTTAAATATACTTCTTCGTCTATCTTGACAGATTTTACAGCCACAATTTCATTGGTTCCTTGCTTTAAACATTTCACAACCTGCAAAAACAAATTCATATTATTCCGCAAAACATTTCATCAGATATCATCTTAATATAAACAAAAAAAAGTCATTTTCAAGGAAAATGTTCTTTAATCCGCGATTATTGAAAAATACAAGCATGCATACTACGAACCACTGTGATAATAATACCGACAACAAAAGAGAAAAGAAAAATCTTATTTAATGTTTACTTCAAAATACACCGAAGACCCAAAACAATATTTTTTTATTGGAGGTTTAACGACCACCGTGAGCAACTCAATGGTCTGTAAGCAGTCGCCCGTCTCTAATTTAGGATCACTGGTTCCAGGGAAGGGAAAGAGCCAGTGCCCTAAGTCAAAAATAACACCCATGCCGCACCGGGATTGGAACCCGTACCCCTTTCTGACGAATGATCAGAGGCCATCGCCTAGACCACTGCGCCACCGAGGCGGCCTGAATATAATGACCAAAGCGTCTGCATGCAAATTGAAGAAGCCGCAGGCAAACGACGATGTGTGTGAAGGTTATGCAATGGTATAAATAACGCTTGATACTGAGGTCTGTAAATCAACTGTATTCTCGTTTCTCAGGTGGGAAATGCAGCGGACTTTAGCAAGTTTGAAAAATGCCAAATTCGAATGGCCAAACGAGTGAGTCAAATGGTAATTTTAATGGCCAAACGAGTGAGTCAGATGGTAATTTTAATAGCCAAACGAGTGAGTCAGATGGCAATTTAATGGCAAAACGAGTGAGCCAAGTCTTAATTTTAATGGACAAACGAGTCAGTCAGGTAGTAATTTTAATGACCAAACGAATGAGTCAGATAGTAATAATAAAGGCCAAACGACAGTGAGATCTTAATTTTAATGGCCAAACGAGAGAGGCAGGTCGTAATTTTAATAGCCGAACGAGTGAGTCAGACCGTAATTTTAATGGCCAAACGAGTAAGTCAGGTCGTAATTTTAATGGCCAAACGAGTGAGTCAGGTTGTAATTTTTAATGGCCAAACAAGTGAGTCAGATAGTAATTTTAATGGCCAAACGAGTGCGTCACATGGTTTCCAAGACGGAAATGCTTCTGCGGATGCTCATAGTAAGCCACGGTTCCTACCTTCAGAAAGCAGTCCATTGAGGGAGAAACCAGCAATGTGTGTTCCAACCCCAAATCATCGATGCTATTGGTAAGCGAAGGCTATCCCGTTTGGTACGAGCCAACAAAATGCATACTGTGGAGCAACTCGCCGATCATTTGAATGCTGATCACATCATACAATACCTCGAAACCTGCTGAAAATGGAGCCGCGTAGCTGTAAGCATCTACGAGTGACCATGGTAGCCTTCGTACGTCGGGAAAGAACGTACAACTGGCGCGAAAAGATTCAACCTGAACCTTGAATGACTGGAGGAAGTTTGCCTGGGCCAATAAGCCTCGATTTCTTCCGGACCATGTGGATGGTAGGGTAGGTGTGCGTCGTTTACCTGTGGAAGTGTTAGCTTTGGAATGCACCGTGGAATGAAAATAAGAGAGTGGAAGAAGTTCCAGCAGAACAATGCATTGGGCAATGTTCTTGGGTCCGGTCATTCTTCTTTAAAAACTATGACATCTACCACCAATCTGAACATCATTAGAGACCAGGTACATTCCATTCTTTCATTTAAACGGTATTCCCTCTAGTAGTTCCATATTTCAACATGATAATGCGAAACGCCATAATTTCTGGATAGTTCAAAATGTTTCGAGGGACATGAGAAGTACATCCAGGTATTACCATGACCTCCAGATTTCCCAGACTTGAACCCAATCGAGCATCTGTGGTTTGTGTTGGAACAGCAATTTCTATCTGCGGTGCGGCTCAACTGCGTAACTTACAAGGGTTTAATGATATTTTAATTTAATGATATGCCGTTAACCAGTTGGCGCCAGATACCCAAATACAGTTTTAGAAATCGTGTAACGTCCCTTCCTCACCGAGTAAGATCTATTTCGGGGCACATGGAGGACCAGCATCATATGAAGCAAATGTCATAATGTTTTTGCTCTTTGATGAATTTACCGCAGCGGTTCTTGAGGTCTAAATACAGTGAAATAGGATGTCTTTTGATTGGGAGTTAAACGACCACCGTCAGCAACTCAGTGTGCTATAGACAGCAGCTCAGTGGGCTGCAAGCGGCATCTCAGTGGGTTGTAGGCAGAAGCTCAGTGGGCTATATGCAGAATCTCAGTGGGCTATAGGCAGCAGCTCGTCCCAAATTTAGGGCCACTGTTCGAGGAAATGTAGAGGCATAGTGCCGTGTTAGGAACAAAACACCAATGCTTCACCATGATTCGAATCCAGACCCATATTGTATAAAGAGTCAGAAGCCATTGTTTAGACCACCACGCCACCGGGGCGGCAGTCAGAATTTGAATTTATATGTGGCTGAAATTTATCACTCCTACGAGATCATGAACTTTTGTTTATCAACGGCATCAATATTCAGTGAAATTTAAATATCCATGAAATGGGCAAAATGTGAGTGTAGCCGCTAACCTTTTTGTATTCTTTCTGGAGGTATAAATAAAAGATTCACTATTACGCATCACTACAAAAAAATTCCCACGGGTGGCCATAACGTGCCTACTATTTCTTTTCCCAAGATGGTGACTCTGTTGTGTGACAGGTGTTTGAATATTTCTAACGTTTTTCATGAAAGGTTGCGAGTCTCCTTGATTCGCATCTTCTGAAACACTCATTTAAAAAAACAGTAAAATAATATTATGGAATCCTATTAAAAATATAATTTAAATAGTATCTCATAAAAATTATGTGTTATGTAAAACCTATTTCGTCGCTCCGGTTGCGCAGTGGTCTATCTCTGACTATTCGTCCAAGATGGGTTGAAATTACGGAAAGGCAAGAATGCTGTGTTTGTATTACGACACTGGTTCTCTTCCGTGCCTAGAATGAGTGATCCTAAATTACGGACGTGAGTCTGATTATTGCCCACCGAGCCTCTCACCGTGTTGTTAAACAAACAAACCTATTTAGTTATTATTAATGATTAAGATGTAGGACACCAGTTCTATATAAATATCCTCCAGACCCCATTTCCTTTCTAACTTGCAGGTTTTACCTTTATTGTGTTTTAATAAATTTCAAACATATGTGTGTTACTGCAGGAATATCCAAATATCACGTTGTCAAAACAGCCTCTTATGAAATATGTCATGCGTAGCTTCATTTAATGTGTTCATGATTCATTTAATGGCTTCGGTGACAAACAGAACAAAAGACACTCAGCCAAAGTATCGCTCATGTCGGACTCACCTTTTGATAATGAAAAGTTTCACGACATTTGAGAATGAAGGGATGTTTTTAAACAAGTAAAAGACAGAAAAATATGCTATGTCCACCAAGGCAGAATATTCTGCGTACTTTGATAATTAATTTACTATACGGCATGGCTCCTTGAAGGAATTGCAATTTAATTGTTAGCAGAAAATGTTGGCCCCCTTCGTTTCGGTACCATAAAAGAACTCTTCGCTTCCCTGTCCTTCAGAAAAAGACATCATACGGAACACAAATAATCATTTACCAAATAGACTTCTTCCACTTTTTCTGCCAATAAACAGTGGCTGACTATAGTAGCAAACAAAAATGATGCAGTCAAGCAGAAAAATCCCGAACCAACAGAAGTTGTTAAACAGTTTTTCGCTTGCCAGTTTAAAAATATTTATTAACATTTCGGTGTTTCTTTTTAAAAAAAATATACAATTCTGAATACAAATAAATATATGTTGTATAATCGTTGCGTATCAGGATAAATCCAAAATATTTGGAATGCATCGGTTGAGCTGGGACGTATCCTATTCAAAAAGAATTTTCCGTAACCAAATTTAATGATTGTCGAACCATATCCTCTGGCTGATATTATATACGTGATCATTAAAAAATGCTAAAGGGGTTTCCAAGTTTCAGGAGTTGCATTCATTTCATTCTTAAAGACTGGAAATGTAATGTTTTAAAGATTGTTTTCCAGTTAAAATCAGCCGATGTTCCTTTCTTGAATTTAACTTTCAATAAGACGTTTTTCAAAGATTTGTAGACATGCTTTTGGAACATTTGCTCATTTCACGCCCTAGGCAAGTGAATAATTTTAACTGTTTTTCATAGTTTTTGTGAGATTCGAAGAACTGTCCCTCCAACGGCTAACAAGTGGCTTTTCTCAGCTGGCGCGTCAATAATAGCGTACTTTGCGTTTTTCGCATCACCGCGTTTCACTAAACAAAACTGTTTACCAGTTCTTGCCCCATACAGGATAGGTAGCTGTATATTGTTCAACGTCAACTCATTTCAGCCTTTCATTGACAATAGGATGATATGTACTATGTACGTTACAAGATATCAACACAATTCGTAGTGACTACATCAATTATTTACAACTCGGAGTGCTGTTCAAGTACCCGTCTTGTGTTAGATAAGAAATGGCTTTTCTCATTCAGATCTGATTTTTCATTCAAGTTTCAAAAACGTTTGAAATCAATTTGTTTAGCTTGAACCTATTTTTCTTATATAAATAGTGGTTTTTAATACTGACTATACAGATAGATGTATCATGCTCACAGACGGAATTCAACATATGTCTGGTAACGAATGCATTGCACAATATTTCGTTTTTATTTCTTTTTGCCTGCAGATACACATATTCGCGAAAGATGAAATGATTTACGCCATGCAATTCACGAATATGAATCCTATGGCCTAAAATTAATTTCTTATGACTTATTTATTTACTTATTTAAAAATTAAAAACCGATATGCCCTGCTTTTACAACAAATGGAAATTTATCAATTGATGGGAACAGCTAGAGATAACTGACATCAACATTTATTTTGTACAACAGACATAAAAAACATTTATTTTGTACAACAGACATGGAGAAGGATTAATCGACGTATAAAATTTGGTTGTTGGAGCTTATGGAAAGAGCAATCCAAATTTGAAGAGCAATATGCCGTTATGTATTAAAACTTTACAGAAAGTGTTTAATCAATGGATTCTTCCATTTTTTACGTACGAAGCACAGACATGGACCTTAACCAAAATGACATAAAGGCTGCAGACAGCTGGAAGGAGCATGGGAAATGCATGCTTGGTGTAACCAGGAAAGATAAGACGAAAGAAAAAGGTAACCAGGAAAGATAAGACGAAAGAAAAAGAACTCATGGATCATTAAAATGACAAGAATGAAGGTATCATGATTTGTTATGATCAGAGTAAAATCCCTGAAATGACAACGGGATAGACACATTGACAACAGAACGGAACACAGATTAGTCGCTGAAATTTTAGGCAGGTTACCTAGAGACCGGAAAAGAACCAGAAGATCACGTCGGAGATAAGTGGACAAAATTCGAAAGAACGTACTGGTAACATGGACGAGCCAGGCTCAAGACAGGCCTTAGCAGAAAGAAACTTGGTGATACCTTCTTCTTCCAGCAGTGGGCTGATTATTGTTGACAAGGATGATGACATATGCGCAGTTACTCAGTAGTAACTGCGCAATCCTCAGTAGTAACTGCCCCAATCCTCTTCCTGATTTCTATAATTAAAGCCACCCCAATCCTCTTCCTGATTTCTCTGTGTTGCGCCGTTCTCTTCCATGACACTAGGGTATACTGTTTTGGCATCCTAGTATCCAATCAAATATTTCAGTTTTCTAACGTTGGCCAGTCTTTCTAGCAACATGTCCGGCTCATTACAGTTTCCAAGTTTCTGGTCATAATGCCATCCGTCCTTGTCATTTTGTTGATCCTAATCAATCAAGGTGGATTTTTCCGATTACGCAAAGCATAGAGGTGCATGCTTTTTAAGCTCTCGGAAGCCTCTGCATCTAATTTTCAATAAAAATTCATACATAGGAATTGGAAGAAGGCATTGATTAAACACTTTTCTCTTAAGACAAAGACATCATCATAAATCGCTCTTAAAAGGTGTATAGTTTCTTCCAAATGGCCAACGCGCCAAATCTGTTTTTTTTTACATTTCCGTGGCGTTGTAACCAATGCGTGTAGTATAAACACTTTTCCTTAAGACATAATGGTAAAGCACTCTTAAAATTGTACTGTTCCTTCAAAATGGTGTCCAGTGATATTTTTTAATTCTTTTATTAGGGGTTTTAACCAATGTGTTGATTATGAATATTTCTTTAGGACAGGGGTCAGGAAACCAACCTCTGTCCTAAAGAAATGTTTTAATCAAAACAACGGCCAGCCCTGTATTCTTATACGACCAGCGGACGCCTTACCGGCCACTTTTTTTATTTTAAAGTGACCTATTTGTGCTATAAGAACAGATAAAAAACGGAACCGGGCTCCACCAGACTTCTGATTTGTTTCACCTTTCAACTCTTGTCATACGAAAATGCGTGAATTTACAACAATCACCTGCAGCGCACAAATAGTAACGGTGCTTTGGAGCGCATTGCAATTTGATATTCGGCTGTATGAAGGGCGGCAGGCTATGATAACAGGGAAATGTGACCTTCGTTCACGTTGGGTAACATTCCAGCTGGTTGTTGGCATGTGATAACTTTTTTTCTGCTGTGGAGGACGCAAGCGGAGGAAGAGCAAGACGGGATAAACCAATGTTCCGTGGTGGCGGTTTTTCTAGTACAGTATATATATAACTTAAAACTGAAATGCTACCTCATGTACCGGAAGGTTGCCGATTCCTGCTTTGGGGCATAATGAAAAATCTTTTCTCCCAAATTCCCTCCTGCCAATTTTCTTTTCATTTTATTTCGAACTTAAATGACCCCCATGAGCAACTTCATGAACTATATAAGCAGTCGAACGTCCCTAATTACAAATTATCACACACTAGCTCTAGGGGAGAGTAAAGCAAAGGAACCACCCATATCTCGCCGAACCTCGAACCTGGATCTGTTGCGGAAAATCTGTCGGATGTGAGGGCATAAACTCCTGCAGCACCGAGACTCTTGATCAAGTTTTATACACACCGAATAACTTTCTCTCCGATATGCCCTTGTTTTATAGCTGTTGTAAAAACTAATTGTGGACACTCGTTACTTCTTAGAACGCCCAACAATCTCTAAACCTTTAGTTCTGCAATCAGTTGTGTTTTCTGCAGGCCCATGTCACAGAAAACAAAACTGAAAAACAAGTCATTGGTTGGACTACAATTCTAACATTTTATGCATCTTTTTATCACATTCATGCAACTTTTTATCACAAAGACAGAGGAAGGCCAAAGAAGTCACGGAAGAATCAGATTGAGGAGTGTCAGAATGATAAAAAGATAATGAGTATGAAGCATAGATCATCTTGCATACGGCGCGTGATGGATTCAGTGAAGCCCGAGTTGTATGTCAAGATCGCTGCAAATGAAGACCTTTTGATACTGCAACAGAAAGCAAAAATTATCCGGCAGTCAAATTCTTATTGAAGTTAATCTCTTAATCGTAGAGAATAGCATAGTGTATGTATGTGTAGTCGCACTCTGGCTGTACCAAATTAAAAAAACCATGCATTTTGTCCCAATGTGCCAGCTGATAATTATTTTCAAATGAAGTGCAAAAAAATTAAATAGGTCGATTCCATAAAAACAATCATCGCACGTACTAATTCCTGTCTGTCATTGCAAATTGAGCAGCAAACTGATGCGTACTCATAGAATTGTAAGTCCCAGCTCACTCGTTTCTCTTCATCCTATATACGTTATTTATCCTTCTGTCTCACCATCAATTAACGTCCATAAGGAAATTCGGCGAAGTAAAAACACTCAAAAAAAAATTTATTGTTAATAGCAACGAGACCCGACATTAAATATCAAATTTCATTAGAACTATTATATACTGACCAATGATGCACGTGCTTACCTGACCGTAGCTTCCGCTTCCTATATTCTCGAGCACCTTGTATCTCCCTCTTGGTGACTGGAGTAATGAGGCCTGGGTCTAAAATTCCATTTTCCTTGTTTGTTCTGGCAACAGCTTGCTTGATTTTTGGCCATGGAAAATCCAGGTTTTATCCTGGAAAAAGGTGCCTGTCTTCAATTGAACGTTCACTTCGGTACGAACAGTGCCAAGAGGACCATCTTTTTTCGCTGCAGATGCCTTGCCTTTTCTTGGCATTTTCCTCTAGCAGCTTGTGTTTCGGCAACCTAGGAAAAAAGTGAATACCACATAAATTGAAGTACATTCAAAAGTAAGACATTTTTTGAAACGAAATTTTATAATACAAAGAGAAACACTATTATCCTTGTATACTGCGTTACATTCGTGTAAAGGCTCCACTGAAAGGTTACGTTGGTCCAGAGGAGACATATCTCTTTTAAGCTCATTGTGGCTTGCCCGATCATTCAGTGCTCCTTTCTGGTATTCATCTGTTTTTGACGTAGGGAATGTGTATAGTACATGTGTTTTAGAATTCATCCTCCGCTGGTATAAAAAAATACTATTCGGAATTAGACACGGCAAGGAGACATTACCTTCTCTACCGAAAAAAGGGGGGAATATTTTTAACTTGATGGAATTCC